>JBAIZZ010000279.1:291112-410637 GCA_037355905.1 Heliconius aoede
TGATTAGTTCTTACTGATTTAAGACGAGGGTTTTTATCATTTTTTTTTCATTTCATGGTGTACCATGACGGAGTCCCTGCTCCAGCAGCAACTTTCCGCCGCACTTTTGAGGCGTTACATGTTGAGTGGCGGAGCTCAACGCCGCGCTTTGCTCAAACCACCAGAGCAAAGATAATATAAAATATTTAATATACAATAACACACTTGTGTCTCTGCGCTACGAGTACCTCAAACTATTAACATGTGTGGAGAATTTAACATTTTTACTTACCTTCATCGCGTCGTAGACTAACGAGGGCAACTGATTATTATACTACTCATGCCTTCACTAAATCATGGCGTGTTGTATGGAGAAACCCCACATTGCTACCATAAACAAGCCCATAAGTATTGTTTGTACACATGTGATTGTAAAATCGGCTGGAGGATATAAAATATTTATTAAAATTAATACAGGGGACGGAGTGTCTTAACACGAGCTTCCTCAGGAATCTGATTTTTTTAACTCAACCATATAATTTAAATAGTTAATTAAATATTTAGATAATGTACGTGACATTATCATCACATAAGATGCAAGGGAAGGGACCGGATACGAATACATAGCGGGGGAGCTGGCCACATTTCGACTGAGGTGTTTACATCCACGCTAACCCGACGTCGGGCGTCGACGCCAACATTCATATTAAAACTTGAAACCCTACGGGCCCGGTCGCTTTATTATTTATTGCCAGCATAATAACTTCCCAGCCTTTATTTGTTTTTCAACTCGTTACGAAGATTTGCCCCAAATTCGGAAACTCGATTATTTATGCATTTAAATCCCGACGCGAGACGATATTGCGGTCGGTCGATTTGTAATATTTGTAATATGTGTATGTTGGTGCCAGTGGCCGTAATCGATTTTTTTTAACTCGGTTCTCTTCTTTGAGATGGAAAACGTGTTTTAACTTTTAACAACGCTGTAAATAGTTAACTGGAGTTCTTTAGATGTTTATTCACTGGTTACGACGGTTTTTATGTGTTGTTCTAATTACTTTTCTAAGCTTTTTATGCAGCTTATAAAGAGCTTTTCTTTTAATTCTTTTTATCTTTAAAAAAATTATAATTATTAGAGCAGATAAACGTGGGAAGTTCACATTTGATATTATAAAAGTAATTTTACGCCAAAGTTTTTACTACGCACGTATACGAGACCTTTTGTTGGTGTCAGACGAAAGTCAGGACAGGACAGGACAGGAGATATCTCTATATAATAAAATATATACTACAAACAATACTTTGTATATTGCATGAAAAGTAGTTTTCAGTATATATTCGTAGTACATAACTTTACTACATACATACATCATTATCATTTACATATGTACTCGAGGTAATATAAATAAAAACCTAATATATTTAAATGTAAAACCCTGAAAATTTATGCCTTCGCATGTGAAACATTACCTTCTTTCTAATAAAATGCTAATAACTTTATCTAAGCCCGGGTCTTGGCCGTGTACATTTTAAATTAGTCTTTTTGACCGACAAAGTGAATTAAATGCTATCATTCAGATCATTCACCCAAAGGAATATTCATAGCTGTACAATATATACAATTGTCGACGATATCTCGTAGTAATAAAGAGGATATTCGTCTGATGGTTATTGTCCGCTATCTGCAATGCAGTTTAAAAGCTCGCATATATCGGCAGAAAGCGTACTCCGCGTTAATTCCGATTAATGTGCCGTTCGCACGCAACTACGTTCTGAGGAGGAAAAATGCTAGTTAGTTGCCAGTTTAGTTTGTGATTTTGAAGTTTTTGTTGTATGGAAAATTTGCCAGCTCAACTGTATAAATGGCTTCTGCCTAATAAATAATAATTTCCTCGAGTCAATGTAAAGTTAGTATTTTTTTTCACAGGCTAAAGACCCACACCCACAGGCTAGTGCATAGGGAACCTATTGTTAAGACACTCCCTTCTCAATCATGACATTACCGTTCCCAGCTTTCTTAGAAATACAAAAAAAATAACAATTATTTTATTTCATATTGATCAGTAAATAAAATCATTTGAAAAAAAAAACAATTGTTTGTTTACTTAGCAACTCATATTATCAAAATAATAAAAATTTACTTCTTCAATATTAAATTTAATTTCAATCCAAGGTAATTATTACGAATTCCGGCCGTTATCAAAATTTAATCCATCATTTTTATGTCGACGTCAAACAATATTTTAAATCATTTGTAACATCTGTCGCATGCAATCAGAATTGTCACCATATTTTTATACTAATTAAGCAATGATACAGACAGACATATTCAATTTTTATTTAAAAACGATAATTTGGATTGCTTCCAAGTCCATATTTATAGCGGGTCCGAATGGCCCCGATAACGTTTTATTATACGTGAACAATTCCACGCCATCATTTGAGGGTTCACCATGCCGGCCACTTGCTGTGCCGGTCCAGAGCGCTGTAACTGCGTGTTGCTATTAACTACATAAATCACCTTGTCACTAGTTAAAAGGTCATTAAAAGTGTAATAGTCTTAAATGTATTGTCTGTATTTCTTATTTTTTGGTGCGAGGACGACAGTACTTGTAAAGTAGCTTTTTAATTGCATTCCGGCATAGTAATGTACGCGAATGAATAAGCAGGGTAAGAATAGGGAGCTTAGAGTTACTTCTGCCGAATAGTGGAGGCATTGCCTGTTGAGTGACGGAACTCAACGCCGCGCTTTTGCCTCGACACCAGAGCGAAGAAATGGAAATAAATATTTCGTCTCCTCGAGTAGGGTTCGAACTCTCAACCAGTCGGTTCTACAGTCACATCTTGTGCCCCTGCGCCATGACTGGATGACTACTAACGGTAATATAAAAATCAGTACTGGTATGTAATTTCAATCAAATTATTATTTATTTAGAGGCCAGTCGTGGCGCAGGGGCACAAAGTTTGCGGCTTCATGTAGTGTCCCGCACACAGGAATGCATGGCATGGGGAACCTAGTGTTAAGACACTCCGTTCCCTGATAAATTTAAATATATTTTTATTTTATTTTTATTTATTTCTATATATTTTTATTTCCTCGAATGGGGATCGAACCCACAACCAGTTGCATTTACAGTCACAGACTAGTGCCCTGGACGACTGGCTTCAGCATCTCTTATTCACTGACTAAAACATAAAAACCATAAATACGAGTGTATACATTTAAGATTTTTTTGATGTTCTAATAATATTCGCAGAACCTCGTAAATCGCCTGAAGGTGGGTATTTCGACTATAAATCCAAATATGACCGGTCCCATCGGTCGAAGCGCTTCCGGCTACAAATAAGCTATTACAGACCAAATCGCATTCCATTTTAACGTAGCACAAGATTCTGCAAATGTTGTACAGTAAACAGTTAATAGGTGCGATTTATGTGACCTCCACGGTACCTTCCTTTACTGAAATAAGCGCAATTTGAAATTTCAGCCCAGCAGAGGGGTGCCTGCAATGGGGTGTTTCTTTTTTTTTTTGAAATTTTATTACAGTTGCCATTGTCGCGATCAAAGAACGAGCAATAAAACGGCAGCTCCCCAGAAGGTATTCGATGTTTATGTTTCACTATTAATCCTGGAAGAGAAGGATGTTGCATTACTTGATAACTGTACCTCATGAAAATTTGACCTTTTTTTATAATTATTTTACAAAAAACAATTTAAATACTTATTTTATAATAGAGTAGGCAGAGGAATCCTGGTTGTATAGTGTTAAGAAACTCCGTTCCCCATTAAGCCAATTCCGCTCCACTAAATTCTAGAGACATTGTGTGTTGAGTGGCGAAACTCAACGACGCAGACGCAACGCGGCGTCTCAACACAAGACTGAAAAAATAATAATATTAATAAATATATAATAATAATAAATATTTCATTTCTTCGAGTTGGACTCGAACCCACAGCCTATCGCGTTTACAGTCACGCGCTTGTGCTCTGCGCCATGTCTGCAAATAAGAATTTTAGTAATAATACTATTAAAACCTTATATTTAACTTTTTATTTTGTTTCTTAAGAATATAAATTGTTTCTGTTGTTCTAAGTTTAAGTGAATTTGACTATTTACTTAAACTTTCAATCAGTATGAATTATAGCTTAGTCATAAATTAAATGCTTGCAATTCTCAAGTTAAAATAAAGAGAACGACGATAAGTAAGGACTTAAAGATTAATATTTTTTGTATTAATATATTATATTATTCGGTTGTTATTATAATATATTAATTTAATATATAAATTGTTAATATTAAATATGATATTAACTACAATACATTAACTTGCTCGTATCTTTCCTAAGAAAGGAGATTACGAGAAGACTCACAAGTGCTTTATCCAGCTTATGTAAACTTTCAACGACCAGGCGAAGTAGGCGAAGCGACGAAGCAGATAAATCGGACTATATAACCCGTCACCACTTCACCTGGATATATTTACGCTGCAAGAACAAGGAATTCTAGTATAACACAGGTCTTATGTAAATTTTAAATTGCATAAATAACAAAATTGAAGGAATTTAGTAATTCTAGATTTTTTAGAGATTGTATTACAACTGGAGGTTTTAAATTGGAAGAGAGATTGAATTGGAGGCCATTCGTGGCGCAGGAGCACAAGTGCGTGATACTCGAGGAAATGAAATAGTTATTCAAATTTTTATTTACATTTATTTGCTCTGGTGCCGAGACAACTCCACCACTCAATGCTTTTCAAATTTGGTAGAAAATGGAGAGAGGAGAGTCTTAATACTAGGTTCCTTGTGCCTACCTAGTTATATAAACAAATTTATATTAATATTCACAGCCTTGCTCAAATTAGTGACTTATTTTATTTCTATTATATACATACAGACACGAAATAAACATGTAAACATATTTCTTTGAAAATTCCTCCAGGTTCTCGTTACCAAGAAATACTTGCACACTTGTATTCACCAAAAAAACTCAGTTTCAATATTTCACGACAGTAAAACGGCAACCTGGAACGTTGCACGGATAAGAGGAATCGTTAAGATCGTGTAATAGCGAGATTAAGTCCTCAGCCTCTTAGAGGACTTAAACGGCGTCTGTACGTCCACTGTGTCTCGCTTTTACTCTATTTTTTTTTTTTAGTTTAGTTTCTTTTAACTCACTATTTATTGAGTTCAAAGAGGTAATAAAAAAATGTGATCATGGAAATAATTTGTGGGGATTATCTTAGCACTGGGTACCATCTGCCTATCCTGCTGTGTGCGGGATACAGCGTGAAGCTGTTTTATTTTATTTTTTATGTACGAGTATGTAAATTTAACAATTTAGTACGCTTATACATATTTTTTTTTGTCAGCACAGCTGCGCGTTTGTCCATACACAATGCAGTTGGTACCGACGCTGTGGTCAGCTTAGCTGATCGAATTCGCAATGAAAAGATACATAGAATGACAGGTACTAGCGAGGATGTCACAATAAGAAAGAAGAAGAACGTAATAAGTTGGTTTGGGCACGTCGTACGAATGAGTGATGAAAGAATGGCGAAAAAGATTTATAACGGAAAAGCTTGTGGTAAAAGAAGTAGTGGGAGACTTCGGTTGAACTTTCAAAATACAGTGTCAAAGAAACTGGAGGAGAATCACGTAAAAAGCATGAGGAGGGCCTGCATGAAGAGGTTAATGACAGCGGACGAGGCGAAAGAGGTATGTAGAGACCGTAGCGTTTGCCGCTCCGTTCTCTCTACTACCCTGCTAGGGATAAAGCTTGAAACTATGTAATTTAGAGTGGATAAAAATACATATATAATTACAATATTAAATCGCTGAAAGCTTTCATTAATTGTTTATAAATATAGGAACACTGTATTGTGCATTATTCCGTATCCATACAGCTAACCAGACCCAACTGAAAACTACTGACGTCTGGTCTGCATAATTAATTTGAGATTTTGTTTATTAATTCACAACCTAACGGCATAGCTGGTCGTATTTAAGTTTAAACAATTATATAAATTCAAATAATGATATATAAAAAATAACATTCTATTAATAAAAATAATTTTATTTTATAATATCTAATACTTATTTATAACGTCGTTTATTTTTTGTAGTTTCATCCTGTGTCAAACGCATAACGTGGTAGAAATAGGGGACCTGGAACCTTTCTATTTCCATTCAGACACTTCTATTCCTCACTTACTGCCGAATCTGAGCCGCCAAGCTTTGCATCGTCACCGGGGTGAAAAAATAAAAATATTAAATATTACTTTTCCTCGAGTGGAAATCGAAACCACAACCTGTCGCTTATACAGTACACTATTGTGCCTCTGAGCCACGACAATCATTTACATATAACGTGTCATATTATAACATAATGCATGAAAATTTTATATCATTTTTCAACTCAAAATATATGTACAATAAGTACTATCTATCCCTCTAAACCAAACATGGGCCGTAACATTCGACCGTAGGCTAATTCGCACGGTCCAAAAGACCCCCGCAAATAGCCAGTGACTCGTTCATATGCAAATCAAACTGAATGTACGATAAATTGTTGCTACCGGCGTCGCTGAAATGTGGCTGCGTTAATAGAAAATATTTCCTTTTTAACATAAAAATTCTATTGAAATTGTATTGGAACACGATTTGGATGTTATATAAAATTTTCTTAAAGAATAAAATCGTTTCATCATTACTTTATTAATATTTTGTCTCTATTATTTTCTATATATAATATATAATAAAATATCTATAAAATTAGCTGAATACTTAATACTAACTTTGACCTGCGACTTCCTGCGCATATAGAAATGTAACGAGTACTTATATGCGACACATTTTATGAGTATGAGTAACTTTGACGGAAAGTTCAATTAATAAGGCAAAGTAATAACATATAAGCCTTCCTCGTTAAAAGACTATACATCAGACAAATATTTATTCATTTTGAACCAGTAGATTTTCATATAAGTGCGTTCAAACAAACAATATTTTAAATTTAATAGTATAATATTCGTAGAAATATACTTAAGATTGAATTCAGTGCTCTCGCAACTTGATACATATAAATAAATATTGACAAATCAAGTTTCTATAACAACTGCATGGAGGCGTCGAGCGTTCAGTAATGCGAGATCCGTGTTTTGCCTTCACCCCGCTGTGGATCAAAGGAAGTTTTAGTTTACGTGACCTTTTCAATTGCGCTTGTGTGCTGTTTCTATTGTCTTATTGTTTTTAAAGGTTTATGCTTTTTTTGCATAGCAGAGTAGGAAGATAGATCCCAGTGTCATGGCGTCTGTTCCCAATATTCAATCAAAATTTGACAAGTTGTATTAAGTAAGATCGAAGGCATATGTAAGTTTCTATACTTATTTGGTCTGACATGAACTCCCGATGATAGAATTATTATTATGCATTAAAATAAATAAAATTGCGCGCATATTGACATATTACACAGTTGCAATTACTTAATCGGCCTAAATGTTGTCAGTCGTGGCGCAGAATCACAAATGTGCGCTTTTAAACGCAACAGATTGTGGGTTCGATTCGCACTTGAGGAAATGCGCAAGCGAAAAATTGGAAACGGAAATGTTTTAATGGAAAAAAGACGTTATTTTAAATATAAATATACCCTTGAATAGGAAACAATCCCAGCATTAAGCCAAGTGGACTTTAAATATTTAAAACGTTTTTCATACAACGTTTTAACCGACTGCATCAAAGAACGATTATAATCTTGTCAGGATATCCTGATAAGTCCGGAGGAGCATTCGCTAATGTATTCGCGCCACGTCGAACGACATCCGACAAAATCCGGTTTAGGTGAAGATATGCCCCGGTTAATCTCCCACCCTTTGATTTATGACCGTGACATTCCTTGATGGGTAATTGTTCATTTTAACTATTACTTTTCTCGAAAAAGTTATTTTTTTTTTTCTTATTATTTTTTAACAGTTTATGTACTTTGTAGATTAAATAATTAATTTCGACAAAAACTTTGGTTGTCGATTTGATTCCCACTAGGAGGAATGAAATATTTTCAATTCCCTTGCTTTGATAACAAAGCTCGGCATTGAGTTACGTCACTCACACACCGTAGAGACTAACTGTGGGATCTCTCTACCTCTCTGCGATGAAAAACGCAGCGTGAACCCAAAAAAAATCTAACCTATATTATATCTTTACTTTATATAATTTTACCCGGTTTTTTTGCGTGCTGAGTGGTCATAACCGATTAGAATTGTCTGAGTAGAAATAAGACCAAATATATAAGTATTATGTACAATGAATCTCTATATGTAAATCTCTCTTTTAGTAAATTGCTAAAGTTACATGAATATTAACTATCTCTGAAAGACCTATGAGTTACTTTGATGTACAACTACCGAATCTAAAATATTTAAACATCTACAGTTGTGTGGATACTTTAAACCTCTTAACTGTTTTTCAGGATTTCGGTTCCATTTATTCTTTTGAGGTAAAAGAACGGAACTCTTATAGGATCACACTGTTGTCCATCTGTCAAGACTATTTGTCTTAAGGTCGCATGGAGGTATCAAACTGAAATTATTATGAAAGGATTTCGCTCCGTGATACCGCAGTAAGGATATGCTTATAAGTCAACGCGATCAAATTAGCGTATTTTGTAAAAAAAAAATATTACAAACTTATAATTTTAGTTTGCAATGTTTTTTTTTTCTATTCAAACACATTTTTTTTCTATACACCCGTAAACTTACATTTATTATCATAATAAACTTACTTAACTTAAAATTGTTTTAGTTCAAAGTTATTATTATTACTTTTCAAAGCTTAACAATCGAAATCACTAAGCCACATCCAACTAATTAATTATAACGTTGATTTCCCTCTCACAATACTACACCGCAACGTAGTGTTTACACACTACCGGGTAACTATTGATTTTGGCTCCGTATTCTGGGAAGGATAATTCAAGCCGTCATAATTGAAGCATTACTAATTTAGTAGCGGACTGTAATAACTTTGAGATGTGGTAATGACGCAACAAAATTAAGATGGTTAATGTGCTCTATGCTAGAGATAATAAGAACCGTTATTGTAAAGCTTGAAAATTTTTGACGCTAATATATTAAAGTAATGGGCGAAAAGTGACTGAGATCAAAGAATAATTAGGTGTTTTCATTCATGGTGAAGATCTTTTTACTCCTTGATAACGTTGTTATTTATATATATTTTGAAGCACTTTTTTAAAATGAATAAATATGTCAGGAGTAACTTTAAGAATAATCGGTGAATTAAAACGTAATTGCGATGTTTGTAGAATCGATCCAGTTGCAGGTATAAATTAGTAGAAAGTCGAAGCGGGGAGTTAAGTTCCACTACTCGCCATGTATAATCGAAAATTAGGCTTAAAATGGGAGTATGAAGAAAAATAATTATTATTTAAAATTAGAATTTGTTTAACTGAACGCGTTTATTACTTATCGAAGATTTAATTTTAAAAAATTAAAAATACAATGACTTAAAATAATCCTCGAAAACGATGGAGTTCTCCAAACATAAAAAGATCAAATAGATCTTTCATCATGTTTTCTTTGTTAACCACAAAAAAAAAAATAATAACCACGCGCACAAAGTACGCATCATAAGTTTGGAAAGCTCTTGAGAATTTTCAATGGAATAATAAACTTTCACGAATGGATTTCAATTAATTTACGCTGAAGGCATAATGGGGCTTAAACAATGAAGCTTACAACAAAACTCACCACAAAAGGAAGTTTCGAATGATTACCACTAAGAAGAAAATATCCGACCGATATCAAGATTTCTGTACGAGGGCAAATTAATTAATTTTAATTAAATTAATTTTATATGTGCATGTACGTACTGTGTATCCATTTGGATAATGAAATCATGTGTTTCTCATCCTTTTAATTATTCTGCTCTGTGGTAGTGGTGACGTACATATGTCTATCTATATTTATCTATATATTTACTTATTTCTACATAGATATGACTAGCTCTCAATGAGATACTGAATACTTAATCGTATATACAAGTATAACTAGCGACCTATACGTGGCTTTGTCCGCTTAAACTTATTGTGATATTAAAATTTTATATTACCATATCTTAATATAAATTGTAGCCTGTGTTATTCTGATGTAGAAGATATATTAATGAAAGTTTCATCCACATCCTTTCAGTAATTTTTGCATGAAACTAACAGACATCCTCACAAATTTTCACATTTATAATATTAGTAGTGTTTGCATTTCGAGCATACACAAAGTAATTTTTTTATCATTTAAATTATTTATTTAAAATGTATTCTGCTGGAAAATAAAATAGGTCGAGACTCGAAACTAATTTTATTTTAAACAATATGCTTATAATATGTACTTCTTTAAATTACAATTAGAATTGTCAATAAATTACTATAAGATACTGGTGGGTGCTTTTCTCCCTCAAAATCATCGAAGTTACATTAAAATTAAATTCTATCACATTATTTTATTTACAAAAATATAACTTAATATTTGTAAATTAATCTAGACAACAAATTATATAAGACGTCTTAACTTCGAACGTCGCTCCTAAAACGACGGGCGCCTGCATCGGAAATTGGGCCGGAAATTGACCACGTGACTGTACCGGACGTGACGTCATCCAGCGAGATATGAACTAGCCAATCAAAGTTTATTCAATCACAGACGATTCGCATTAATACTAAGGTACGTGAGCTTTTGCACTCTGAGACCAAATTTTGTTTTTTTTTCTGTTATAGGTACGTTTTGTGGAGGCATATGCAAAACAGTGGAGTTTATTGGTGAGATAAGTTAAGTATATAAATTTAGTTTTTGCGGTTTTTCGTTATTGGTTATTTATTTTTATTTCAAAAAAAATTAATAATTTAGACGATGATGTGACGATTGTGAATTCGATTCCCACTTGAAGAGATAAAATATTTAATATTTTTATTTCGTCGCACTAGTAACGAACAAAGCGCGTCGTCGAGGACAACCACTCATCACGCAATTCCTTCAGAATTTGATGGAAAATGGGGAACGGAAGTATCTTACCATTACCACTAGCTTTCTGTAAATAAATGAATTTTTCTACAGACACAAAAAGACACAAATGTAGTTAACAAGTATTGACTTTTTACCCATATCTATACAATATTTTATATAAAAAAAATATTTACTAAGTAAATTTTTGTGTTGTAAAAATTAAAAAGAAAATATTGAAACCATACATTCTCAATTAACAGTTATAAACTACTACATAAATACAGACACTTGTAATTAGACCACGTCTCCTTTATTTCCTGTAAAGCCGCCACGTGACAATTTCACTCACGGACAGTCTTCAAACACTGCTAATTTCACGAAATCCCTCACAAATGTTATTTGTCTTAGAACTTGAGAGAAATTTCGAATTTTCTAGAAAGTGGTGAAAATTTTCGAGCCCGATCGCACTGTGCTCTGAATTCACAATGGCCTTCATTGTTTACCGGCCAAGTTTACGTCCTTAGATGGACCTAGGAAATTTACTTCAGTCGATTGAGGATTCAGTCTAAGCTCTCTTATCTGAGTTTAAGCATTTTTTATATTGAGACCACTGGTTTTGTGTATCAATTGAGTTATTTTTTGTTGTGTTTTAAAAGGGTAATATGAAATATCAATTCATGTTATACAGTAGATAATTGTAAAAATATGGATAAATATGAGAAATGTTTTGTAAACTTATTATAAGAACGCTGTGGTGCAGTTGGATTTATTTAGACTTTAGACTTGAGTTTGTATCCCGCTCGAGGAAACTGTATTAAGATACCTGATGTTTTCATTACCCGCCCCAGTACACCAACCACGACGCTTGGCTCACCCAAAAAGCGGGTAATTTTCCGATAATATCGAACGGACAAAATGTGAACGGAGTGTCTCAACATTACACTTACTCTGTGTTTACTACTGTAAGGGAAATACAAAATATAAAAACAAACACAAAAAATACAAAATTTAATACGAAAAGATTTTTAAAATATAAATATTTAACTACAAAATCTGCCAATTTCGCAGCAACATAAACATTAACTTCGTTAATTTTACGTAACATTTGTTATACGTACACGATCGCGAGTTTTTCGTTTTCTTAATAAATTTTCTTTGACAAGCCACATGGAAAAATTGGCGAGGCCTCGCGAGACGTCACGAAAAAAAGGAGGAAAGGACTCCCTCCAGCTTAGTTACGATGATTGGGTTCCGATTCCGATTCAGTTGTTTTGATGAATTAAACGAATGGCACCGTATTTGCGGATTTCAAAGGAAGACAGCGTGAAAATCGAAATCTTCTGATATTTTTTTTTTTGCCTTCAATATTTTAGGTGTTACACTGATGCATGTGCGAATTTGGATTATTATATACATTTTATATGACTTTATATAAGTTTTTACAATAATAAAAAACGTCTCGGAAAATTACTATTATATGAATAAACTTTTTTAATTTTACGAATTATCCCCCGCATATAGCAGAGGACATCGTACGCAGAGGCGTGCTTTTTGTTCCTACCTGAGCCAGGAAAGAAAAATAATTCATTCTAACAAGTGGTAATAAAACCCATCACCACAACATTTCCAATCAAACACCGTCCCTCTCGCCACCACAACCCCAAAATATTTTAAATATTCATACATTATCAATAGAAATAAGTTAGATTACAATTTTTATATGTATGTTAAATATATATATATATCTATATATCAAGGAAAGTTTTCAAATTAAAAGTCCCTTACAAATATACTTCAACCCTCTTTAAATGAAAATAATAGAAAATAACTTAAATACAATTTATGTGAGAATAAATCTAAACAGTTTTTCGTTTAACGCAATTAGCAAGCAATTCCACAGCAGACTGGCAGCCCGTCGACTAAAATGCATCGCCAGTGCAGTAACTTGTTTCTGATTGACTTATATTGTTAGATTCAAACTGTATATTGAATTTATTTGTAAAGGAAGAACGACGTCTTCTTAATTTGAAGTTTTAACTTGTTTCTCTTGTTCTATTTTAAACTTATGAGGTATATTTTTAAAAATGTTATTCAAATTAAGTTATAATAGAAAACTACTTTCTACTTTATTTTAATTTTTAAATCAACTAAAGGTATCACAAACTCGATAAAGAACTTGAGGACGATCAAAAACTGTAGTTGAAAACATTGTACTAGTTTTAATTACAAAAAACTATTAAAAACCTATCTCAACAAAAAAAACCTTATACGCAGCGCCAGTCGTGAATTTACAAAAACTGATGGCAGTTGTTTTTTAAACAAAAAAAAACTACTGTTCTACTTTTAAAAAGAAGAAAAACATTGTTTCATCCATTCCACATCCGTTTACCATACGTAAAATATACTGACTTCAAATGTGTCAGTGTTTTCTTTTTTCTCTTTGGACCGTGAGCTTTAAACTGGAAAGTGTTGTCACATAATACTTGTAATATATAAATAAAATAATTTATATATAACACTCTAAAAACGCGACGGTCCTGAGGTTCGATTCCCGTTCAGGTAAAAAATTACCTGTACACACACAAAACTGTACTTATATTATCAATCTGGTAAAATAAAGAAAGGTAGCATGTATAGCAGCGAAAATATGCGGGAAATTGAAAACGGGACTCATATAAATAAAATGCCCACTCATATAAATTCAATAATTGCTTGGAATTCATGTAGTAAAACTTAATTTAATATTATTTATTTAAAACATATAATAAATAATATATTTGTACAGTTTTATATTAAAAATAAGACCAGATTAACGATCTAATTTCTATTCAAGACATAATTAAATATTCCATTTGAAAAAGCTTCTAGAACAATGAAGATGATTTATTGTTCCAGACGACGTAATGCCTAGACTTCTTCATTTTGGCTAGACGTATTCAATTAAGTCCATCAATTAGACGAATCGGCATTCCTTTATGTCTGTATTAACTATCGATAATAGAAAATAAAGAGCAAAATAAGAAAGGAAACTATATATATATATATATATATATATATATATATATATATAAAGAGGTTGATGACAGTGGCGAGAAAGGCTTCCCTTTTGAGAATAGATATGAGTTGTTAAACTACTAATATCTTTATGACATTTTTGTCGTAAACCTAAGATTATCAATCAACTAAAATTAAATAAAGTTTTAAATGAACAAACTAAAAGGTTTACAAATTTATTAAAACTACATCTTAGATAATAACATAAAAAAAAAAGAAATAACAATAGAACCCGACTAAACTTGGGAACTAATGCAATTCGTCTCGCTTCAGTTACAGTTGATTGACTTCGTCTATATAAATTAACTCGTTTTATTGACAATCTCTTCGTTTTCAATTTCGTCTGTGAGAATGGAAAACTAGATGGAAAATATTGAAAAATTTTAAAAATCTCTAAAAATTTGATAATTTAGGCATTTTCTAATAGTGGTAAACTTTAAATAGACTGCATATTTGTATCTTATTACACTTTACTTGCTTACTGTGTAATCAGGAGACGCTTAGTATTTACGTATAATAATCAAGCATTATTTAAATTTAACTATTAAAGTAAAGTAAATTCCGAAAATTTTCTAAAAAAAAATAATAATAATAATAAAAAAATAATAAAAAAAAAAATAATATTTCTAATAAAAAATATTCTATAAACATAATATCACGTTATATCAAAGATAAAATATTAAACGTTTCTTTACATACCTTTATCATCATTATATTAATTCTCATCAATAATCAATAATTGATAATACTATATTATCTTGCTGTAACATATATTTTTTTTCTTGTAAAACTATAAAAAAAATTATAAACAAAAAAAAAACCTTAATTAAAAATCCCTTGCGTCCACACTAAACGCTACACACGCGCCAAATATCCAATAGCGATCTTATCACAATCATAAAAGGTGTTTTACAGCTTCGGGTTGTAAAAATACACCATTATTTTATGCTTTATGCCACCATAAAGTTTATAATAAACGGCCAACCGTAAAAACCTTCAGTAAACCTCTTCATATGACGTGCCGTGAAAGGAAAAGCTAAATTACCTTATATGCCCTGATACAGCATAACGCTGTATCCTGCTGCTACGTAGCAGACATACTAGGCAGACTATTAAGGAGCTAGTGTTCGAGAAAATATTAAATATTTCATTTTGTCAAGTGGGAATTGACATAGCCTGTCGCGTTTACGGTAGCACATTTTTACCCCTGTTACGCAACTTATGGTAAAAATATATAATATAAAAATGTATGCTTGTAATCATTCACTTTGTGTTAATAACTTGGTGTTCTAAGTAAAAACAGGACATCGCGACTCGGGCTTTCTCACCGAGGGTTCCGTACAAGGCTACGATTTTTTCTTAAGTACTTTTAAAATACTACATGTGATCGTTTCATTGATTATACATTGATATTTGTCCGATATGGCTCTGCTGTCTTAGCAAAACGCAGCGTTTACTTCCGCCACCCAACACGCAATGCCTTCAGAATTCAGCGGAAAGTGGGGAGCGCAGTGTCTTAACACTCCTAATAATAAGAGATTAATCGTAGAACCTTTATCCTTATTATTAATACAAGGTAATTGATGCAAATGCCAGTTAGTGTTATTCGCCGATGACATCCGTCACACACTGTTAATATACTAATCTACCTTAATGTTTAATGAGTTGATAAACAGATTCTGACCACGCGTGTCTTACTAGAATCTCTGTATCTATCTATCTATATATATCTATATCTATATATAGATCTTACATCTATAGTTAGTAGTATCTATAGTAAATATATATTGTTTGTTATTGTACTATTACTGAACGGATGTAGATTCGTTTCGGTTCTGGGTTCGAATTCCACTCGGGGTATAAAATATTTAATAATTTCATTTCCGCATCCCGATAACGAGGCAAAGTGCGGCTTGAATTTCGACGCTCAATAGGCAATGCTTCAAGAATTCGGCAGAATGTGGGGAACAAAAGTTTCTTAGGGGGAATAAAATATCTTATCAGGTACCCATGTTCGCTCTGACTACTCAATTATGTGCATGATGCTGAAATAGTAAACCAACAAAAGTACACAAAACAGATTTCAATCTTATATATCTATTTCTATAGCGTTTCATACTTCTCTTATAAAATATTGTACCAGACTGATTACAATATCTACCGAGGCCCAAGACCATGCATGGATGGACACTCGTTAAAACATTCGTCATATTTGATCCGGCACGGTCGCTATTCCATATAAATATGTAAGACTTAAATCCCAGCCGGTGTCCATGTAAAATTCATTCCTGAATAATCTTTACCTCGCCATTGAGCCGCTATAGCCAGGTACTGATCGATAAATATATTTGACTTGCTTGGTTTAGGCTAGAAGACAACTCTTGGATTGTATTGATGGAAGCTATAATTTAAGAATATTATTTACAGGATAAACCATATAGAATTAATATTTATTGAATGAAATGAATGTCATGCAGGATAACTGCCAGTTATAAATTTTATTATTTGAGGCCGTCGTGGGGCAGCGGCACGAGGGTGTGACTGCAACGCGACGGTTGTGGGTTTGATCCCCACTCGCGGAAGTGAAATATTTATTTACGTGTATATTTGCATTTCTTCGCTCTTGTGTCGAGGCAAAAGGGCGGCGTTGAGTTTTGCCACTCAACACACAATGGCTCCAGAAATCGGTAGAAAGTGGGGCACGGAGTGTCTTAACACAAGGTTCCCTCTGCCTAACCTGCTGTATGCGGGATATAGCGTGAAGCTGAAAAAATAAATAAATAAATAAATGTGCCACTGCGCCACGACGACCTCTAGTATGTTTATAATGGGCTTATTACCTCCTTTAAATTCTTATTTGTTAAAACTGCAACATGTCTTTTGTTTTGGCTTCACATTATATCATGCACATAGCAAACAGAACCCCTGGGAACCTATTGTTAAGACACTCCGTTCCCATCAAGACACTTCTTCTCCTTAATTCTAGAAGCATTGTCTGTTGAGTAATGGAACTCTTGTGGCTCTGAGCCACGAAGAGCTTGAACATAGTTTCATATTTTCTAAATTTGATCCCATGTCACAATTTGAAAGATTTTCACATAAAAAACCAATGTCGGTGAATTAATCTGTTATCAATGGATAAGGCAGTTCATATCACTTGTATTACATACGATATGCCTACTTTAAAGGTCTCATCCGGCAAAAAGAAGCACGCACATAACATAAATCAATATAAGCTTTTTCTAACATTTGTTCTATATCGTGTACGGTCGGCAAAACAATAATTCTATTGTATTGTAGACCTTATCTACTAGAAATTAAGGAATTTTCCAAAAAAATGAATATTTTCTCCTGATTGTATATTAATGGATACTTTTGAGGTCTGCTGAGGAAGCGGATAAAATATTTTATTTAACTAACCTTTGGCGAGAAACATTAGTGTGGGCGGCATCTTGAACGAATTGCTCGCCATTAGTCGTTAGATTCTTTTCTATCGCCGTTATTTATTTTCCCTTAGAAATAAAGTACACAGATTAAATAAGCAATTTAACTTTTTATTTCATAAATATCTTTTATCTTTTATATTTGTGCGGTTTTGTATTTTTATCTTTGTACATAAATCAATGGGATGTGATTTTCGTCCTTTGGTTTTTTTTATCTACGAGTAATATATAAAATTATATATAAAATATAATAAAATCGTGACTGATCGGTGTCTGTACATGGAAGGATATAAGAAAATGTCATTGTCAGTCACTCTCAGAAACGGCTTAAACGGCATTTTAAGTTTTCACTATTGTATTTTGGCTAACTTCTTTTAACATTTGTAGATATGGTCTTTAAAATGTTAATATTATTTTATAACACGTAAGTGGTTATATTGTTTATTTCTAAATAATTATGTACCTCAAGCGGGCAAAGCCGCGAGTAGGTCGCTAGTAATTTATAAAACTTAACTTACGTGACACACAACAGAAAACTTTCCAGTTTGGGCAGATAATTTACAAGCTATCAAGCGATTATTTTTTTAACTTTTATACTTTTTTTTAACAATTTGTTAAAAAATCTTGAAAAAAGTTAGAACGACTTTTCAGTCACTCTAGTTCAGCTCCAACTTCTACTAGGGTAACTTTTATGTGTACTTAAAAATATGTTCACTATTTTCAAATCTTTGAAAATAATTTTAAATCTTTTTCTTTTTGTGAATTTATTGCTGCGTACAGCATTTAATACCTTTTCATATGTGTTCTTAAATATATGTAAACAAAGCAATTTGTTAAAAAACAAAGAGAATTTTGGGTAAAATGCTGTCAAAGTGTAAGCTTACAAAAGAAAATTCATACGGTGATCCACCGATGTGCTATCACCGTCGCGTCGCGCGTCTTTCATTTCTATGATAAAAAGAGCTGGGATAATAAATATGTAGCTAATTTCACAACAAAATATTTTATTTACAACAAACATTTGTAAAGGCCCAATGTAAATATTAAATAATATAATTATGTAGAGTATAAATAATTCTTTTTTAATTTTTCTAGCGACACGCTGTGTGCCGCACACAGCACAGAAGGGGAGAAAGAGGGAACCCAGTGCTAAGACACTCCTCATTTTTCGTCATCTTTAAAATTATTTTGAGTACTAAATCAAAAAAAAAAATTTTTGTAAAGGCAATGATCAAAAAAGCTGCAGCTAATCAATTTCTTTTTATGTTTAGTTTTAGTTTGTAGCAGACGCAATAGGACAGCCGCTGATTTTAAACGAGATGGTCGTGGGTTCACTCCCCCTCATTTGATGGAACGATTTTTGCTCTCGTTGACAAAGCGCGGCGTAGATGATGATGTCTAGAAATTTGTGCGTAAAATGGAAAATAGAGTATCTTAAGCACACTAGGTTCCCCTATCTGTGAACACTTAAATCTCCCCAAAATGCTATTTACGGTAATTCACTGTCAAAATGCTTTGAAGATCCTTACAATTCATTTTAAACGAAAAATGCATATTTCTGTTATCATTATACGGAATAAACCTAATCATAACATCAAAGCAGCAAGGGGAACGCCTCTACCCTCTTGAAGAAAATCCAGTTGGTTAAAAAATTTCCCTTTGTGTACAGTAAGTACGTCCTATTTTTTTGTGTTATTTATGCAAACTTTTACAAAGATCAAAGTACTGCGATGGATATATAGATATTTGCAAACAATTAAGATTTGCACTTGAAAGTTTAAACAGATGTTAAGCTTAAATTATATTTAAATTTATTAAATAAATCAGTTTCACGCACACAGCAGGATAGTCAGAGGTAGTGTTAAGACTCTTCGTTCCCCATTTTCTGCCGAATTCTGGAGACTGAGTTCTGCCACTCAATACGCAAATGCAAACATAAACGTAAATAAATATTTCACTTCTTCTAGTGGGGATCGAACCCACAACCGTCGCGTTACAGTCTCACTCTTGTGCTTCAAAGCTTCAAATTTTCAAATAATAAATCAAAATTAAATTTATTATATTAAATTTATTAAATCGATATGCGCTAATATTTATTTAAGTCGCATATGTATAAATATATATACTACCTAATATAGAAGAATACGTTTTGTTGAACGCGTTTATTTCAGGACTTATAAAGTGTCACATGCCATACAAACCTCGTCATTATGGCATTCTTAGCTTTTGACCAGGGAGACGAAACCGCACATTATCTACTATTTTACACACAGTAATAAAAATCAGTAGAACTATACCTTGATATACTTGTTAATAAGCTCTAAGTATTTTTTTCTTTGCCTGTATAAGTAAGTCTCTGCAATGAATATGAAATAACGTTATATTAATATAAATATTGTATATAGCAGTATACAAGAAATATTTCTTCAGTATACAAGAGGTATTTCGTGGTCTACACGAGGCTTAGTTGCCCCGGAGCGGTACACGTCACAAGGGAACATAAGGAGATAACTCAGTATTTCAAACGTTAAACATATCATATTCTATATTCTTCAAACATTTTATATTCTATATAAAAGAACATATGAGAGTCACTGTAAATATAATTTATGTGGGAAATATTTGTAAAGAAACGTATTTATAATTTTTTTTTTAATTTCAAGAAAAGTACTAACACTAGAGGAAATTACATATTTATTTAAATTTATATTTTCATTTGCTCTGGTTTCATTTAACAAAACGCGGTCATCAATTCCACCACTCAACATGCAGTGCTTCCAGAATTCGACGGAAAATGAGAAAGGAGTGTCTAAACACTGTTCCCTCTGCCTACCCTGCTGTTTGCGGGATAGCTTGAATTTAATTTTATTTATTTGAATAAAAGATATACGAGTATAGAAAACCTTTTCCAAAGACGTCACATTTCATAAGCCTGAGCCAAACTCAACGTGTGTTGCCTATTAATAAATCATTAGTAGCCATCCCCGCAGGTCCCTTTACACCAGCGTAGATAACACATAATACGACACGTCAGTTAAAGGGGTTATCTTTTAAGTTGTATTATTATTTTTTTATATTTGATTTAAAAAAATCTTACATATAAACATTACTTTATTATTACTTATTTAAACATTACTTTATTAATGATCGTTCTCATAAACATTTCCATATATAAACAAAATTATGTTATAGTTATCGCACAAGTAATTACGAGATGAAGAGAATTTGCTAATATTTATATTTATATATATCTATATCGTGAAGGTGATTCTTTTCTATTAAGACATTCTTGATTTTTCTCCAATAAAAAAATATATTAAATAGTACCTCATACGAAAATTAAATTCAAACCCATCTAGTACTATTCTAATATCTATTATATAAAAAATGTTATATATAGTATCCAGAGGCCGTGGTGGGGCAATGGGGACAGCGTCAACTCTAAAGTTGTAGTAGGTTCGACTCCGAGAGAATGAATTATTTTTCTTTCTTCACTTCAGTAACAGAAAATGGAGATCAGAGTGTGTTAACACAGAATTTATTACTGCCTACAATAACTAACTGTGACTACTATATTTAAAAAACCGCAAAAATTTAATCTAAAACACTCCACGCTGAAAAATAGCATACGCGAGCCGTTCCACTAGATTGATTTTTATTTGAGAACAAAATATATATCGGGCCTAACTAAAATCCCTGGTAGATAATAAAAACGTACCTACTATTTTTACTTAACCTACAGAATAACGTATTTTGTCAGCATACTTTTATATATATTATTATAATAATATATTTATAAACTACTATCTTGTATTTATAATATGTTTATTTTAAAATATTATACTAAAAGTCGTGGATTCATTTTTTGTTCGATTTCATTATTATAACTAATATGCTACTTTGCAAATATTTTTTGTTTTCGTTTTGCGTTTTGATAGAGATCTAAATTTTTCTATAAACAAACGTCAAATGTAATATATACATATAATAGTATGTAACTTGCTAAAAATTGTAAGAGCTGTAAATATCAAGCGTCCAGCCTGAGTGTTGAGAAGTTGTTCAAGCTTTTCTTCAGACTTGCAAACTTTCAAATTTACGATTGAATTTGAGATATCTATTTTTAAAATAAAATATCTTCTTTCGAGAGAACAAGATATGAAAACTTAAGCGTTGCCTTAAACGAATAAAATATTAAGAGTTTCATTTAATTTATTTGTTTTATATCATTGTAATGTATATAAATGATATCCTCGAGTGGGGATTGAACCCACAACCGTCGCGTTACAATCACACCCTTGTGCTGCTGCTTCACGACGGCATACGTAATTTCCCATTTCTAATAATGATAAAATTGACCTGAATTTATCTATTTTTACCGTCAATTCCATCATCCCGGTCATCATTTGTCACCGCCAGGCCTGCTTACGCCTACATAAGATTGCAAAAAATAGAGAAAAATATTTTTAATCGTAAACTCTTATAAGTTTTTATATTATATTGTTAATTTCATTATAACGTAATGGTGTAGTATCTATCTTTGGACAATGGTTGTGGGTTCGACGGTGGTCTTCATATACAAGTATCGTTCAAGAAGCTATGTTAGCACGTGCCGTGACGCCGTACAAATATCTAACATTGTTTTAAGAATTTTTAAATATTAAATGAAAAATTAAATTGAAATTTTCAAAGCATTGCGTGTTGAATGGCGGAACTTAACACCGCGCTTTACCTCGACACCAAAAGGAATAAATTAAATATTTAATTTTCTCGAGTAAGAATCGAATCCACAACCTTTAGTGTTTATAGCCACACGTGTGCCTCTGCGCCATGACTGGCCTCGTTTTATTAATATATGTATAAATTAAGTAATATAATTAAAATACAACCAAATTAATTATTTACATTTCAATCTACCTGATTAACAAATTTTAATTAAAACTCGTTTCGTTTTAATTCAATAAAACAGAATAATTATAAAGAGTTTACACGAGCCTCTCGATTATTAATTTCAAATTTATAACGTAATCAAACTTTACATGTTTTCAATATCACTCAGACGCTGCTTAAAATTCACGGGTGGAAAATTAACTAACTGATATCTATAGGTATTACAGGTTTGTACTAAGTTCTGACCTCGTCTCACACAGGCCTTTCAATTATAAAAATGAATATATTAAAACTATATATTTATTTCATTTTTAGTATTTTTTATTGAAAAATATTTTTAACTGGAAACTAGTGATTGTAAGTTGTAAGTAGATAATAAAGGTTATTTTAGTTCAATAACACAATGTCAACACACTCCATTCCCTTCTCTCCGTCCAATTTTCGAGAGACTGTCTGTTAAGTGGTGGATCTCTTTGTTGTTGAAAATGATAAAACTTTAAATGCACTTAATGAATATCGAACCTTGACCCATCTCATTTTCAGTCAAACACTGTCCCAATGTTCACTTGTGACGGCACGATTTTTTTTCTCTGAATAATACAACAAAATATAGTAGCAAGAGAAATACAAATATCATATTAATTTAGCCAAAGCTATATTTATATTGAAGATTAATGAAAAATCCGATTTAGCTAATAATATATATAACGTAGATCAGCTTAAGGCCGTCGTGGCGGAGGGTGTAACTATAACGCAAAGGTTTTGGATTTTTATGTGTTCGCTGCAGCGGCAAGGCAAAAGCCCTGCGTTGAGTTCCGTTATTCAACGAGAGTAGGGAACGGAGTGTCTTTACTCACTGCTCCCTCTGCTTACACTGCCGTGAGTGGGATACGGAGTGAAGCTAGAAATCCGTCTCCAAATTGTAGCAAAACAGAGTATTCGTATTTAAATAATATTATCATAAAATTATGTCATAAATTAAAACTGTAAAAAGTTTCGACAGGAAGCCATATTAACTTTTAACGTTGACAAAAAACGACTTGATAAAGTTATAAACTTAAAGTAAACACATAATGCAAAAATGTAACGCAGAGTGGAATGTCTGACCCACTTTTAAACTAATTCATTTGGGTCCCGCAAGGGTCCCCCGTTCGTTCAAAAATAAAGGGCTTTAATGTGACTTTTTTTTTATTTTACGCTGTATTCAGCATATGGCGGGATAGGCAATGGGAATCTAGTATTAAGACACTCCGTTGCCCATTTTCCAATCAATTTTAGAGATATCGCGTGTTGAGTGGCAGGAGTTAGCGGTCTTGGCCTTGTTACCAGAGCGCGGAAACAAAAAAAAATAGTGAATTTCCTCAAAAACCCAAAACGGTCGCGATAACAGACAAACACTTTAATTCTGAGCTACAACTGCTTTCAATGCAGCTAGAATACAAAAAATAATGTTTATATTAAAATATAAACATGGACAATTAAAATTGTATTGAAATACTCCGATTATAACCAAGTGGCTGTAAAGCTCAACCATATCGAAGTAACTAACAACAGCGTTCAAATCTAATGGAAATAATTACTTAAAACATCATCTTGTAAGCCTTCAGCTTAAAATCTGACAAATGGCGATTGGTCCGACAAGCTCACGGGAAAACAGGGACAAAGGAAAACTGACAATTATTTAAACACTGCTCCGGGCTAAAAAAGCGAGGGTACGCTATCTGGTCGAGTGAATAAATTGTCCGTACAGTCCACCACATAGATAAAACATAATGACCCTAATGACTTACGGAATAAGGGTCATGAAGGTTATGCAGCTTTAAATTCCTGTAGACTGTAACTGTAGAGTGACCGCAAAAAAATTGAATACAATATATGCGACGGACTGTTGGTATCGGAAATTGTGATGCGAATTGTTACTCTATGGTTTTGTACTGTCGAGCCGCATCATGTCGCTGTTCATCAACGTCTGTAAGGCATTTAGAGATCTGTTATCTGGTTAGTTATGTTGAGTAAAACTAAATCTTAGTTGAAAGAAATGAAGAGAAGATGGAATGCAATGTCAGTGTTAATGGTAAGATATTGGAACAAGTATGAAGTGGTATACTTGGGAAGTAGAGATGGAAAATACGAGATGGATGTGGAAATGCGTATTGCTGTTGGTAACAGGGTTAATGGAGCATTAGATGCGTTGATGAGACGGCGAAACGTCAGCACAGCTGAGCGTTTGGCCGTGCATAATGCATTCTTGGTACCGATTTTGTTATACGGCAACGAAATGTGGATATTACAGAAGAAGAATGGAAGAAATGCGGAGGGTATGCGGAGTCAGCTTAGATGATTGAATCTGCAATGAGGAGACCACACAGAATGGCAGGTACTAGGAAGAATATCACAGTGAAAATAAAGAAGAGCGTGCTCAGTTGGTTTGGGCACGTCGAACTAAGGACTGATAAAAGAATGGCAGAAAAGAGATGTGATCAAAAAGTGAGTGGTAAGAGAGGTAGGGTTGACTCCGAATACACAATATCACAAATACTGGAGGAAGATCACATAAAAAGCATGAGGACCCCCCGGAGGGCATGTATGAAGAGGTTGATGACAGTGAACGAGGCGAAAGAGGTATGTAGGGACCGTAGCGTTCGCCGTTTCGTTCTCTCTGACCACCCCGTTAGGGATAAAGCGTGAAGTTAAATCTTAGTCAACCTTAATTAATCTTATATATCTTTGATATTTTATAGAAAAAAGCAATCTACAAATGGATTTATCTAATATTCAATTGCTACCTATTGCAAAAACGCAATATCTCTAATGTAGCGTAACGTAACATACAGGCTACAAAACATCGCAATTATTAGTTGCATTTAATCTGACCAACACACAGATATACCAACATCTGTTTCACTATATCAAAAACAAAACACCCTGATCAAAAGCACATTTATAGACTAATTCAATTTTCATATGGAAAGCCACAGCTGGATGACATTTTGTCGAACTCGGGACAGTGACCGCAAGGGTGACCCGGAAAGGCTTTCACTTCACATGGTAACATGTTGTGTACGTCGAGACAGTGTTAATTCTATCAGCTATTCTCATTGAAGGAGAAAACTTGTTAGAAATTATTTAGGTATGTTTTAGTTTTCATATTTTCTTTTGTTGTTTTTAGGTTCACGCTGCATTCCGCATATGAGAAGTTAGGCAGAGGGAACCCAGTGTAACGACGTTGTGTTCCTTACTCGTCTTGAATGCCTTGATGCCAGCGTGAGAAAGTGAAAATATAAATTAGGTCATTCCCCCGAAGAGAAAACCAACCCACAACCGTGGCATTTACAGTCACACGCTTTTACCACTGGGCCACGCGGTCTTCGTGTATTCCATTTTTTATATTAAAAATAGAAAATATATATATTTTTAAATTTATATGCTAACTTAGATGATGAGCATATAAACTTATTGTAATTTGCGTTTACAATATTGCGCCGTATTGACAAACTAAATATGGAATTGTTATAGCATATGCAAGCTAAAGTATGAAAGCACAAAATAATAGCTTAAATATTTTTGCAAATAATTTTTTTAAGTCGGATTTGTCTTCCAGTCACAGAGTACATACTCATATATAATACGTATGTTTATTGTATACTTTTTATAGGCGCATTTTATTTAAAGAAATTAAAAAGAAAAAGTGCAAAAATACTCCGTATAACTGGTTTATAACATCAATCTCTATAATCATAAAAATATACTGAGATAACTAATAATATATAATATAATAATATAAATAAAAAGTAAATAATGTCTCAAAACACGAATGTAAACAAGGAGATTTGAAAAGTCAAAGAGCCAGAACCAGGAGTGGCGCTGAGTTACTTACACGCAATGTCTCGAATATTCGGAGAAAAGTGGGGAATGGAAAAGTCTAAATTTGAAGGTGAAAAAAAAAACTATAGACTATTAATTTTTATCTAACTTATATATTTCTTATCTAAATTCATCTTTTATGGTTTACACTTGTTAAGTGTAAAACCATATAACATAAAAGTTGAAAGCACCGTATGGACCGCAAACGAAGGTTAATGTAGAGAGGTTGAATGCGGCAATTCGTATGCTAAGACGGTACGGATTCAATTATGTGATTCGGTGTTCTTTTTGTGATGGCGAGAAAAATCTGAACTGATAAGATAAAGTGCCGTACAGGGTAGATATATCAGTATAATACTCTATAGTAGCGAATCTGCAATTACTGCATATATTTTGATATAGATTCCATGTTGAATCTACAAGTAAAATATATATTTTTCCTTTGTGATAATGCTTGTGCAGCGATAGCTCTAGTGAATAAGCCAGATGAGTCGTGGGTACAAACCCCACGTAGTAATATTTGGTTTCACTTGAAACATTCATCTATCTTTATTTTTTTCATAATAAATAAATGTATATATAGTTGATCGAGGATTTAATAGTCTATGAAGAACATTTACAAAGTCAGTAGTAGGGATTGGGTGCAAGCGCGTGCACTGTAAAGGAGGGTTAACACTCCCTCTGCGTATCCTGTCGTGTGCGGGATATAGCGTGAAGCTAAAAAATATCATAAATAAAAGTTATGAAACTAAAATAATAAAATATTCGCCACCACATAAAAGCTGAGTCAAGAAAGTTTCACTAAAGACAGAATATTTCTACTCGACTTCACTTGGACAAACACTGTAATCGCCTCCGTTAGCGAACTTCATATTGTACCCACGAGGGTTGTATAGAAACTACTTGTATATACTGAACTATGAGTTTCTAGTACATTCAAATGGAAAAACTAAAGCTTGTATAAAGTTTAAAATTACGTGACGCTTTTAGTTATTTTTTTTTATATTTAAACACGCTATATGTACAAAAATAAATCATTATAATTATATAATATATGTATAATAAATAGGTACATATAGACTATTTCAACGTTCCCAAATTTAACGGATTCACAATGATTAATAGACATCTTAGCGTTGCGTCTGCCATTTCCAGGATTTTTCACCTGAGCAGCCTGATGAGATCGTATTATTATACAATCAACCGATTGGGAAGCCTATCCTCTGAATACGCAAGATCTAAAACATTAGACGGGAAGTGTAAAAGAAGTGTCTTGACACTAGATGCTCTCTGCTTACCCTTGTATATGCAGAAAACAGTATGAAGTTTTTAATAAAATTAATACAATAGTTTCACTATACTGAAAGAATTAGAAGTGTGTAATTACAATTATTTCTACACCATCTATGTTAATTATTACATATTTTTTTTGTAATAAAACAAATAATTTTACATAGATGTGTAAACCCAATAGAGACACAATTTATATTTATAATAATTTAAATAATGTTAGTTAAAAAAATACAATATTGAAAAATAAAATAAAATAATCAAGCTTGAAAACAATACGTTATAATTTATATGAGATAATAAATATTTCCACTCATAATACAATTTAATATGCACTATTCCAGCACACCGATGATTTACCAGCGGTTGCAGAATGTCCTCTAATATCTAGTGCTTTGGATGAGAGCCAACTACCTACCTCTTATTAACGTGTGTGCAGAAATATTATAGGCATCTCGGAATATCAGCTCGAACTCACTACCCTCCATTGTACCTAATTTTAAGCTTTGCTAATATTACTTTAAATATAATAAGCTAGATATGGTTGTACGCTTAATTCAAGTTAAGGATTAATTTTGTTTTGAGTTTAAGTGTTGTTAAATGTATCCTATGTGAAATATAAATCAGCTTCACGCTGTATCCCGCACACAGCAGGGTAGGCAGAGGGAACCTCGGTGTTTAGACACTCCGTTCCCCACTTTCTGCCGAATTCTGGAGGCACGCATGAAGCGAAGAAACTCGAGTGGGAATCGAACCCACGACCGTCGCGTTTACGCACGACACCCTTGTGCCACTGCGCTACGACGGCCTCAATGAAATATAGTCTAATATATTATGTTAATATCATTGTTTTATGTGTTATATAAATAATAAAACGTTACACAGCGGTTCTTTTTTTCTTTGTAACTTCAGTAAGTAAAATGTTTGCATCATATTATAGTTAAGAAATCTGGTTTCTAAGCTTGAAATATTTAATTCACTCACAATGCGTGTTTAGTTTTACTATACATTTAAACAAAGTTTAATTGAAATTAAGATTAATTGTAACATCAAAGAGTTATCACAACGTCCATTACCGCGGATCCCATCATAAATCATAATCTTTTAAACGCAATAAACTCATTTCATCATCATCCGTTGACTGCTTCATGATGAATGAGCCGACGGAGGAGTTGTTTTAATTGGTTTTTCGAGACCATGAAGAGTTCGCATGGAAATTGGTATACGCCACAGGCTCGTTGATGGATTGGCTTTCACTCACTTGATTAGTAGACGGTAGTCTTGTCTTTTTGGTATCTGCGTCTAACGTGTTTTTGGCTTCCCCTATTTTACGTCAGTATGTATATTGTCTTTGATGGTTTTTGGAGATTATTACTTTATATGATTTCTCGGGATAGCAGGCAGAGAGAGCCTAGTGTTAAGACATTACACTTGTATATATAATATATATATATATATATATATATATATATACATATTGTTGAGTAGATTAAAGAAGTTTTTGTGCCATTGCAATAAAAATAACTATATGGAACATAAATATATAATTATTTAGTCTTAAAATATGGATTGTCAGCATTTTTACGTATAGATTCTGAAAATTTGAAAAAATACACTACAAATTTTACACTTCTAAATACAAGTTTGTTCATTTTCTTCATTTCCCTTACATTTATATTTATCATTTACAAATTCAATGGAAATTTTATCCGGAAATAAAACGCTAGAGCCACCATTGGTACTTAAAATTCTCACATTTTTGCAATAGTTAAAATGTTTACAAAGAGTCAGCCACACTTTGGGTAACCGCTACTAACATTCTTTGTATTTTCTCAGGCATTTGCTATGCAGTGTATGGTGGTTTGTCGTAAATACTTCTAGGCTTAAAATAAGCACTACGAAAAATATTGCACTTTGATTATATTCAAATTATTTTTAGATTTGGCATAAAGTAGGGAAACAGAGTGTCATAACACTAGGTACTCAGTGCCTACCCTGCTGTGAAGGAAAAAATGTAAAACTATAAATACAAACATAAGATATTTTAAATAAGCAGAACATAAAATTAGTTTTTTTTTTAGCTAAATAATTAACAACAAGTTAAATATTCAATATTTCAATATCTTTCAAAGTGTTATTAGAACACTCAATATTTTTAAGTACGACGCAAAAGTATTGCGTTAAAAGTTGAGCTTGAAAGCCAGCAGTGCCCATTAATTATAAAATTTATAGAATATTATAGTCATTTTACAGGTTTTTTAATGATAGTAATATCCCAACTCCAACTTCTAAGTCGTTACGATCGTATTACGCAGGTGCTGCTAAGGCGTTACATCGAACTTCATAACATTTTATACGTAAGATAAATTTCCACTGCGAGTTAATCATTTTAAAAGCTATTTTATATCAGCTTTAAGCTTTAAGTAAAGAGGATGATCTCAGGAAATCTAGTATTAAGACACTCCGTTCCCCATTTCCAGCCAAATTCTGGAGCCATTGCGTGTTAAGTGGCGGAACTCAACGCCGCGTTTTGCCTCGACACCAGAGCGAAGAAATGACAACATTAAACCCACAACTAGATCGATTTTGATAAGTAATTTCCTTAAAATAAAAAAAAATATGTTATTTAGAGGCCGCAGTGGCGTAGTGGCACAAGGGTGTGACTGTAACACGCAATGCCCAGAATTCAGCGGAAAGTGGTAACAGGTGTCTTAACGCAAAGCTCGCGCATGCGTACAAAGGCGTTAGATACTACCCAAATATATTTTATTAAACAAAAAAAAATACCCATTAGATACTACTCAAATATATTTTATTAAACAAAATCCAGTCTCTGGGTGACAAGCTTCATCTACTCGGTTACATCAGTCTATAACTTCGGCCATTACGGCAGTCTGGCACAATCCGTCACTTAAGGACTGATAACAATTTAAAGGATTCATTACAATATATTATAAAAATTATTGTATTTTAATAGTATTTTGGGACCAGTCGTAGCAATGTGCTACTTTAAAAACTACTGGTTATGGGTTCAATCCCCAATCGAGGAGATAAAATATTTATTTCAATGTATATTTCCATTTCTTCGCTCTGGTGTCGAGGTAAAAGTCCAGCGTTGAGTTCTTGAAGGTGAGCAACGTCACTACGCTGTATCCCGCATATAACAGGGTAGTCAGATTGAGTGTGTGACTAGTGCTAAGACACTCTTTCCCCTACTTTTCATGGAACTGTGGAGTTATTTTTTTTAAAACGAATACATAATAATTTCGCCGAATTAAACATTTAATCATGCCAAACCACACCCAATACTTATAATTATAATAACATCATACAATTATCTCCAATTTTACTGAATCAACATAATTTCTTCCATAAACCCATTTATATATATTTGCTTTAAATCCAAAACCCTAAGTGAATGAAACACCACGTTTGTATCGTCGAGAACGGGCACTTTGTTAATATTTGATCACAGCTGTCTCTCCGAGCCGAGGAGGTCGTTTGTCCGGAAAGAGAGGGCGAGGATGGACGTCTTGACGTGTTGCCTTGGAAATGAACGTTATTAGGTCGCGTTCAAAGCTTTCGCTGAATTGCTTTTATAAGTAGTCGTTGTAGTTTAAATAAAGTAGGGAGTAAGTTTGATTTTTACTCACACTCATCTCATAGGTGTGTCAAATATTTCACGACGGTATATAATATCATTATGTTTTTTGTCTAAAATGACAGCAGTCGTGGCCCAGCGGCAGACACGTGTGACTGTCGTGGATACAATTCCCAGTCGAGGAAATAAAATATTAAATATTTTTACATTTCTTCGCTCTGGTATCGAGGCAAAAGCACGGAGTTAAGTTCCGCCACTCATTACATAATGCCTCCATTTGGCGAAAAGTGGAGAGTATAATCTAATATACTAGGCTTCCTGCCTAAACCGCTATAAGCGAGACTCAGCGTAAAGCTTAAAAAAAATAAGAGAAAAAAATTTATAATATTGCTATATTTTGGTTGCAACGAACGCCCTCGTCGATGAAAATATAAGCTGGAGTAGTGATAAATGCTAAACGTGATAGCGCGTGTACAAAATGAGGTCAGGACAAAAAGCTTATTAGGTCATGAATAATATAGAGTATTTATTAAAACCGGGCTGTTGTTAATGTTTTGTCAACTTTAATATTTAATGGTGTTTAAATATTATTGGTATTAATATTTAATATCAGTTAAATACTAATTGACGGTAAATTTTCAATTTGATGATATGATAATGTAAAACTTACTTAACAAAGGACAGTCACTGTAAACGTAATGTTTGGGGGTTGGATCTTCTGGATATGAATTATTTTCAATTTCCTCGCCCTGGGTAGATAAAGAGTGGCGTTGAGTTACGCCACTCAATACGCAATGTCTAGAATTCAGGTGGAAAATGGAAAATGGATCGCCTTGAAATTTGTTTCTCAATGTGAACCCTTGTATAAGGAAAAAAGTGTGAAGCTGAATTTACGCTTTAAACAAAATTTACATTACAAACATATAAAAATTCCTTTGCAATACTAATATATAATATCTTTATTTAATTTTATTTATTTAGATTTATATTTCTTTATTATAAATACTAATATCTTAAGCTGAGTATATAATAAATGGACCATAAATGGTCCACTGAGATTCGATCAATAGTGTTGAAGTAATTATTACGCTTCGACCAATTAGAATATTCCTCGTGGATACGATTTATGGTAATTGAGATAAATTATTGTATTACTAACATTAGATGTTCCATGAAATTACTTAATATCGAAATAAATAAATAATTTACTTAATTTAATCATAAATATAGTCATATTGACTACTAGTAAGTGTTTTAAACAACTACTCGTTATATATATATATATATTTAATCTATTATGTTATCGTGAAAATTACATATTTTAATTAAAGACATTATTAAATACTCTACATTATATTCCTTACATAAAAATATTACAAATTTATATATCTATAATAAACTTTAATTACTTACAAAGATATATATATCTATACAATTTCTTCCCTCGAATTTGGTTCTGCTCTACTTACACTACTCCCATTTCCAGTCCGCGCGAAGGGACATCAAAGTAACCAAGTCCAGTGGAAAATTCGGCGACTCAGAGTTTCAATATCGGGTCGCGGCTTCGATGCAGAAAATTGAACTGCCTCGGTGTGACCCGCTACTTTGTTAGGGAAACCACGCGTATTTATATAGTGATGGAGTTAGGGTGATAATTCTAAAGTAAAAGGTTTCTCTTATATGTTGTACAGATAATATTATTTTATATAATATATTGCATCTGCTACCAATTCGGTGTTAGAAAAGGGAGAAAAGAGTGCTGGGTCACTACAAAATCGATAGACAGTCTAACATAGAAAAGATATGAATTTGAATCACATATTATCTTTATACATAAAAATAACACTCAACATTTAGAATAAGACACACCATGTTTCTATAGGGTGTGACCGTTTCGTAATCGTCAAATTCAGAGGAATTCTATATAAATTGATCGCGACATATTTATGGCTCAATGAGGCCGGGTCTTGACGGCTGGTGTGGAACTGTCATTTTATTGAACCCTGTATTGGCTGTATATGAGAGTTGAGCTGAATCTGTTTGCCAGTCAATTTTATTGTATTGGTATTGTAAATCTCAATTTTGTGTCGAAAATAAAAAAGTGGAATGTATTTACGTTGTATTAAATACTAATCTCTACCTGCGGCGTTACCCACATAAACCTATGAAAATAACTAAGTTAATATAACTATTTAACATCGAGTTTATATCCAGGCCCGGTCCTACTGTGCCAAAGTGGTCTCTCGATAGAACAGTTGTAAGTTCAAATACCATGTTTATTTTAACAATACTTAAGTTAGAAGTAGAAAATTTCTTAATTTAGAGGAATAATATATTATTTGGTTCTTACCAAATAAAATATTACTCGGTTATAGTCAATTACCCCCACAAAATGCGGGAAATGCGTGAAAGTAACAAAAATTTGAATATGTTAATATATTTATGTCACTAATATTTATGAAGTGCGTGAGCTCGCATAATTTCAACATCTTTGTCAGTAATATTTCACCTCTATTGTGGCGACATTGTGATATATTTAAATTTAAATAATTTAATGCAAATTCGATACTTTATTATAAAATTGTTTCATATTTACTTTTTTTTCGTGGCGCAAAGGCACAGGTGTGTAACTTTAAACGCGACAGGTTGTGGGTTCGATACCCACTTCCATGAAATATGTAATATTTTTATTTGTTCGCTCCGGTGTCGAAGTAAAACGTGGCATTGACTTCCACCACTTAGTACGCAATGTCTCGAAAATTCTCCTGAAAGTGGGAAGCGGAGTGTCTTAACACTAGACTCCCTCTGTCTCCTTGCTACATGCAGGATACAGCGTGAAACTGAAAAAAAAAAACATATATCATCAAAGACATTGACGGGTCAAGATATATCGTGGTTCAGACGCCATTACGAACTTAATAGCTATTTGTGACCCCATACGAAAACGCTATACATAACCAAAGTTTAAGGGATTTCAGATCTACTTGACACGTGTTAAAGGCGAAATTTTCTTGAGCTTTACAATTAATTGTATGTACGTTCGTGCCATCAACACATGTTGACAGTGGTTTAGAGCTCAACAAAATGGCTGGCGATTTAGAGAATTGATGCTGGGTTGTCAAATTAATTTTGGAAAAGCATTTAAATGTTTTTATCTAATTCTTTTTATTGCTTTCTATATTACTAAATTGGGTTGGGGCACTTTGATCCTTTATAAGCTTCGCATACTTACATGTGTTGTGGGTACGATCCGGGAACTTATATTGAAATTGATAACAATTCCTTATTTCCCTCCAATTTTTTTGGAGGCATTGCGTGTTGAGTGACGAAACTCAACGCCGATCTTTGCCCCGACACCAGAGCGAAGAAATGAAAATACACATGTAAATAAATATTTCACTTCCTTGAGTGAGGATCGAACCCATATCCATCGCGTTACAGTCACACCTTGCGCCACTACGCAAATTGTTAATATTTTTTTTTATTATTTCTAGGCTTTGTACCTACCATTTAAGTTGATATTGTATATGATCTCGTCATCGAAATACACTTAAAAATAGTGATTCCTTTTGACAGCATACGAGTACATTTCTTTTTATTTAGATTCACGTCGTCCCCGGCACGTGGTGCATCTGAAACTTATTTTATTTGTGAATTCGTTAACTGCAAGCCTTCAGGTAAATCCTGTATCGAAATTGCATAGAATTTACTGTCAAAAGTCTGTTTGCAAATTTTATATTGAAATGTATGAGATTTTATAAAATTTACGTATTTTTAGATAGCACTGTCAGCTAGCTACTCGACGTAGCAATTGCATATTTATTTTGTTTGTACCACGAACTGCAATTGTAGAAATAGTGGTAATATAATATTGTTATTTTTGCAACCAATTCTGTACTATTGTTTTTTTTCTTCCATGTGTTCAAAGGGCTCTAAAACAAATGACGATAGAATTTGGCAGCCTCAAAATCAAATCCCCGTCCTACTGCCAACATCGTATCTTTTAAAACACAGCCTAATTCGTAGCTTTGCATACATACATCAAAAGCTCAACGTATGCCACCCTTTCGAACGATTCGCCCCGCGCCGCCTAAAACCGCACAAATACTCTCTTACATAACAATACAATACTATTGGCACAGCCTCCTTTACAACATAGCATATATAAACTACCCTTCCCGACCACGTGGTTCAATAAAATATGTGCGAGATTCAACGCCATCTAGCGCAGGGTGGCGGAGATACGTTGTGAAATACAGCTGAAATGGTTTGTTTCGAGGTAGAGTTTTCAGTTTCATAAATTATTTTAGATTTGCCACTAGATGGCTACACTTTCCGTAACATTCTGTTGCAATTTTCGATGTTTTACCTTAATAAAGCCAGTTTTCTCTTCATAGACTATGAATAATATTGGTCTAGGTTGGTATTTCATATAAAAACTACCTTTGCTTAACATTATATTGTGTCGTAGACGAGCAGGGAACAATGTACTACCTTGGTGTTTTTTGAAGTACACTTAAAAAAACGTTTCTTTGTTTCAGCTCTCAGAGCTCGAGCAGCGAGTCCTTGAAGCTGAAGGGAGAGCGGAGAAGGCGGAGGACAAGGTATGTACATTATTTATTAACTAAGAAAAAATCATATATGTATGAAAAATCATATATATATGATAACTACATATCATATATATATGATAACTTTATTAATTTTACTACATATAATATATTTAATATATTTTTATAAGTAACAAAACTATTATTACTTTCAAATTTCGCGCATTAATTAGTATGCCAAGTAACTATACATATATATTAAAGCATCAAGAGAAAAAAGAAAAAGAGAAAAAACCTCATCCTGCTCTCCCCCTTAGAGTAACGGACGCCACAAATTAATAAAAAACGCCTCACAATGACTCATCCGTTTTCAGGATCGTTATAAATCTAGCAATTATATTCAAAGGCCCGTTTTTATCTGCCTGAAAAGCTGTAGAAACACTTGACAAAACATTTAATGCAAGTCAGTAGGGTCTCGGTCGGGGAAAGCATTCGACCCATCTTGAGAGCTTCAGGGTTTGTTGGAAAGCTTCGTAAATTAGTTTTGAAATACAATACAATTTCTGAAATATAATGACATGGGGTTAGAGATGGTTAGTAAGTGTATTTTTTTTTTGTGTAATCGTAAATGTCGCAGAAAAAGTAATTATAGGAAAATAATTCCGAAATATTACGTGAAATACAACACGAATACTACGATGTTGCTTCTATATAAAATATAATATTAGTAAACGATCGCAGGCATTTTTATTTTCAGCTACACCAGCGAGTATAATTATATCTAAACTGTATGTAGCAGGGTACGCAAAGGGAGCTCTTCATTTTTTCCGCCAAATTCTATAGGCATTGTGGGCATCGTTTTGAGTAGCAGAACTCAACACCACGCTTTACCTCAAAACCAGAGGGAAGAAAATAAAATATTACATATTTAATTTCCTCGAATGAGAATCGAACCCCACAAACAATCGCCTTACAGTTATACGCTTGTGCCAAGAGTGGTATACATATATACATATATATACATACATACGTATAGAAAATAAAGTTCAATTCGTTCTATATAATGCGTTAAACATAACTTAAAAACCAATAAATATTTAATAAAATTTAACGAAGCGTATTAAGCGTCGAAAGCTCGACCAATTTTACATTTAATACTAATTAACAGCTTACCCTCCTTATAAATGTAAATATATTTGTGTGTTTTCACTTAATTTACTTCAAAGCGATCCGATGTCAATACAAACGTAACGTTTTAATTAAGGACTACAAATTATTTATGCCTCCAAATTACATTCAAAGGGATGAATTTCCATTCATTTACATATATATATTTAGTATAATATAAACAGTTATTTATACATATTTTTTTAATTTACAAAATTATTAAAATTTAAATATATTTTAGGAAAAGGTATTTATTGGATAAATCTGTTCTGTAACCAGTATATTCTTAGTAATGTGACGTTTTATACGAATTGGCAAGAGACTGACAATTCCTATATCACTAATGAATTCTAACTGAGAATCAGTCAAATGGCAACTTTTAATTATTTTCGATACATTATTAAAACCCATCTACCCTCGCTTATTTAAATTTCGTGACACTTCGGTGGGGACGCTCCGTTTAGGGTTTATTATGTGTTGATGTACGATATGCACAATAAAGCATCTATATTTGGAATTAATTCGATATTGTAAGGAAATCTTTCTATATTTTTTATTAACATATACATATTTTTAATATTTTTTTATAAATTTTTAACTTATTTAAAATATAAATAATTTAAATTGTACAATTTTATATTATTTTGATTTTAGCTCCTTTACTTCGCTAATTATACTCAATAATTGACAAGTATATATTAAGAGAAGAGAGAGATATGATAAGATTTACATTTACTATATCTATCGCTAGATAAATATTTAAATATGTTTGTAATAAAGATGTCCCATCGCTATGTTAAATAAACACAAAGTGGAGGAAAGAGGAGGAGAGGGTGAAAAAAAAACCGTCTCTGTACAAACAACAGATAAAACCTAGTATTAATTCTAATATTTTTCTTTTCTGGATTATGTTATTCCATACTTTGAAAATGTTAAAAACAATAATAATAATGTTCAGTATTTCCACTGCAGGTGTTTTATCTGCGAACTGTACACACAAAGCGCCGATCCTCCGGGATGCTATCGATTTTCCCGATCGCACTATGACTCATTCATATTTGCTGTAGAGATTTATTAGTAAAACGTTTTGTTTACACGTTGCTCTATGTACAACTCTGTTTAATTTAAAGTTAAACTTGGTAAAGGAATACCTATTATGTACAAATATATATTTATATTATAGTTTAAATAGATAATCTGTAGATTTTTACATGTACGTAATATATATTTTTTTGAAGACGGGTACTCAGGTTCTAAATATGGTTAAAATAGAAGCAAGTAATTACGTACTCTTTTGTTCTCTTATTTTATTCTATTGATAACTTGACATACTTATCTTGTTTGTTTAGAAAATACTCGTGGCCTAGACCTTTGTTATCTCAAAGAAGCTCTCTACTTCTAGCTTTTTCCTAGAATAGACATAAAACATAACTGCCTCTCAAACTTCTACATCTTGACCTAAATACTGGCATAACATAGTGTTTGTGCTTTTATATGTGAATAGAATGCTCTAAAAACCGCTTACTGTTTTGTAGAGTAAACAATATAAAATACAGTTTCTGCATAATTCAGTACAGTTTTTAAGACTTTATAGTGCAAATATAAATTAAAACTGTAAATTATAATAAGGGTAATATAAGGGGAAAACGCAGCGATTTTTTTATTATAATTTTTAAATAAAAAAAAAAATTTGTAAAATATATGGCAGTCGATCGACCTATAGAAATGTGAATGATAAAAAAGTATGTTTTCCTTGGGTTCAATTCCCACTCGAGGAAGTGAAATATTTCTTTACGTTTATATTTCCATTTTTCTTCGCTCTGGTGTCGAAGCAAAGCGCGGCGTTGAGTTCTGCCACTCAACAAGCAATGCCTCCAGAATTCGGCAGAAAGTGGGGAACGGAATGTCTTGACACCGAGGTTCCCTCTGCCTACCCTGCTGTGTGCGGGATACAGCGTGAAGCTTGTCCGTGAACCGATTGTCGTGAAATTTTGTACATATATTTTAGTTATAATACAAAAAAAATAAAGTGAGCGACGCTGCGTTTGTATCTCTTGTATTATGATAATTGATCATAAAAAGGTGACATAACGGCATAAAGATTTCATTTATGCGCAACGTCTTTTTTACTCGAGCATAGTCTATGGTCTCAATCAATGACGTAACCCTACCCATGTGGCCTGTGCTTTGTAAACATACATACATACGACTATAACCTGTATTCATTTGTATATAAAACTGAAATCTCTTTCATAGACAATCTCTTTTTTTTTATCAAATGTCTGGCACTGGCAACAATACAGTAGTCACCCTAGTAGGGTCACCATGGTACAAAATCCAATAAAAGATTTTTGGCATATTTTTCAAGTGATTTTTTTTATTTATTGCTACACATATATTTAATACATGCATATATCAAACAACATAAAAAATGTTATTGTTTTTTGTGGTTTATATTTGTTAATAAAAATAATTAGAGTACCTTGTTTTCATTTTTGTTATGTTACACACATATGATAACAAACCTAAGTTTATATTTACATGTCTAACTATAATGAAGAAAGAATTGTGTAACATTTATGGTAACCCTATCAGAAGCACCCTTACGCATGCGCAATGGACCCCAACTTCAAGTTATACGACACCAAGCTCTACACGCAATAACTTCACATCTAAACTGTATATACATAATCCGTGTTATTTTAATATAAAATAAAATACTCGCCTCCATACGTTCCGTCTCATATAAAAATTTATATAAATCATCTACAAGCAAGTGGTGTGACTCTATACAGAAGTTAAAATCGGATTATAGAATAAATAATCGATAGCTATTAATTATTTGTGTTCAGAGCGTCGCTTGTGCTAAACAAATACGTAAGAAATCGTATACAACGAATTTTTGTTAGATTTATAGTTTCATTCGTAACAATCTACTGATATGTCGAAGCCTAACACGTTGAAGGCGCATAGATTGAGTGCAGAATTCGCAGAGAAACGAGGACATGCTATGAAGAAAACGGATCCTAATTCATAGCAGTCACCTGTAAGTACTGTATTGGATTTTCCTTTATACTTTTGTATTATGTAGAACACATTGTGTTGAAATAGGTTTACAACAAATAAATTATTGTCACACTTATCGACGTATATAAATAATAGCATATTTCATATAAATTACCATATTGTTTATATAAATATGTATAAAAGTTATTACAAACAATTGAATAAAGCATATTAGTGTGTTCCTAAAAATGAATCCAAGTTAGAAAATTGCTAGTGTGTTATATAATTCGGTACAAAGTATAAACTATTAAATATATTATAATTTGACAAATTGAGCATGGTTTTAGTTATAGCTGTACCACTTGGTATGGCACGTCTGTATATAAAAATATTCAAGTTCATCTTGTCGTTTGGACAAGTATACTCACATTTTTGCATACAGCTCGTTTACATTTTTGTTCCTTATGTACCGTTTTACATTTATATATTTTTTGTTTATATATATTTTTTAAAGTTACGTTGGCTATTTTCATTTACCAAATTGATAATTTGCTTACTTCATGTCAAATAAAAAATAAGTGTTCTAAATAAGTGTGTAACTAATCATATAATTATTAACATTGCTAAGTTTTAGACGTTTCTTTTAATATGTATATTGTTTGTTTTCGACTATGCAATAAAATATATTGCTGTAAATGGCCACCATCCAAATTGAATTACAATAAAATCAAATTTATGTATAATTTTATTAAAAACTACACTAATAATCTTGTTTAAAGCAATTAAAAAATGTAATATCGCTATGATGCTGTATCATTAAAAGAAACAATAGTTTTAATTCATAATACGGTAGTAAAGCACATGCGGTCCAGCAACATGGCGGCGCGGCGCCAGCTGTCCGCATGCGTACTACGTTCCCGCCATGTTTGACGTAACGTAACCCAACAATGGTGATTGAGTAGTGTAAATGAACTGCTTGACATGCTAAAAACTATATATATATGTATACTTGTAAGTGAATTTTCATAAGTCGTGTTTATACACTAGATCTTTAATGTAATGAAAAGTTGTACAGGATCGTGATAATTTACAAACACAAAAACAATGTTATCTTTAAAAAGATAGTAAAAATTATATATATTATAAAATTGACTACACGAAAAAAATATCTAAATCGTTTTTATAAATAAATACTTTAAAACAGGCCGTCGTGAGTTGTGAGTTGAGGCCGTCGTGGTGCAGCGGCACAAGGGTGTGACTGTAACGCAACGGCTGTGGGTTCGATCCCCACTCGAGGAGGTGAAATATTTATTTACGTTTATATTTCCATTTCTTCGCTCTGGTGTCGAGGCCTCCAGAAGCCGTCAGAAAGTGGGGAACGGAGTGTCTTAACATTAGGTTCCTTCTGCCTACCCTGCTGTAATGCGGGATGCAGCGTGAAATTTAACATAAATTTTATCTTCGTTAGATATAACTTTTATTAATATTTCCACAAGAAGAAAACAAAACTTAATATATTCAAAATATAGCAAAATATTTTGAATTACCAGTACACCAGTCAATAATCCCGGTAATATATTGTAAACACGTTGCGATATATCCCAGTAAAGGATGTAAGAAAGTGATCGTTCAACACAATATTTACAAGAGTTTATATTTGGTACGTTGAATCGATGTCTCTACAGTGACTCACGGTGCAACAACCCGCCTTGACAGCTAGACAGACAGCGGTCGGTGGCTGGATTAAGGCCTGTGATACACATAATAGAAGCTCTTCTTCATTTACCTACAGGAAAGAAGTTAATAGTTTGTTTTTCCAGTTCTTTATTCTCTTCTTTCTTTATAGAAAGAATCTTTGTTTCTTGCTTACATGTCAGTCTATATGTACATTATTGTCTATTTCGGATTTATTTTACCGATAAAATATATTTTATAATCTATGGAACGATTGCGAGTGTAACTATTATTTAGTATTTCTACGAATCTCTTAATTATATGTATATTGTTTTTATATTGCTCTATAGATTGTAGAGTACTTTATACTACAGTAGTGAGAAATGGTAGCTTTAATTGTGAAACAGAATTGTGCCACGCAACACTCAATGCAAATTTAAGATTGTGATTGTGAAATTAACACCTTTCAAATGAGCTGGTGAAGTGCTGGTAAGTCTCCAGCATTCGGCGGAAAGTGGGGAACGGCGTGTCTTAACACTTAGGTTCCTTCTGCCTACCATGCTGTGTAAGGGATACAGCGTGAATATTGATTTATTTTGCAACTGAGCGTTTTTTGTAGCTTGGGAAGTTTAAATTCACTCTTAGGTTCCAACACGAAACAAAAAAGCGGAGGATGGACAATTCTGTATAATGCTAGATTTTTTGCTGTTTAGGATTGGTGCTTTAGTAAAAAATATAAATTAACAATTAATTTTGATTTCAATTACAAATATTAAATTGAATTAATTCATTCACCCTCACACGATTTCCCAAACGTACCAGGGTAGGCAAAGGGATTATTAAGACATACCGTTCCCCACTTTCCGTCGTATTCTGGACAAATCCGTGTTGAGGGGCGAAAAAATATTAGCAATTTCCTTATATATAATGACATATAATCTTAATAAACTTTACATTACATTTTAAATATATTTGAATTAAAGCTGCGTATTCTATATAAGGTTACGTTGAGGCGTAGAATCAAATTAACATTATTTAAAACAACTTTTCAGCATATCTATAGTCCCCGACGGAGCCGTTAAGGTAACGAGTAAAGTTCACAGTTTAGAATAAAGCTCGTCGTAAGTCCAATTAAAGTATACATTTATTAAAGATTTAACTGCGTTGAAAATGATGTCGGACATTTGTTGATTTTACGATACCTCTCTTTAGCGTAGTGTTTAATTATTCTAGTGATATTTTATTATTCTCTACATTTATTATTTATTTTTATTATATTTATTTCACCAATAGTACACGATAAGTACACGAAGTTCAAGTTTGTATCCCATATTGGAAAATAGTCTGTTGAACGTTAACTTTCTTTATTTGTAGCTTCTCGCTTTAAAGAATTTTTAAGGCAATTATTTAATCTCTTATTCGTGTTAGACTTGCAAAATGTAAATTATTTCCGAAATGACAGTACCACCACGTAGTACTTATATGGAATGAAAATACAAAATACTTGAACTTTTTTTTAACCTCTTGTTAAGACAGTCTGTTCCCCATTTTCCCCCCGAGTTCTCGAGGCATTGTTGAATGACGGAACTCAACGCCGCGCTTCGCCCTGACACGATACTTACTAACAGCACAACGATACAACTAAATAAAATACTTGGTCATCCATTAAATTTATATCGCGTGAAGGCTTTAATTGCCACGCGAACTCTTGACACATTCATGTTTGTACATTACGGTTATATAAAACGGTATTAATGTGCGAACATTTGTGTATTAATTGATTAATTGAAATATAAACGAAAATAAAATGTTAAGAAAAACATAGAACAGTATTTTTTTATCTTTTGGTAGGTTATACTCTTATTATATGTTAATAGTTTCATATTAAAACTCAAATTAACCCAGGGTTGAATTAATTCAATCACAACAAATTGTTTTCATATATATATATTTTTGCCTTTCAATAAATTATACATTCTAAAAAAAATAAAATTCCGTCGATCATTTTTCAACTATTTTGAAATAATTGTTCAAAACGAGATCGGGGTAAACCAAACAAAACTGCGCCAATATGGCTCTTCACATTTATGTATATATATTTTTTAATTAACCACTTCCTCACGTTCTATATCACTATTCTTTTGGCTTCCATTCATATTTTATCGCTGCCAACGCTTTAAAGCCTTTTAACTAACGCTACTATCGTGAACAGAGTCGTTACCGTGCACTGTTGCACTTTACGTTTTTCTACTACGGTTTTTACTACTTTTTACTGCGACACTGCGACACTGCGACCTATATTCAGTACAAAATATCAGGTAAGGCACATATAACACGTAATGAGAACGCCATCTGGAATTAAGGAAAACATGTATTAATAGTAGCTAGTATCAGAAACAATATAAAAATATGCCGTGTGATATATTTAAATTTAGAATTTTTATCTTCTTAACTGATATTACTCAGAATTAAAATCTAACAAACTCTAGATAGATCTAGACCTATATAGAAAAATAACATCAATCGTGGCGCTGAGATACACGCGTGTGATTGCGAACGCGACGACTGGTTGTGGGTCTGATGACTGCAAAACTCCGCAGAAAAGGGAGAATGGAGTATCTTAACACTATGTTCCCTCTGCCTACCCTGCTGTCTGCAGGATACAAAAATCCGAAAACAATTTAGCAAGTGATCAAAGCAGATACATCATTCATGAGCCTGCATAGCGCATAGTATGACGCATTACGCATTTACATAGATCCTATAGAGGATAGATACATCCACAGGACGCAGCTGGCGTGAAATAAAATTTTAATAAAACGTCGTATTGTATTGAGAATCCGTCTTTTATATCCCATTTGTAAGCGCTTAATGTCCTTCGGTCGTTCGCAAGTGTTTCTCGCAACGATTTTACAGTTGCATTTTCCCGCAATCCAAGATTGAAAAGAATTGCATTAGAAATTATACGGGAATCTACGACAGTGTGCGTCAAATAAAAAGATTTTACTTGCACATATTGTAATCAACTTCAATCATCAAAGAAAGTTCTTAATATGAGGCTAGTCGGGGCGCAGGGGGGCGTGTGACTGTAAATTGTGACAAGTTGAGTTCCGTCACTCAACTAAATCAGCAGAAAGTGGAGAGAGGAGTGTCTTGTGAGTGAGCAGAGGCTCTCGCTGCATTTCCTCCTATAGCTGAAGCTGAAAAAACATTCTTAATATCTTCTTCGTAGCCATAATAAATTTAAATTGTCTTTCCTTACTTAAATACTTTCACTTTTTTCACGCCCTTCCTGGAACGTGTCTGTAATGTTCTATAGTTGATTATTAATATTTCCTCATTGAATTCATCAAGTCGACTTGGAGATTCCTCACAGGAAATCACGTCCAAAATTGTCACAGGAAACGTTGCCGCCTCTCGTAATATTAACAACTTATCTATATTCGTTGAGCGTCTGTCTGTCCGTCACGAACTTAATTACTAGTAAATTCGTCACGATCTTATCTTCAATAGCTATTTTTAAGAGAGCAATTTTTTTTTTCGCTGTTTTTATTTTTCGTCGATGTTTGCAATTTATTTACATTAGAAAAGTTAGGAATAGGAAACTCGATCACAAGTCCTTATTTTCTCTATTTTTGTATTTCTTATTAAATTCACTGTATGTTGAGTTATACAATTATCCCATAATGTTATATAATATACTTCTTTGACGTGGCGTCCAGGCGTGGACATTGACCAGAAGGTGAAAACTTCGATATTTCGCTGTCTGAGTTACTGTAAAAGGACAGAAATACAGAACAATTCTTCAATTCTTAGAAGACCTCCTCCTCTTCCACCACTCAGCCACACAAGAGCTTACTTGATCAGTATTATAACAACAATTGACACGCCTAACCTTTGAATTCTGACACCAAACAACAATCCTTAACGAAAATAACAACTCTTTTTCACTTTGTTGGACTACTTTATTGTAATAACAATAAGGTTCAAGTTTACATAGCATTATTATAAAGCTGTAGTATAGAACTTAAATGAACATACGAGCGTATGCTTTATGTTTGGACACGCGCCAGACCGTGGCTCCGGCGATATGTCGTTTTTTTTCCCTTTTTTGAATTAGAATAGTGTACTGTAAAATTGCTACTATTCATGTAGACATGATTCTATGTAAAATATTATTGGCTTGTAAGTAGATTTATCATCATGATGAATTTTGATAATAATTAGTGTACGTACATGGAAAATAAACAACAAAAAAAACACATTATTGGTCATTTACAATAACAGTTACCCAAAGCATCTATTTTTAGATTTTTTCTCTGTACGTCTGTGCATGCTTATCTCAGAAATATCTTCAATTAATCAGAAGTAAAGTGATCACTAGAGGCAGTTCTACATGTACATTGCTCTACAAACGCTAGACCATCGGGGTTAGTGAAGGAATCGATGCTGTAACGACTGCCACTCCAATTTGCTAGAAAGCACACGGCTGTCGTTTTGTATCGCTCTGCGTTTTGTTGGATGACTCACTTTTGACAGCTTTTCAAATGTAAAAGGTGGGGTATATTTTTTAACTGCCTTATGTGATTATTCATGGAAATCGTTTGTTTTTTTTATTGAACATATATTAGTAATTGGGTTTTATTTATATATATATTTTTTGGAAATGACCATGATTCACTACTTTTTTTCTTCATTAGAAAATAATTTATATACTTAAAACAAAATTGAATAAGTTGATCCATTTAGTTAAAAAACATATATAAAAATATAATTCTCTTTTAGTTAACCGCGTAACGCTAAAACATTTCTAACAACGAAGTAAGTGTCTCTACATTTGCTGGTCTCGACTCTCGTAGCACTTAAAAATTGCAAACTTGGCAATTTTCAAGTTTGTTCTGAAGAAACATTACGAAGGCTTAATGGATTTACAGTTTTATATTGTTTTATGTAATCTCAAGTAATGACATTGAAAAAAAAATTTTAAATGAGAATATATATAATATTTTTTTTATAACTGAACTGAACATGATTCGGTGGAAAGTTGAGAACGAAGTGTCTTAACCCTCTGCCTACCCTGCTGTGTGCGGGATACAACGTGAAACTGATCTTTTATATAACATAAAGAGATCTTCGTCATTTATTGTCGTGAAAACAACCCCCTTTTTTGTTATTCTCAATATAAATTATTTATTTATTGCTATTCTCTAAAAGATATTTGCTTTAAAAGCTCTTCATATGAAAGCCATATCGGAATGTAGTTCCTAAGGAAGTCACGAAGAAACATTACGTGGTATATCATGAAACAAAATAATCTTACTTAAATGAATATGTTCAAACAATGCCTATTTTTACCATACTAGAACAATGAACATGTACAGTGAGACACAAAACTGCTACGATTACTTTTACGGTTTTAGAAATCATGTAAAATTTTGCCTCTCGCTTCGCTTGAAGATATTTTCTTGTACTTATAACGTGTGGTAAGATGAAGAGTATAAAAGAATCTATTTAATCTGTGGTGGGTGCGATGATGAGGGCATTGAGTACCGCCAGTCGCCATACAATGTTTTGAATATTGGACGGAAAGTGGGTATAGGACAAACCATTCAACTTTCTGCTTACAAAGTTTGCTACAAATAATATATTTATGTGTATATATTGTAACCTCTTATATAGTAGTAGTTTATAATTAGACTATTTTTAGAAGTAGAAGTATTTTTTTAAATAAATTATATTTTGCCAACGATTATACACTAATAGAGTCAAAATATATCCAATATTAGAATGAATAAACAAATCGTCTACTAGAACACAAATCGTCTCTCGGAACCTTTCATGCTGAGATTATATCCATAGTGGCAAACGACGATAGATTTACGACTAACTAGTTAATAAAACAACTGGCAAGTAACTAAGCTCGTAAAATATGTACATTTTTCTTTCTAAATAAGTTTGATCTAATACTTTTTTTGTTAAGAGATCCGCTTTAGGAACTATGTCTTGTAAAAAAATTAATTTCTGTTATTACGGATTTGAATCTACAACCTTTAAATTTATCCTTGCACATGCCAACAGCGTCACAGTGGTGAACGGTTGTAAATAAAGCATAAAACATTTTAATAAAGCAACAAAATTAAAGCAGCGAGGCCGTCGTGTCGCAAGGGCATAAGCATACGACTGTAAACCGGACAGGTTTTGAGTTCGATTTTCACTCGAAGAAATTAAATTATTTAATATTTAAGGTGTTAAGTTCCGTCGTAAGAAAAAACAACGTATTTTTCAAAGTGCGGTATTGCTATCGCAATGACACATTCCCCACCGCGTTATGTACAGTATATGAGGAAAAATCTATCCTATGTAATATATAATAGAAAAACAATAAATATTATCCATGAAATCTTTTCACGTGGTAAAATATAATAAAAAAAATATGATCCATAAAATCTATTGGTTGATAACAAAGCACTGACTGGACTGTTTGAATTCAATAGTTGATAAGAGACGAAAGCAATTTATACGTTTTCACGTTCAAATGCTCTTATTCGTTCGTTCAGAATGGAATGAAATTCCAGTTTTATTCCATATTCTATTGAAAAATAATATTTTTTTTAACACATTCACTTTCTACACTAAAATGCCGATTTTGACATTAAGTAAATATTTATTTTGAATATTATAGTAAATCGTGTATTCATTTTGAAATATATATATTAGCTCACTTATACATTTAACAACTAAGAGTGTATTTAAAAAACTAAGACTATCGTAGTGTAGTGGGATTGGCAATCGCGATGGTTGTGGATTCAATCTCCACTCGAGGAAATGAATTATTATTTCTTAATATTTTCATTTCGCACAAAAAATTTAAATACTAAGAAACCTTGGCACCAAGGATTTAATTCTTCTTTCTACTAAAAAAAGTCTTAATACTAACTTAGTATACGTAATTTCTAGAACATAGTCGCCTCGTCGGCGCCGGAAATGGGTGGGAAGGTGGCTGAAACACCCTGAAAATATCTTGTATGACGAAGCATTCAGTATAATAATAATCTTTGCACTGCTATCGTCAATCGGCCACTCACGCAATTTATGCGGCCACGTCATAAATTATATTGATTTAAAATAACTATATATATTATTACGCTGTTGCTATATATTTTTAAAGAGGCTTAGGAATAATTTAAACTCGACGTTACTACCAATTCTCAGAAACAATATAAAGTTTAAATAAATATAAAAAATATCTGCAAAATTATAATTATTTTATAAAAAACTTTTAACTTTCATTTTGCTAACTTTCTCAAAATTTGTAAAATTAATTATTACAAAGTTGTTTGAGCGTAATTTTATAAATGTTATAAAATTACGCTCTGATATGTGCAGATGATCGAGGAAAATGAAATGGAATTCATCATTCATCATCCACATTCTAATTCCACAATTAATGATCGAAATAGAAATGTCCCGCGCATTTTTCGCCGCCGTCTGAAACTTGGTATGCTAATATTGTCAAATATTTAATCAAACTTTAATTAAATTCCGTCTTTATATATTATTAAATGGCAGTCGCGCAAGGGTACAAACCTGCAACTTTAAACGCGACGGCGTGGCTTCGACTCCCACTTGAGGTGCTCCGCGCTCTGGTAACGAGGCAAACCGCGGCGTTGAGTTCTGCTACTCAACAAGGCCTTTAGAATTCAGCGGGAAATGAGGAAAAGAAAAACTTAATGATAATGGAGCACAAGGTTCCCGGGTTCTATCTGCTCACCCTGTTATGTGCGGGATACACAGTGACAAAAAAAAATATTAAGTTTAGATAGCAAATGTTAAAAGTACTATTATTATTATGAAATTAATTATTCTTATGTCCCCTTTTTATTAAGACAAAATACAGCATAGAGTTCCGGTAACACGTCATGTCTCCAATTCATACGGAGAGTATAGAGGGTAGGTTCCGTCTAATTAGCAGGAAAGTCTGAAGCAGAAAAATGTATGTTAATATCAAAATCCGTGTATCGTATATCGCTTTTAATCCCCACGCATGTGTTTTTTATTTGGTAACATTGAATATTTAAAGATTTCTATATCATAACTTAATTATAAAAACATTTAAATGAAAAAGATTTTATTTTGATTAATTAATATAATATTGTGAACTTTAAGAAATAATTTTATACTCACACAGTCTTTTCTTAAATTGTTAACCATTATTTTCGAAAAAAAAATTATGTGCGTTATTTCTTTATATAGAAACTGTTATACATTGTTTATCTCACTACACTTTGATGTTTAGGGGTCGCGAAAAACATACATCGTCGTCGTGATTAACAAATATTTGACCGCATTTACTTACTTTCGTAAACAGGAAATATTCTTCGCGATTACTTCTTATTATCAACCACGTAAAGTCTAAATTGGCTTATTAATTTTTTTATAAATAACAATATAGCACCCCTAAGTAAGTCAGTGAGGTAAAAGTGGGGGTCTCGGACCCTTTGTAAAGTACGATCGATATTTAGCCCTATATGTGTAATCAGATAAGAAAACTTATAAGGGATGCCATGGATATTTGGAACGAATCCAGTGGCAAGCGTTGACCTTGGTGTTTTTATTACTTACTTGGCGTATACTTTGATGGATAGATTCGAGTTTGTCTGGCATCATGCCTTTTTATAGTTATTCGGCGAAATAATTTATTATGTTAGAAAAACTTCTGATCGTGCTTATATTATACAGAAAAGAAAGACAAAAATACTAATAAATTTAATTTTATGAGGATATTAAGCTTACTAAGTTTCTAAAACATTCTAAATTACGTAAATATATAATATAAATTAATTAAAAAAGCCATCCTAAATTAAATATAATTATAATTCTCGATATTTTATGAAACGAAATGAAATAGATTTTGTAAAAAAGCTACCTTTAATTATAAGTTACGTTACGTTTTTTTTTTCATTATAACTAATAATTGTTGAACGTCTCAATATATTTGATATCAACGACTTGAAATGATTTTAAATTTTACATAACCAAAGCGAACCTACCGAAGACATATTTATTTACAAATTTATTTACCTCCTCATATGAAATATAGAACCCAAAAGAGAAGCTTACCAGAATTAATACAGTAAAAACTTCACAAACATTTACCTCCTTAATCATCCCTTATCTCCGTTCCACAAGACGTACAGCAAAAGTAAAATGAAGAGCTAAAACTTCAATTCCGCTTTTACTCAGTTAGGAGATCCGGACTTTGGCAAACTTGGCCCTGTCTAGTGTCTGGAAGTTTTTCAGATGCGTCATACTTGGTTTTACTTTTACATGTACTCGTAAGTGTGGGCTTACAGCTGTTACATGTGATTTTTACTCTGTAATATGTCTTTTTTTATGTCGAATCTAGTGTTTTAATTTTTTAGGAAATTTTTAACTGCTTAAACTCTTGATATATCTGAGTATTATTTAATCCACTCTAGAATCTGATGAAATCCATTATTTTTCTAAAGGAATTTGTGGTATTGTAGTAACAAGACGAGAGCACACTTTTTTTTTTAATAATATAAATAAAAATTTTGTGACTATTTAATATGTAATGGTGAATTTCTACTTAAGACTTAATAATATATTTTAATATATATATATATATTAAAATAAATAAATGTTCTCATCAACATCAGGTCTATATCTTCATAACTCTTTAATTTACTTGATACTGCATAAAAATTATAACCATACTGTATCTTGCTATAACTAAAAGTACACACAGTGTAGTCCACTACAGCGCAGTATAAAAAAACGACACCGCACTTTTGTCTCTACAATGGAAAGTAACGAAGTAGATTTAAATCATGTTTAGAATGCGTCGCGTCGTGCCGCAATAAAACTGCATTTTATGTATTTTTACCGAAACTTTATTATACTTCCTTTATTAGATTTATTAGTCTGTTCGTCTGCTTTCTATAATGTCTTATTCAAAAAATAGATCAGGATTTGTAAAATTATACTATGTTATATATCTTACGGTAAAACTATACAAGGGAAGAAATACTAATTTCGATTTTAATATATTATAGAAACATTTTCATTTCTACGAATGAGAATCGAACCCACAGTCTGTCGCGCTTACACTCTTGTGCCACGCCAGGACTGCCTTTCAATTTAGCAACAGCTTACGCTTATTACTTGATTCTCAAATTAAAGTAAATAATATTTTAATTATTAAAAATTAATTCATAAATTTTATTACTAAATGATACAAAAAGACATATAGAAAATAAATGAAATTTTCTCGGAGCGTACCGCATAGGAACCAAAATTTACATACTAAACAAGCGTAACTAGGAATGTCAAAAGCGTTTTCGACATGAATATTTATAGGAATAATCTTTGTTGCTTTTTTTCCAGGTATTATATAAGCTATTGTTTGGAATATAAATCTATTTTTTTTTCTGAACTTTATTTTTTATAAAAAAAAGATAGTGTGTGTCATAATTGATATTTAGAATTGTGATCATCAAAGTACTGAGAGGGGAATTCTTCTCACCAACATAACGACACTAACAAAGTTACAATCACTACTAAAGGCTTCGCTATTATTTTAATGTTGTAGTTATATAATGTTATAACATTTACATAAAACATTAATTCTTTTGCTGTGGGTATACTGTAATATACATTTAAAAAAAAAGTCAAAATCACACAAAAACAAAAGGAGAAAAAAGCAGAAAAAAGGCACTAACATCCGTGTATTTTATATAATAAAAATATTAAATACAAGATACTCAAACGCGGCATTGCCCGCTTAAACTTATTTTTATATTACAGCTAAAAGATGATATTTTTTTCAAATCTACTTTTTATATATTATATTAAAAGTATTCAAAGTCATTTCTAATACTGCAGTCAAATAATATATTTACAAAGTCTTATAATAAGCGAATGACTAGGTTTTGGCGTGATGGCGTAACAAGCAAACATTACACTCACATTTATAATAATAGTATGATAACGGGATTAGTGTTATTTGTTCAATTACAGGCATTTAGTGAATGAAATAATTTACTACTAACTTTTTTCACCCACTTAAATCGATGTGTCGTCGTAGTTGTTAGACGTATTTTCAGCCATTAAAAATATAAAGCTAAAAATAAATAAGCCATGGTAATATTAACAGCACTATGTAAATATCGATCCGTAGTCCTGTAGGATATCGCGGACGGCACAGTTAGTACGCTTCCGCGCCGCAGCTAGCGCATACGTCGCGTTCCACGTTTAAAATACTCCCGAAGTTGAAGGTGTTTTTTTTTTAAATTGTGCTAAGACTGGAATGTATTATTCCGTTTATAATCTGTGTGATGAAGTTTTTAGTGTTAAATGTTTGTTTGATTGAATATTTCAAATTTGTGAAATCTTTTTATATTTTCCAGATTAAAGTAAAATTTTTAAAATTTAATTTGATCTACATTAAATATAGACAATATTGATTTATAGCACCAATGTTATAATTGACTGAAACGCAAACGTTTGTTAGACGTAAAAGGGTGTTAATCCCCACATTTATTTAGCACCTGAATTTTTATTGATGGCATTCGATACGGAAGCCCTATGCTGATTGTAACGTTCACAGCACAATTAGTGGATAATTTGAACAGTCAATTCTGTAATTCAATATTCAGTTGTGTATAATGAATAATTATTTTTTAACCATATAAATTATCTACATTTTTACTATTACATATTTTACTTTATCAAGTTTATTTAGGTATATATTGTATGTACTCGTATAACAATCATCTATAACTATTTATATTTACTAAATTATAATATAAAGTATATTATAATACCTTATTGCGGAGTTGCGGACTATTCTTTATTAAAAAGAACTCACATGCGCATTTTAATAACTACATCTTTATATTTGTGCTCTGTGCTTATTCAATTTTTTCCAAACATTATTCGTAACTAGAATTCATATAAAAAAAAATTGGCCAACGCATAATTGAGCGATGTAGCGTAAAATTTACGACAGAATCTTCCACTCCGCCAACAGTTTCGTGATGCGAGTGTTAACACGAGTTTTCACTACACTGATTTATTATCTGTGCTGTGGGAATATGGAGCGGTAAATCCGACTTAGGTTAAGTTAATTAGAACTTGAGATGAGAGGAAAAGGTAAAGTTGAATTAGAGGGAGAGCTGTTGGGAAAATAAATATGGAACCTTTTATACTTATAAAATCTTAATGTTGGTACTTCTTGTTACTTTACTTGTTAATCTAATTATTTATCTATATAATAAAAACTAAGATTTTTTTCTACGGTAATATGTGTGAAAATTGGCCACAGATACAACATTAATGTTAGCTAGTTATGTATAACAGTTTTTAGAATATACATTTTCTGAGTTACATTCGATGTACAGTTCACATAGTTAGTGAACAAACTGGAAACTTTTTAACATTGGCAGGATTGTTAAAACTTATATGAAATTTACATACTGTCTGCTGAATGCTATACAGAATGACCTACCGATAAAATATCGGTGACTAAATCATATAATCCTTACCACGTATGCTTTAATTAAAAATGTATAATCTCATAAAGTAAGTTCCCGACAGTGTACGTAAGAGTAATATAGACAAAAATCGTGCTTTTAAAAAAAACCAACAAAATGTTGTGTAACAAACTGGCTAAACTTTTCTCATTATGGACGGACGCAACTCTGCCCCAGTAAACCCACACGATTGATTGAAATAAAATTACACTTTTTAAAGAAAAATAATTTTAATAACTTAACAGTAACTAGTCCATGGATTTCATTTCTACTTTTTATAATGTCAAACATATATTTAAAATTAATTTTGTCTCAAAATTCGACGCCGGAAAGCGATCTGTCGTATCTCAAAAGAGCCTTCCTTTGGAGATATGACAAAATCGGCGTCGAATTTTGTATGTCCAAAATATTTAACTGCACATTTATTTTTAGAAATAATAATTATTATGAAATTGAACTGATAAATTTATATATATTTAGATAAAGCGTGTACGACTATGTATTCTTCAACTTTAAAAAAAAAATATTTTACTGAATTTTGAGAGACGTATTAGTGAAATCTTAATTATAAAAAGATATATTTTGCATAAATCATGGCTATTATTAAATATATATGAAAACTATATATCTAATTGATATTATGTTAGCAAGTAGAAGCTAGTAGAATACAATTGTTAATTGTTATAATATTGGTAATCCATATCGCTAATATCTCCACACATGACGCGTTATGCTGACCTTAACATCAATTTGAATAGATGCATCAATAGATCGTAACCCTTCTATAATTCATAAGCACGAGTACGACATAATGAATAATTGTTACGTGACATATGTACAAACGAACATACAAATAAAGTGTCGTCCAAATAAACGGATGCCACATCTGTAGTGTTAATCTTTGATCTATTCTCGGGTGGTAAATGGAGCTTACCGTTATGAGCGATTGATTGCAGATGAAACGGTTGAACGAGCAGATGACAATTCTATCGCAATCGAGTTTTCAAGCATTTGGTGAAATTAAATCGATGATATCGTAAGAGGCGGCTGAAGTACGTATGATAGAGTCATGTCGGTATTACGGTAATGGTAATCATGATATACCTTTTTGAACTCCTCGTATTGAGTTCTTGAATTGGATACCCATACTGTGTTATTAAATAATTTTTTTTTATACTAACTTCAATGGCGTCCCACAGTCGGAAAAAAAAACTAGATTCCTTCCGTATCGGGAATACACTAAGAAAGTAACAAACGATCTCGTCCTAATTTTGGACATTCAAATAAAAAAGAATTTAAAAATTTTCAATGTTATTTTTCTAATTGCCTAAATCCCCAAAAAAGACATTTGTATATGTTTAAAACTCGTATAATTACGAGTTGTGTTAAACTTTGATCTATTTTTGACGCCAAATGGTGCGTGCCACTGTTACACAGATTGATCGCTTAGGAAAGAACAAACAATGTGTAGCTTGTTTGTAAAACTAAGTGTCTAGGGTGGCCTTTATACTTTCCTATTTATAGAAAAATTTGAAAAACTTATAAAATCAGTATAAGCTGTTTTTTTTTAGCTTCACGCTGTATCCCGCACACAGCAGATTCGGCAGAGGGAACCCAGTGTTAAGACACTCCGTTCCCATTATGACTATGACTACAATATATCAAGGATATATAGTTTCCAATATACACTATGCTTACTAGAGGTTTTTCCATCAAATAAAGGGGGATTCTTATTTGATGGAATTGACTAATGGTTGGGCTAAATATAATAAACCATTTGTTTTAACACTACATATGATTTTATATGTTAAACATGATAAAATTTTATGTAAACGCATTTTGGTGACTGTTATCACGCTGTGCGTTAAGAAAGTTATATAACTCTGGACTCTATCACGGGCGGACATGAAAGTGTTTTGTGCTTTTTCTTTTTACTCTCCTTGCAAGTTTCAAATGTTTCTTACAATTATTTCAAATCGTTACCTTTCGTATATATATTTGCAGCTTTATATTTTTTTTAGTTTTCATCTAACGCGTAAAAATTTAAGTTAATTCACAAATAAATATAATACCCACAGGTTGCGATGTTAATATTAGTAAGAATTCTGTTTTAACTCTAATAGATTATCTATATACCTACCTACCTGTAACATAGATAGACGAATTACGACAATTCCAAGGCGATGTATTCGATTTAAGATGTAATTCTATTTATTTTTTGGATGCTGTAGAAAAACAAGCATTTTTCTATTATGATTAAAACAATGATTTTGTTTAACCAGTAAACATCTTTTAAGTTCTTATCATACTATCGAAACGATTTTTTTCTAAACTTAAAATTAAATTTAAATCCATGCTGAAATTGTAGCTATTTCAAATTAACAGAAGAGCAAAATGATACTCGCGACATCCGGTCGAAATTAACGGTGCGTTCATTTGTAACATATTTTATTAGGTCTGTTGAAACTTTCATGTTAAAATGTTAAATTAGTGTACTTTGAAAATATTTTATGTTCTATTTACTATTATTATAATCCCTTCATTAAAAATTTCCATTCTAATTCTATGTGATTAAATTCTCTGTACCCTCCATACTTCCAACAGCCAATACAAATATTTAATGTCACATAAATATTATTAACTAAATATTAGTTTATAAGTGTAAATATTATGAAGAAGTAATCTTTTACGGCTTCCTATCTCACTTTAGTACTGTAACTGCCGGCGAGTGAACAATTCATTGCCGCCAACAATTTAATTAGACACAACTTGGTAATGAACGTACTCGTGCCTCAAACTTCTATATATGAAAATTAATGACTTTATGCTAATAAGTATATATTATACAAGAGTTTCGAATTAAGATTAACACTCACTTAACACTAGGTTCCCTCTGTCTACCATGCTGTGTGCGGGATACAGCGTGAAGCTGATTTTTGATTTGATAAGATTTTAAAATACTTGTACTGTTTAATTTAATTTACTTGCGCATTGTTTGATATTTAAATTGACGTAAATAAATCAACGTATTTATATAGAAATAGTAATAAAACGTAATTATATTTTGGTTACCAATAATTTTTAAATTTAATGGAGCTTCGTTGATAAAAAATTCAAGCGATAATTTCACACCAGCACTCTGAAATTAAATTTGATTCATGCGTATTTTATTGTCCACTTTGAAAGTTTCTTCCTCGACATGTCCATCATTTATTTTTCCACGTTCCCCGTCTAAGTGTTACCCGATATAGAAAGTTCTGGATATTCGTGGCGTCCCCTCGTGTCGTGAGTCAGGCAAATTACGGCATTTGTGATTAATGCGATCTATTCCTGGGTATTCCTTCAGTTCTCTTTGCATTGTTCTTCACTTTCCTTTATGAAATATAATTATTAAAATCTTTTACTTTTCTTGTGAAGTTTTTAATGAAAATATTTTAACGAATATTTTAACTTTTTATTTGTTAGCTTTACGATTTTATTAATATAGTGTTAAGTTATTTTATGGTAAGCTTTATTAGAATTATGGCATAATAATTCTAATAAAGTTCTTGATTTGATTTAAGTAATAGTTTAGAAATCAAATGAATGATAGTTACTGATTTGACTAATTTTAAAAGTATAAAAGGCAAGAATTTAGCAGTGTGGCTTCTTCTTTGCTTGTGCCTTGACAAGTACACATCTCCTTTAAATCTCAGTGATGTAAAACTAGCAAGTGTTAAATTGAGAGAATTGAAGAACCGTTTACTATTATTCAAATTTCCAAGGAAGCTTACATATTGTATTACTTTTGTATAGTTTTCATATTAAATTATTTTTTATATGAGGTATATAGATTGAATATTAGCCGTAAAAAAGTGATAAATAAGTGAAAAACGCTTTATCAAATATAAACTATGAACTAAAATGTATTGAGATGTACGTTATATGTTGATTCACTTGACACTACTCATAACGAAAGCCGTCACAATGGTCTACCAACATACATGTATGGATATGTGTAAGTATCGATACCTACCTAAAAATTAATCTACCTATAATATATTAACAGCCGACATCTAGTAATTTAATTAACTAATTAAAATATACATATTTTTTAATTTGCTTTCTAGACAAACATAATATTTCTATTGAATTATACTTGAAATGTATAATATAAATTATATTCTTGATTAATTTACTGGTACCTACATACATTATTAGCTTGTATTGATAACATTGTTACAATGCGGTCAGCTTCAGAATGTAACCAAGTACGACATGACTTCTAATACAGATGTATAGTAACTAAGGTTATATGTCAAGTGGAATGATTTTACATTACTGCGGTTTCGTATAATCTTGTACTATGTAAACAATACGAAATGCCATATTTAACTTAGATAGATATTACATAGATATATTAAATTACAATTATTTGTTTAAATCTTGAATCATATGTTTACTTAGAGTAATTTAATAAAATGATCCCTCCTTCATATAGCAGGGTAGGCAGGTAATCTAATGTGAAGGCACTCCATTTTCCACTTACCGCTGATCATTTGAAGCATTGATTGCGAGTCGATTTCAATGTCACGCTTTTGCTCACCAGAACGAAGAAATTAAAAAATATATATTATTTCGCCAGTGTGCCAATCAAAAAAACTCGTACTTTTATGTATACAAAAATTGCTTTTTTGCGTTTTAGGTTCGCGCCATGGAGCAGCGGCTTTGCGAGTGGCCAGCTGGCGCTGAGGGTGCGCCGAAAGCCATCTCAAGACTTGAAGGCCAAATAGAAGAACAGGTACGCAGTTATACAGTTCCAATGTCAAATCATTATTCCAAAACCTTAAGATTGTAAAAAACCTAACTATAACCCCTTTTGGGTTGTAGTTAGATAAACAAAGAGAAACTTTTTGTAATTTTTTAAAAGCTTATGTAACTTTAAATATAAAATGCGTATTTTACTTTTAGTACGCTTTAGGGAATCATTTTGTTAACGAGGTTTAGTAGGCCTTTATTTTGGATTTCTACTTTTTGAAGGATAATTATAAATTGTATTTTATCAATGTTTATGATTTAAGGTCAAACAAAATAAGATAAAAATAAAAAAAAAATCCTCATATTTTAAGTCACATATATTTTTATCTGATTTTTTATGAAATTTACCCTTACTGTATAAATTGAATGCATTTATAAAATTGTGAGACAATATCCGATCCGAGCCATGGCGTCATTGACTGATACGTCATTACGTAACGTCACTATGACGTTTATAACGTTACTTTACGCTTTACTAGAATACAATGTTTTTGTTTATGTTCGACTTCAACTTACGTTTTTTATATTTTTTTGAATTAAAATTTGTTTCATTAAAGTTTATTTTGGTTTCCTATAATAATAATTATAGCATATAAAGACTGTTAGCAAAAACCACTATCAAAATAATACAAAACATAAGTTAGAAAATGCAGGTATAAAATTTTTTTAATCTCACCTTATTATACACTTATTGCACATTTTGTAAGTAAATATATAAATTATTATCAAATATATAATCATATATAATAATTTGACCAAACAAAAATTCAAAATCAAAACTATTACATTATTGAACAGGTCATTAACACTTATTTCTTTCAGAAGCAGCTGCGACTCCAAGACGCGAAACAAGTGGAAGCAAAAGCCGCCCGCATAAAAGAGTGGGTGACGAACAAGCTCCGTGAACTCGAACAACAGAACCAACAATTGAGAGAACAAAACGATCGCTGTAATCAACAGCTTGAGTTATTAAGAAACCACATAGCGGCCCAAGGAAGCAGAAATTGTGCTGTAAGTAGATAATGCATATAATAAATAATAACATATCATTCCCATATACATATAATATAATAAATAAAAATACTTTACCATGTAGGAAATTATTATTTATAAGCAAATATAAGATCTAGAATTATAACCTTTATTAGCAGTTCCTACCCTCTCGGGGGAGTTTGTCCCTTGAAGTGAGATCTGAGGACACTCGAGCCTCATCAAGCCTATTGGCAAACAATCGTCGTCGCTCAGAGAGCTTAGAAGGCCCCCAGGTAGATTTTAGATGAATTTTTGTTGTAAATGTGCTCTTTTTTATTTTCCAGCACTACCTGTTTATTTGTAATGCTATTTTATTTCACTTTTATACATTATTTTATATTTTATTACTATATATTCTACAGACAGAATATATACCTAAATGTGGCATAAAGTTCCTTATAGGCATTGTGTGTGGTAATAGCTATTTCATTTACTCACTGACGTTTACTTTAATATTATTTTAAATAATAAAATAAGTATTATTATTATGATATTCATTTCTAAATTATATAAATTAGGTTGTTGTTAAACCATACACTATGACAAACAGCTGCTAGCATTGCATGAAAATTATCCAAAAATCAATCTTTTATCTTTTACATAGTATTTTTATTATAAGCACAATCTATTCTGTTATATCTTGTACGTTCACAGATTGTATTGCTATTTATGATTTTTGTCCTTCGCCAGCCTTCAATGTGTAGTATAAAAACTTGATAAAACAAGAATAACCAGACTTTTTTTTAATATGCTAAATTATATATTATTATTAAATAAATTTTTTGTAATCAATTTTGATTGTTAATGTTTTAAGTTTACCTAATACTAAATATATTTTAAATTTAACTATAACAAACTTTAATATAATATTTTAAAGAATAAATATATGTTTTTATTTGAAATCAATAAATGGTAAAGTAAATAATATAATTTCTTTATGAAAAAAAATCCTTAGATTAGACCCTTGCCCATTCTTCATACAGATGTATTCAATTTTAACATTAAAAATCTAATACACAGGAGGTAACACTGAAAAAATACAAGGACTTAACAAGAATAAAGGTATTGAAACAAAAATTACAATTTATAATAGATGGTGCTAGCACATAGAATTTATGTTAATTATAATATTATTATAATTTCTTATATTCATTGAGGCAGTCGTGGTGCAGGGGCACAAACGTGTGACTGTAAACGCGACGGTTGTGGGTTCGATTCCCACTCGGGCAAATGGAATATTTTCATTTCCTCGCCCTGGTGATTATGCAAAGCGCGGCGTTCAGTTCCGCCACTCAACACGCAATGCCTCAAAAAATCGACGGAAGATAGAAAACAATTAAATTTATTTAATAAAATTTGCTTTTAATTCGTTTCAGTTGCCAATAGTTTCATCGGAACCCCATTACAGTACACCGGTGAGGCATAGAAGAAATTTATCAATAGGTACTACCAACTTGACGCAAACTAGTGCCAATAGTCAATTGAATACTATGAACAAGACAATGGACGACAGGACAACGGCCAGTCTTCTAGCGGATGATTTAGCGGTATGTTTATTTTTATATATGTAGGGTAGAATTGGATCATTTTTTTTTGAGAATATAAAAATCATACTAAACCATACTATATGAAACTTTTATTGGCTAAATACGCTAATAGGTACGTAAAGCACATAATAAAAAAATAATTAATCAATAAATTCACCAAATAATTATCATAAAACAATATTTACTTTTACTTATAGTTTAATGTAGTGTTATTTTTAATCTAGTTTTCAAGTTTTTATCAATTTAGTAATACTGTTCTGTAAGGCATGTATTAATTTCACCACATTAATATGAAATTCGTTTTTTATTAACAATAAGAACCATAAGTAACACTTTTTGTATCATGTATTGTTATATGTTTTTGCATATAATTTTTTTTAATACTTTTAAAAAAAAATTAATGACCCTCTATTATCTAATTTACTTAGTAAATTAATAAAAAAGAATTAAAAAAACTTATATGCATTCATTCATATAAGTTTTTTTATTTTTTTTTTATTTAGTCGTTAATTTTAAAACATTAAATGTATTATAATACTATGTTTCATACACTATAAATTTTACTAAAAAAATAATTATAGTCTTTTAGGGTCATAATAATATAAATTTAATTTAAGAAAAGAAACATTAAACAAGTAATAAAATATAGTTAATAATATGTTTTGTTATAGGCTGCAGTAGAAAATTTGGTAGTTCTGCCAACAACACCGAACACCTCGACTGACGGTGATACGACACACGACTACGCTGAAATATACACGCCTAGTAGAGGTTAGTTTATGTTTCTTCTTGTCTGTTGTTCTGTCTGTGTTCTTTTTAGAGTTCCATACTTCAAAAGAAGAAACGGAACACTAATAGGATCCAACTAACTTATCTTAAGATCTCGTGGTGTTATCGAAGTGGAATTAATATCAAATATCCAAGGCCCATGCCACACGATGTCCTTAATTAATAATTACTAGCAATAATACATAAAAATATTTATTTTTATTCACTTCCATTTTTATTCCAGAACGAACCCCAGCGTGGCAAGGTGTGAATGTAATAGTGCAAGGCAACAGTCGTGGCGGGTCTTCAACTGGAGATAGTTCCACATCAGAACAGCCGAGGCCCCCCACGCCCCCCTTACACAGATTTCCCAGCTGGGAGGCTAAGATATATCAGGTTTGTTTGAATTTTTGCGTCACAATCTTCCTCCTCTGAAACTTATTGTTATATTATAGTTCAAATTACACAAAATAAGCTATATCACTGTAAAATTACATGTAAATCCGTTTTTGGGTTTAAATGTTTTGACATGAAACTGCAACAAACTTCGATCCTAATAAACTTTCACATTTATGATACTATTTTAATATAAATAAATTAATGATTAATTAAAATACTTACATTTCCACCAGGTAGCCGACGACGGTCTACAGCAGTCAGTGGAGGAGGAGCTCAGTCCGCCGCCGTGTCCGCGAGCCATGCACGAGTCGACCAGTTACCAGGACATTTCTGTTCCTGTATATGCTACTGTTAAGGGGGTGATTATTGTTTGTTTTGACGCAGAATGGTAAATTATTAGTTAGAAAATATTTCTTGTAACACTTAAATCAAGCTTGTTTTTACCTGAGGCTTCGCGAGCGTGGTCAGCACATACTGTGCTTGAATGTGTTGAATGTACTGTGTGAATCTGACCTACGTAATGTACGTCGTCTCATTTACTTATTAGATTATAGTTATGGTGAGATTTAATATAAATGAAGAGGCCAGTTGTGGCGCAAGGGCAAAAGCGTGATGTAACTGTAAAGGCGACTGGTTGTTGGTTCGGTTCCCACTCGAAAAAATGAAATATTTAGTATTCTCCAGGTTCCCTCTTCCTACTCTTCTATATATGGGTATACAGCGTACAACTAAAAAAATGTAAAAATAACATTAATAAATTTGCTTCTTTTATGAAATGTAAGAGATAATTATAATTTTGTATTCTTATTTTATAGCAAAGATTAGATGTCAAATTACCGTTTATAAATATTTATAACGACTTTTTATAATTTTTCAGAGAGCCAGTCAAATAAGATCGATGCCTTTTACGGGGGATTCTTCAGACGACTCGTCTGATGGAGAAGAATCTATGGGTGTTACTGTTCATAATACGCCACACCATAATCCTTTATATGGTAATGGTAATTTTTTATGGTACTGTAGATTACTATGTAAATTAAAAAATTTAATCTTACACTACTGTGACTAAATGGAATTCCATTTTTTTAATTCACTCTTTAGTTTTAATACTACATACAATTCTTGAGAACTTGACTATGTCTAGACAAAATGTTTAGATTTAAAATGAATACTATATAATTACATCTTTAGTCACTTAAGTTTTAGAAATAATCATTAATGAAGGATTGGAATGACTTTACGTGAGATTTTTCTATACGCGTTCATTATATAAAAGATTTTTTTAAATGAAACGTGTTTCAGGTCAAACCTCACAAATGCCTATCAACAATATCAATCTAACAAGTGTGCTACCGGCCTCCATACAACAAACGTCAGGTACCCACGGGCTAGTGCTAAACAGTACGAACGGACAGTGCAGCTCATCAGATACCAGTTTAAGCGCAAGCAGTCCCTCCAAGAGTGTGAAGACCAGCTCCTCTTTGAGTCCAGCCAAAAGATCTAGTAGTGGTTCGCCGAGTAAACAGAGTAAAACTAGAGGTTTGTATTGAAATATTTACTGCCAAAATACACATTTACATACAATTGTTCTCACGATTTGGGCATACGCATAAACATAATAACTTTACACTCATTCACTCACTCATTGATTCCAGATACCTCCTTCGAATCAGGCATGTCGGACGACTACGCGATCCCCCCGGACGCGGTGTCGTGCGAGAGCGGTGCGCTGGGCGCGCGGGACTCCCCGCGCCGACACGATGCCCTCGAGAAGAGCGGGCATCTGGCCAAGCTGGGGGGCAAGTTGAAGACTTGGAGGAAGAGATGGTTAGTGGCGGCATTTTTTTGGCACTAAATTCTTCAAACTCTTTTTTTATGATCTGAATAAAAACCTTAATCCATCTAGTCCAATTTTTACGTAGACCTTTAGACTTTATTTTAATAAAGGCAAACTTACTACATAATGATTATGAGTCAATTACATTAGAACAAGCGATATAATGTAAAAGTAACAGTGTAAAAATTTTAATTGATTGACATAACAAAAAAAATCTTCAGTATATTTAATGATTTTAACAAAGTTGCTTAATGAAGTCTTACTTTTAAAATTCTTATAGATAAAGTACCCTCTTTCTTCCTCACCATTGTTGCTATAAAAACCATTAGCAAGCTTTAACCTCATGTTCTCAAAAATTTTTTTAACTAACACTTGTTAATTGTTATTACAATACCAACATTAAAAATATTTTTATAATAAATTTAATTTCTCCAGGTTTGTACTCAAAAACGGCACGCTATCCTACTGGAAGTCCCAATCGGAAGTTAATAGAAAACCTCAAGGCCAAATCGGTTTGGGTGAAGCTTGTAAAATATCACGAAATGAAGGTGCAGCCACATTCGAAATATTCACCGGCAGTCGGACTTATTATCTGACAGCTGATAGCATTGCGACCATGGAGGATTGGATAAGAGTCTTACAGGTAATTTGTCATATTATTCACATACATAACTACTGCTACCTGGTTGTAAACCTAGGTTCCAGTCCCGCAGGGTGCGCCCTGCCGCTGACACGCAGTGATAGCGAATTCTTAGGGATAAAGAACCCACTTTGTCACTCAGTGTCGTTACGAAAGTAAATAGGGCTAACAACATTAATCTGACGTTAGAAAAAAGTTATCGATCATTTAAACAAATCCCGTGAAATTATTACAAATTAATTTCTCTTTAAATATATAAATCCTAGTTGGAAATGCTAGTAAATGCTGAGGGAGCCGATTCTTAAAATTGATACAAAATAAAAAACCAGCTGAAGTATTAGACCTAATCCCAACAAATCAATCACCATCACATAAATATGTTTCATTGCAATTAATAAACTAAAGTTGATTCCATCGAGTGGGAATCGAACCCACAACTGTCACGCTTACCAATACATGTTGTACCTCTGCGCCTCAAATTAAACTAAACTACATTACAAATTTAATTATAAACATATTACAGAACGTTCAAAGGCGAAACGCAACAAAGCTACTCTTAAGCAAAGAAGACAACAAGCCTACAATACAAGGTTGGCTCACTAAAGTTAAAAATGGACACGCAAAGAAAAGTTGGTGTGTTTTACTTGGCAAGATGTTCCTGTATTTTAAGACTCCCGGCGACCAGGTGATTTTATAATTGATAGTCGTTATTTAATTAATATTTTATTGAGAAATTTTTGCGTTCTGTCGATGCGATCAACGCGAAAATTTTGGGCTTGAACCTTTTCGAGAGAATATTTATTAGAAATGTAGATGATCAAATCTGATTATTAAATGTGCTATCATGTATCAAAACGATGCAAAAACCTTTTTTGACAAATGTTTTTTGTAAGGATTTTTTGTTCTTTTGTAATTTGAATTAGTATTTGAAGTTTAAATAAAACTTTTTTACTCAAACAATTTATACATAAATTCTTATATTTTTCAGAACCCAACTGGCCAAATAAACATGAGGGACGCGCGAGTGGAAGACGTAGAACACGTGTCTGATTCAGATTCAGAGGAGAAGAACGATGATTCTAGAAACCTTACCGTCGCGATATACCCTCAGCATCAGGTCACAGGGGTCAGTATTATGAAATGTTTCTTAAACTTATCACTTATTTCTTTTCCCATCCTTTAAGATAATAAATGAGACAAGGCCTTGTAGCTCTATCACTTGATTATTAATACAATTATCGAATTGACAGTGAAACGATCATATAGTTTTTTAGTCATAAATAGCAATTACTTACACTAATATATTCAAATTAAATTTTCTTACAGGGCCCAACCTACTTACTATTCGAAAGTAAATCGGACAAGGATTCATGGCTCTACCACTTAACAGTGGTGAGCGGTGGTGGACTCAGCCAAGGGACCCATTTTGAGCAATTAGTACAGAAACTTATGGAAACCGATGGCGATCCTAGTAAGTTTTTTTTGGATGATAGTATATTTTTTAGTATAAGGTGGTATTTTACATATCTTCATTTTTCTCCTGGCATTAATCCCGGTGCAAACTGCCAGGGGGTGTATTCCTGCTTAACCTACTGCACTTTACACGATTTCTAACGTAGGTAATATTTTTTTATTAATATTAATTAATCAATAGTAATTTGTCTCATAATTTCAAATTAGGGTATATAAAGGAGTAATCATTCGCATAGAAATTTTTCTTTTGTTTAGACAGTGCTGGACAGACCTTAACTTAACTTATCTAAAGTTTATTTTGGGTTTGGGTTCTATCCCTACTGGGGAATGAAATATTTAATACGCTATGCGTGGGATATACCGCGAAGCTAAAATATTTTAAACATTGCCATTAATCCTCTTTTATACACCCGGTATAATTTTATCCATTACTGTAAGTATGTATTCAAATCTGGCTAAAATAACCTAAAGGACTTTTTATAAAAAAAAACATTTTTTTCTTTACAGACTGTGTACTATGGAGGCATCCAACGTTATTATATTCCAAAGAAAATATAACGTCTCCTTTAACATCACTTAATTCTGAAGCGTTGCAAGCAGAAGCCTTGAAATTATTTAAGGTAAATATAAAGTACATAAACAAAACAATTTTTTTTGGAACATCTGTTTTGTCTTCCTATTAGAGGGAGGAAACAAAAATAATTGATTCCCCCAAGTGAAATTGAACCCCCAACCGTCGCGTTAGCAGTCAGATATGTCTGTGCGGGTGTACTATAGTGGTCTTAAACTATAATATGCCCCTAATATATTAAAAATAGTAAATATTTGCATTCCAGTGCGTCCAACTGTTCATGTCAGTGGCAGTAGAGCACGCTGGTATCGACTACCACGTGGTGCTGGCTCAGAACGCGCTGCAGCAATGCCTGGAGGTGGCTGAGCTGCAAGACGAGCTGGTGTCGGCGCTGTGCAAGCAGAGCGCGCCACACCACTCCAAGCACGGCGTGCAGGTACCGCGGCGACACCCGCGCGCTGTGAGTGCTTCTTGCGTACTGGCTTGCCTTATATGGCCGCCCTGAAGTTAGCTATAGAACGTTGCGAGATTTTTGAATTTAGAATTTTTGTTATTTGTGATTAATTTTCTTATTAATGCTAACAATGTGCAGCTTGCTCTAACTTCAGGGTGGTCACGACTCTTTAACCGTAATGTACTTTTATTGTTAGTGTCTAAGAATGGGACTCGAGTTCATTAGTGTTTTTTTTTTCGAATTGACTAAACTGCTAAAACAAAGTTACTTGATATAATTCAACTCGGAATTATTTTAACTCGGAGTTACTTAACTCCATTTCAACTTGAATTTACTTGGGTCATATTTTATCCGAGTTATATCGCTCTACGGTTTTATATATCTCTGTCCCTTTATGTCTAATCTGCGGTTCATCTCCAGCTAAATGCTCAAGAAAATCTACTTATTTACTTTTACAACATATGATACGACTCAAACAAACTTATCAAAACCTTAATTATTTAACTGAAATTGTTAATAATAAATATAAATATCGACAGAGATATACCTTATGATACTTCACAACATCAATCATCATCTATCAAGTAAACTACAAATGATTTGCAATAAATATATCTTGCTATAAAGTAATTGCAGACTTCATAGTAATCAAATATAAATTTGGAAATAAATAACTTTATTGCACAGACTACAAAATTAAGTAAATTGTCGCTATATAGTGTAAATAAAAATGTAATCTTCTTGTAATTTAATATCAATATACATTTGATGGTATATAAAACTATGAATGCTCATCAAAATCAAAAGAAAAATAACGCTTTTATAATAATTAAAAGATTAACTACTTTTGTCCTTTGATCCATTTAGTGAATAACAGAAATCTAATGCTTTGACCAAATAAGTGAATTAAAAAAATACACGTGTATGCCATCAAATGTATTATAAATATATTTAATCGATGTTTATTTAGCTTATTCAGCATAAGCTTCACGCGAAATGCCTCAATGCTTTTCTCATATGTCACCTTTATTTATTACAACTTGTCACTTATCTGTACACAGAGTAGTTTCATAGTAGACACTCTTTCGAGCTATTTTATTATTTATAAATTGTTTTGTTGGTGTTAGTTTAATATAAAAAAATAGATACAGTTTAATTAATATTATAATATATGTGAATGGACTGCTATTATATATTTTTAAAGATACGCTAAATGAATTAAAATATAAATATAAAATAAGTTTAAATTTCTTTTTTGAATAAGAAATATTTGCTAGGTGTAGGTATTATTATACTTTATATCATGCATGGAATGCAATTTAAAACAAAATATGCAGTCCATTCTAATAGATAATTAAAACTAATAACTTTTTAATTTAAAGCACATCTTCCGAAATTAGTCGCATTTGTTATTTACATTTCGGAATCTAAATACACTAACAAACCATATTTAAATATATAAGTGTACAGCTTTGTGTGTTGCTGTATCTAAGCTTGTAATGATCAATTTGGAATTGTAAATGTGAATATTTATTGGCTTCTCACTAAAAATGGGTTATTATCTTGTAAATATTATTTTAAAAAACCATAATATGTTACTTATAAGGTCGTATTCCAACTTGATCTCGTTCTGGCAACATTAATACGATATGATTTTTCAATATGGCAACTCAAGCAGATGATATATATAAATGTTGCCATGACCAAATATCTTATAAATATAGTCGCATATCAAATGGAATGTTGGTGTAAATTTTCCCTTTATTTTTTTTTATTTGAAGTTTTTTCCAAGAATGTCTGCCCTCCCCATAGTTACTAGGGAATGTCGTTTCTTTCTTCATCCCATACTGTCATAGCTATTTTGCACTACGATCTCCTTTGTATGAAAGGCTGACGTTGCAAGTTTGTTTAGACCGTATATTATATATGTATGTGTAGTATGTGGGAGGTAAGTAAAGTTAATTTTATTTCGTCTACAACTGCATAGTGTCATAAAACTCATGATCATATGTAATTTATGCTTTTTTCTTCTATTACAAAAAAAATAGTGGTGGTGCTATTGTGCTGTTCCTACAAATAGTATTTATTCTTTGAACAAAACGGTTACAATTTATTCTCTTGTAAAAATTTTCTTTTAATATTTTGGTTAAATTTAATTTTCTTTGTGTTATGTTTTAAAATTTTTGTAGAATACAAAAATGTTGGTTACATAATGTAACCTTTATTTTTATATATATAATTCTAATTAATAATATTTCAATATTGTATTAATTTTAATAAAACTATGCAGTTGTATTGCGATTTATAAAAATTAAGCTATACCACAATGTACATAATATGTATACACACGGTGGAAGTTCATTATATTTTTCATGAAAATATCTTTTCAATAGTTACATTTAGTGCAGACAAGTACTTTAAAATTGGTGAAGGCAACTTGATACAAACATGGCACATATAACAATATTATTTCGTACATTGTTAATATTTACTTAATGTTATGTATTAACCACACACGCCCATATACACACACATACTAACTATACATTAAATGAAATATGGTAACTAGTATATAATTTATTTGTTAAACTTTAGTCAGTATAAATAAAAAGAATCCTCTTTAAAATAATAAAACGAAGCAGCTAATAATTATTATTGACAGTTGATATATCTAGTTATATAATTCTAATGCATGTATATGAATGAGAACATATCCTATCCTATTATGTGTGTAATATACGACATATATGACATATTTGACTCATTTAATCACAATAAACTATTTATAAATTCCCCTGCAAGTCCCCCACTTAAATGTTGCCTCTATGCTTTAATCGTACCTGTTTAACAACATCGACTAATATTTAGTAGCGTTCATTACACTATTTATATATTATCTATCACATTGAATCGCAACTTCATGTACACAAACATAAAGCCTTACCAATAAATACAAAAAAGACAGTAGTCTCGTAGAAATAAAGCCCCCCCACTGACGATCCGAACACCAACATTTCATTTGTACAGCAACTGCTACTGTGCGCGACCCAGTCGTTGTTCACTTGCGACACGGGCGCGTCGTCCGTGACCGGCGACAACAAGAGCGACCTGCCGCAGAACTCGGCGGGATCGCCCAGTTCCATACAGGTAATGTCATGTGGCGCACTTGTCATGGATAGGCGGCTTTATTTTGGTTATACACAATCGACCAGTCATACTACAGTATTTGAAATTTATTTGCGTTTTTGAAATTTTCAAGTAACAGACTTGTACATTTTGCATAATGTTATTTTTTAAATACGCGTTCAATTATATTTTAAATTTTCGAAAAATTTATACGGTATGAAACTAACAATTTAGATATTTCCATTAACAACATATGATTTATTAATCATAAATTCAAAAAGTCTATGTTTTCCTGTGACAATTTTATGAAAAGTGCGTCACAAATTTCAACTGGAACCTTAGATATAATAAAACGATGTGTAAAGCTCGGGCTCAGAAGGATAAACAAATTCATTGATTAACTTATGAAAAATTTAGGTTACAATTCATACAGCAGCCAGTTTCAAACAGTTCCGTCATTTTCATGCGAAGCCAATAAATAATTCCATTTTCACTGTTCTATCCATTTAGATCATATGAGAAAGGCAAATTGAATTTAACGAAGACTTTAATCATTAAAATCTTAATAAAATATAATCTACACAAGCTGGATATTTACAGGCGCCACTTCTATCTGTGGACTGTAAGAGTAATCCGCCTACGTACAGTTTTGTACAAGGCTGGCAGTTGCTAGCGCTGGCCGTCAGTCTGTTTGTGCCGAGGAATAACAGGCTGTTGTGGTATTTGAAACTTCATTTGAGTCGGCATGCTGATTCTAAGTAAGTAGGATTGTTATTTTGTTTATGTTTCTGTATTTTTAACCCTGTAGATTTGTTATTAATTATTATATGAAATTATAATTGCAACATGTTTTATTAAAATAAATATAATATTTAGACTAGCATCGCCCTCTTTTGTTCAGCTTCACGCTGTATCCCGCACACAGCAGGGTAGGCAGAAGGAACCTCGGTGTTAAAACACTCCGTTCCCCACTTTCTGCCGCATTCTGGAGGCATTGCGTGTTGAGTGGCAGAACTCAACGCCGCGCTTTACCTCGACACCCTTGTAACACCCTTGTGTCACTGCGCCACGACGGCCTCTTTTGTTGCTCAATAAAATGTCTGAAGGAAGTTAAATGTTTGAAAAGCCAATCGACTGAGGCATTAACTTTGGTTACCTTAACTGAGAGTAATTTATATGTAACTTCTTATTTAGAAAAACTTTATTTGACTTTAACTGCAAAACTTTCAGGACGGAATGTGGTAAATACGCAGCGTATTGCTCACGCGCGTTAGAGAGGACGTTACGTAACGGCGGACGGACGGACAAACCTTCGCGAATGGAGGTGCTGTCTATATTGTTAAAGAATCCATATCATCATTGTCTGCCACACGCTATACCTGTTCATATGCTCAATAATACTTATCAGGTATGTTATATGACTTATTTCACTTTTAGTGTAAATGTTTGTAATGTTTTTTTTATTAATCTTTGATTAATAAAAGCCATTTTTATTTTCAAAATATGATGTTAAAATTTATTACAGAATATCATAAATTGTTTGTTAATAATTGAATGAAAATTTTATTACATTATGGGGTGCCTTTTTGCCCATATACTCTTTAATTTAGTAAAAATAAATATTGCTTTTTATAACACTTTAAAATTATCTACATTAATCAAGGTCTTGCATATTTCTTTAACAGTTTCCTATGAATAAATGAATAATAATTTTTTGATTTTCTTAAAAATATTCACGATTCTACGTTTTTTCATTTGTAATTATTTTAAATAATTTAACTAACTATATAAAGTCCCATTTTCATTTCAGGTAATAAGTTTCGACGGTTCAACAACTGTAGAGGAATTTCTATCGACGTTAAGTACAGAACTGGGATGTAGAGAGTCAGCTGCGTCTGGCTTTGCGCTGTTCAGCGATGACCCCATTGAAAAGGATTTGGAACATCACATTAAACCGGATAAAAAAGTAAGAAAATAAATTTTTGTTTCATAGCCAATTCTATTATATATAATATATTAATTTATTTTTTAAAAAAGAAGTAGTAATATTTAATCTCTGATAAAAAATTGATTGTAGATTATTTAGTGTGTAATATTAACTTATACTTCTATTGATCTAGCAATTAAAACAAAAAATACTCTTGTTTTTTTTTACAGTTATGCGACGTAATATCAAAATGGGAGACGGCGTTAAGAGAAAAAGGTTCTGGAAAGTTTGAAAATTCCAGAGTAATCAGACTAACGTACCGTAATAGGTTGTATTTCAAAAATTCTGTGAGAACTGAAACGGACAAGGAGAGGTTACTGCTCTGTTATCAGATAAATCATCAAGGTAGTGATATAATTGTATATTTATTTGCGTATTATCTTTATTCCTCACAAAGGTAACAAGTTCATATGCATAAATATACCATTGGTTTAATGAGCAGGTAGAAATGTACTAAGAATATGTCACATATTTGTTTGTCGGTATTCATGGTTAGGGAAATTCATTTCTTATTTAAATAGATTTTATCATTGATTTAATTTTACCTCATTTTAGAGACAACAATTTTATCCACTGTCCCAATTTCACGGTGGATATTACTTATATATAGTAAAGAAAAAGCATTTTTAACTTATAAGGTCACGAATATTAGAAATAACTTATGAACTAACGTTACGTTAATCAGTTAATCTTACTATTTTATGAACTGTAACTGATATCTTCTTATTGACTAAGCTTTTTTGATTGTGTTTATCTTTATCTTCCTTATGTCCCGTTACAGTGGTAGGCGGTCGGTTCCCGGTGACCCGCGAGCTAGCAGCGGAGCTGGGCGCGCTGATGGCGCAGCTGGACATGGGCGAGCACGCGGCGGCACACGCGCACCCACACGCCCATGCGCAGCCGCTCGCGCAGAGATTCTACCCCTACAGATATAGGGCGGCGCTCAGCAACGACGAGCTCAGGTACGTAAGCATACTATACATGCGACGATGCGTGATATTTTATATACAATAATTATTTGCATAGAAGTTACCTATTGTAATATTAATAAGTAATTAATTAATATTGATACATATTCTTCGTTGGTTATAAAGGGGCAATATATATTGTTTTTTTTTTCATATAAATATTTGAAATGATTTGTCCAAAATATATATATCTACGTATAAAAATAGGATATTTTATTGTGGATAAAAAATACACTTAATAACTATATTATTTATTCTATAATTTGTTCAAAATATCTAACAGAGACATAGAAGAAAAACTAAGATCGAAATGGATAGCGCTGAAAGGTCGCAGTACGGCGGACTGTGTTAGAATTTACCTAAACTGTACAAGAAAGTGGCCTTTCTTCGGCGCTACGTTATTCCAAGCTCGGGTAATTTTAGATTATTTTAATTTTATTATTATTACTATTCTTTTGTCTCACACTGTATATTGTATACAGCGGGGTAGGCAGAAAGAACCTACTGTTAAGTCTGTTCTCCACTTACCGCCTCATATTAAGACATAACATGTTCAAAGGAGGCGTTTAAGGCGCGCTTTGTCCTGTTTCTAATACTAGGAAATTAAAAATAATGTCCCAGTATGAATTAAACCCAAAACTTTGTTAAAAAAATACAAAATTACATTAAATATTTTCTGATTTACGATTAATAGAATGTTACACTGCCTTCTTTTGTACTATGGATTATATATAACACAAAACAAATATTCGAGCCATTACTTGCTGAGATTACCTAATTCAACCAAACAAACTTTTCTGCCTCATAATTTTAATTATAGACAAATATACAAGAGGGACGAGAATAGATAAGTATATAATATATATATTACTTTAGCTATACATGTTATATATAAATAAGTATAGCTAAACTAACTAAAATTCCAGATAAAACAACCAGATTTATCAATGGTATGGCTGGCGGTGTCCGAGGACGGCGTTACGGTGTTAGAGCTCGCTTCGATGTCTGTCATAGGGCGGTACGCGCTAAACTCTATAGGACTGTTTGGAGGGTTACAGGTAAGTTACAGGTAATCAGCTTCACGCTGTATCCCGCACACTGCTGGGTAAGCAAACAGGATCTAGTAATATGACCGTCCCCTACTTTTCGCCGGATTCTGGAGGCATTCCGTGTTGAGTGGCGGAAATCATCGCTTTTGCCTCGATACCAGAGCGAAGAAATGGAAATATAAATTAAGTAAATATTTCATCAAGTGGGGATTAAACCCACAACCAATTGATTTAACAATATTATTTTATTTTATAAATTTATTTACAGGACGATTTGATGATGTTAATCGACGCGGAGGACGCCGCTAGTCCTGTTCACAAGATGTTGATAAGTCTCAATAAGCCAAAGGTAAGTTTTTATTGGTACACAATAATTTTAAATATATTTGAAAATACATATTATAGAATAAATCTATTGAAAAGTAATATTGTATAAAGATCTTTTTGATTCATAACTATCGTTACACAGATTCGTAAATATATACACAAAACACAAGGAAGAGGGAACCTACTGTTAACACACTCCATACCCCACTTTGTGTAAAAATGCTTATCGTAATTGAACCTTATAAATTGGTGACATGAACAATGTTCCTAGTACAAGCGTCATTCTCAATTCATATTGTCGCCGTCCTAGAATATAAATAACACTTTTATAATTTATACTAAAGATTTTGGTTAAGTAAGTAATTTAATAAATTTCTAATTTACATTCTAGATGGCCGAGCTAACCCACTTAATAGCGGACTACAAGAACGCTCTCCTGCGCCATTGCGGGACAGGAACCCCGCAAATGAATTCTCTAACGCGTAACGGCTCACATCGTTCAATACGAAAGACCCTCCCACATTCCTCCCCGTCGACTCTCCCACACTCCCATCCCCATTCCCACTCCCACACTCATCCCCACGCCCACTCACATACAACTATGACTTTGTCAGATAGAAATGCCACTTTGACCCTAAGCTCCCATACATCGACCTTCCCGCACATGGAGCGTATCGTCTCTCACGGACAACCCGACATATTGAAATCGACTCCCGATCATAAGAAACGAAGTCAGGACACTACGAGTAATGTTGCGTGATCCAGGATGTAAATTTTGAATGTAATATGTCTGTCCGTAGAAAACAATACTTGGACTCATTTTCATATTCCTTTCTTATTATCATATTTATCTAATTTTAGTAATATTTCCAAATATGTACTCTGTGAGAATCATAATAATAAGTTTACTGAGAAATCGTTCTACGTTGTCATGTAATAATTCCCATACAACTATAACTTTGTCGGGTCGAAATTAAAGTTCCACGCCAAACTGCCTTACTGTTCTCATATGTATCAAAAATATATCCCACGAACATCCCTATGATTTGAAATCTACCCTCCATGTTATTTGATTTTTTTTAGTTTACTTTCATTTATATTTAGACGGACGTACTAGTAGGTATATAAATATCAACTCCGATTCTTAAAAACGACGATGTAAATGTATCTTTCATAAAGTTGGAAAGTTATGTCGGAATTGTTTTTAATTTAGTTTTTAATAGCAGACTTCAAAAATAATCTATATTAAGCTAAACTTTATTTTACTTTCATTTATTTTATTTTTTTAATATTTACTAGTATATTAAAAAAATTGGCTAATTTACTTAATTGTTTATTCACAAGGCATTAATTAATCATGGTTTATATGAAAACACTACAAAAAGTTTTTACTGTTTACCTTTTTTGCCAACTCTTTAACATACGACGGACATATTATATTCAAATACTAATTGAAAAGAAAGCTCACAATAACTAAAGTTATAGCGTCCATTATCATTACTTCTAAATGAATGACGCAAAATTATGAAACTTTAACAATTATATAGATCTGATCTATTTTGTATCAGTATAGAAAAGTCGGTCGCTAGTTTTTAAAATATACCTCATATTTTGTAGAATACGTTTTAGCCTTTTTTGTATGATTGGCTTTTTTTGTATGGAATGAATAGTACGGTCGATGAGTCGTGGCTTCCTTGAAGTAAGGTGTAGATAGATGGCTGCGCAGATTTGATTTTAGGATTTTTTTTTACTTTTGATTATTTACTTCCAAAGAGAAGAATGCGCTAAAGTTTGAAAAGCCTAACTTCAGGACGGCCATAACTCGTTGCCCCTACTGTATGAGTTTTATGGATTTTGTATGGTTTTCAGTCGCTATAATGCTTACTTTGATATGTTTGCGTGAACGCCAATTAGATTTTGTATTTTTTAGGTAATGTATGGAAATTTATTATTATCTATTGTTGTTTTATTTTTCGTATGTAAGATAAGTTCTTTTATATTTATGATTCTTTTTTTTGTGACGAATAAGGAGAAATAATCGTGTAGATAAAAATACTGTTAGGTTATTTTAAAGAATAATAAAAACTTATATATAAATCATTCAAAAGTCAAAATGTGTTAAAATTAAATTGACTTTTGATATAAGGGGGATATCTGATGACTTTTTATATACATTTCCACGATATGGTTAGATAAAGTCCCCTTAGAAACTACTAACGAAAAAAAACGTAGAAACGATTATTATTCAATTTTTTTTTAATAAACTCGTGTAATAATTAATTTCAATACATTACCAACTGTTCTATACATATGTGCAGGGTATAATAGTTGCAGTAGAATTAAAGCGTGTAGTGTCCAAAGATAAACACAAATCAACAACATTGTATCTGATAGGTATATTTTATTTAAGTTGAAAAATGTACATTTTTTTAGTTATTTTTATCTTTTAGGATTTTTTTTTGTAATTCATAATTTTTTCTTTGTTATTTTTTGCTGAAACATTGTAATTAATAATATAATATTATCTTTGTTAAATTGAAATATATCACTAAAAGAGGTAGATCAAAAGAATTGTTAAAAAATAAGACGGGACAATTGGAAATAAGAAAAAAATAAGTGAAGTAATTACTAATATTTGCGAAATAAAAGACCTTTTGCAATTATTATAATTAGCCAATGTGGTAGCTAAGCCTAATTGTATCGCTCGTTTGATTTTAAAAAGAAATAATTTTGTATTAGGCCACCGTGGCCCAGCATCATAGCGTCTGACTGATTAAACGCAACGGTTGGGAGTTCCATTCCCACTAAGGGGATTAAGCTATTTTCATTCCCTTGCCTGGTCACAACAAACATCCATAAGAAAGTAAATACGGTGTTGAGTGTCGCCACTTTATCAAGAATCACCGAGTGTTAGGAAAAGTAGTAGGTAAAATAAATTGTATAAATAGAAATTGATACATTTTAACATGTATATTTAGAAAAGGTTAAAACTGAGAATTAAGAATCTCACACTCGTACTCTGGGCCTACTGTATACTTTTTAAATTTTATTTTTCAATATTAAAGGAGCTTTGTAATTAATTATTTCTCTTTTAAAATTGAACGTGCGAAATTTCTATTCGGTGCCTTAATACCCAGGCATTTGTTGTAATTCAGTAGAAATGCTCAATTTAAAAGGTTCAGTAAAAAATAATTACAAATTAATACTAAATGACTGATTGTAATTAAGATCTTCAACGAATCTCGAAACTTCTAGAATTTTATCGAAGTTCAATGTTAGTTTAGCGTTTGTGTGCGCGACGGAGACACTTGTATGTAATAATAAATTATATTTTCGGTGTCTAATTGAATTTAAATATAAAAATATGTTATTAGCAATCACGTTACCAGCTTTTGTGATCATAAGACACTTACATCATACAAATACGAGGGAAATAAATGACGTTTTTATTTTATTTTTTGTCTATAACTACGAATTATTATTTTTTTTATGACTTAATAAAATATATTTCCCCGTATAAGTAAGATTGTTAAGTTATAAATTAACGGCGACTAATTAGATTGTAGTTTTCTAAGCGTAGTTACATTTGTCCATAGATGATACAACGCTGTATGTATATCGACCAAGCTATAAATGAATACGCGGTTTTAGTTTTTATGTGTTTGTGTATGTATCAAGAATTTAAATGGCTATCATTTCTTCAAAAGAAATCTGTTTATAATAAAAATCTAACTATAAGTATGTAAACAATCCTCATTATCTTTTATTTTTGTACAGTTTTCTTTCTTCCAGTTATTGAAATCTTTTTTCATCACAATCTCAAAAAATTTATCATCCATTTATCATCTTTTAAAATAAAGTTTCACTAAAATCAGTCAATCAACGCTACATATACTAAAATCGTGTATTCGTCGTCTCGTTTAAGCTAGTTCGGGTTGCACTTTTTGCATAACACAAAAACTGTTGATATTACTTTGTATAGATATATAATATTATGTATTTATGTATGTATGTACTTCTTTCATATAACGTAGCGGTTTAAGCGTCTTAGGTTGTATAGCGAATCAATAATTTATTAATAAATATTTATTTGTTTTGGATTTTTGTTTTCTTCTAATTGTATGGAATATTTTGGTTTATGGTTCTTGTCGTATGGCCTAAAAAGCCTAATGTAATTTTGGCCTACATTTTTGTATAATTGATGAATGACATTTTAATGATGCAACAATAAACATGTATTATCTTATCTGTTGTTTTATTTTATTAGTCTGTCGTTTCTTTCAGTCGTTCGGTTCTCTGCGTATGGTTATTTTTAAAATTTTAAATAATTTACCATTTTTTTTATTGACATTATTATTAACAGTGATGCCATTTCAAACATTGCTAAGAGATGTTGATCACTGAAAATGTTTATATAATTTTTATTCGTTATTAATAATAAATTTATAATGTTGTAAACACTGTTATTTTTATTTTTTTAAATGATCTAATCAATCAAAAATTTTGATATTCAAAGAAATACGAATTATTAAGACACGATTTAATTTGACGTTCTATCATTTAACGGTTTTCTACACAGCAGAAGTCGGTAATTTTTATAGATACAAGTAATGTGGAGATTTTTATTCAACAAAAGTTAGACATTTAATTATAGGCAACATTGAACGAATCAGTTTTCTTTTAGAAATGAAGTCTCAGTTTTTCAATTCAATTGTTTTTTAAAGTTCTAGGGAAGGAGGTTCGGCTTCGGGATCTTTATTTCTGGCTTAGTACATAAAAAAGCAAGATATTTTTGGTAACTTTATTACAATACATTTCAAAGATTACAATAATGACATTTTAGTTTAACAGAAACTCACTTGTTTTAACATTCAATGCGTTTAAAATGGATTCCGTGGTCATAGGTATTTCTGGAAAAGAAGAAAAAGATATGCTGTACAAATCTAAAATATGATATTACTACAATTAAAAGTTTCAACTTATTTATGTAATACACTAGAGACATTCATTTCAAAATCAAAATATTACGTTACATTAAATAGATTGAGTAGTGTCAGTCCTACAGTAGTTGCTCTTTTAAAATATAATTTACAATAGATGTATATATCATTAGCTTCCCGAGATCAACATAATTTACGTAATTATTATTATTATGTTAAACATCTTGTTACTTTCAAGTGGCAAATCTAGAGCCACTTGTATAATAATTAAGAAGAATAAATTAAGTATAATATTTTTCTATTAATATACAAAAAATTGTTAAAATTTAAATTATTTTATTTTCTATTTTTTTTTGTTGGATAGGAGCATTAAGTATACGGACACTCAGTTCCTCAATTTTAATATATTCAATGTTAGTTTGCATAATATAACGAGAAGGTACAAAATATATTAATAGGTTTTTGTAATATTATTTCAAAAGTATGTTTATACCCTTATCTATAACACTGACTGTAAAATCACGAGTAAGGCATTGAGGCCTTAACGCCTGTGAGTACTCTTAACTAGAAATTGAATTCAAAACAAGATCTCTAGTAGAAGTACAATTATTCGTTATTTAATTAATTATATATTAGTTTACCAATATTGATCCACTCGTTGGGGTTGTACCCGGAGTCCTTGCGCGACTCCATGATGCAAGCCCGCAGCCCATGGTGAATGCCGTGCGACGAACAGATACCCATCTCACCCACCGCTAGAAATATACATATATATAATATATATAGGTTTCTGTGCATTGTATAAGTAATTTTGTTATAATAATAATAATAATACATTTATCACTTATTTTCTAGAAAACAAGAACTTGTATAGATTTTTTGTAAATTTGTATGAAATTTACATTTAAATACATTTTATATTATATTTTTTGTGACCTATTTGTGTATTTTATATATATATATTATAATTTTATTATTAGTACCTTTGGATCCTAAGACTCCTTTAGGATTTTTGGAATTGTATCGTAAATACACTCTGAAATCTATAGGAATGTCCTTGGCGAGGGACACCTCGTAGCTCAGCGCGTCGTTGTTCAAAAGTTCGCCTTGAGGACCGAATTTGAATTCTTCATATGTAAAGTAACTAGCGCCCTGGATGTACGCTCCTTCTATCTGGAAACAGAATTAAAAAGGGTATGAACAGGTAATCAGAATCAGATCTTGGGTATAATTCAATTTATTATTTTATATATATATATTATTATAATTTTGCTATAATTTCCCTTTTTTTCAAAAAAGTGTTGGTAAGTAAAGAAAGAAAATTAATAAATATTGAATCGTTTAAGGATAATTAATATAAGTAAAAATGTTTTCCTATTACAGTTTCATAAAACGAATAACTATTCTAAATCTCTCTTAAATTTTTGTCATAAATCACAATACATTGCATAAATAAACTATAAATATATTAATACCTGTCCAATGTCCAGCTTGGGATTGGCACTCAACCCCGCGTCCTCCAATATATCCACACGAATGATCTCAAACCTTCCCGTTAAACAATTAAGCTCTACTTCCAACACAGTCACGGCAAACGCACTATATCCAGAGAGATCTGGCTCTTTATCATTCATCATATAACTTGCCGTCAAATCTACTTCTTCCTCGCCAGCTTTCTTTATCAATTCAAGCCAAGTTGGATTGCTCAACTTGTCTTTGATAGGCTTTAATCTCTCCTTAATTATGTTACAAGCTCTAATAATAGAATAGCATACACTCTCGCTGACTATGCTTGATCCTGAGAAGACGTTATTGGCAGCTACGAAAGAATAACTTGGTAATACAGACACGTTTGTTACGGGAATACCTAATTCGTAGGCACAAACTTGGGCAGCCTTCGTGTTTACACCTTGACCCATTTCGATACCGCCTGTAGTAACTGTGACGGTGCCGTCCCCTCGATATATGGACACCATGGCTGTGTAATTCCCATAAAATATTACAGGGAACAACATAACATTGATCTTTATTGCTCTTTTATGCCATCTGTGGCTTTTATTAAACTTTTTAACTTCTTTAAGTCTTTTCTCGTAATCAGCTTTCGTTTTAAGACTCTCAATGAGTGAAGGTAAATCGTTATCCTCTGTTCTCATGTTAACTAGACGAACGTCAGTTGGATCTTTTTGTACAGCGACTGCTATGTGTTCCATTATATTCTCTATGCATGCAATGCCTTCCATCGTACCTTATAATAATTTATATTAATATATAATTTTAATTAATAATTTAGTAAGTATTAATATATCATTTATATATATAAAACACTGTGGACCGAAAGAGTCACGGAAAGTAACGTCTCTGGCTGAGGGCAAACTCGCTGGCCAATCGTGGCGCAGGGGCACATAGTGTGACTGTAAAACCGATTGGTTGTGGGTTCGATCCCCACTCAAGGATATTAGCGCTGGTGTCGAGGCAAAGCGCGGCATTGACGGCACTCAACACGCAATAAATTCGGCAGATAGTGAGGAACGGAGTGTCATAACACTAAGTTCCCTCTGCCTACCCAGCTGTGTGCTGATTTGATTCAATATTTATATAGTAAAAACTTTATATTTACTACTTATATCGCACATAATAGAAATAAAATCAATGAAGATATCTTTCGTCCTTTAAGTCACACAGAAAAACAACTTACCGGGAGCCCTAGCAAATGTGTTAGAGGGCTTGTCGGTGAGCACGGAAAAGGTTTTCAGATTAAAGTAATCCTTATTGTAGCAATTAGGAAAACCCTCGGCAGTGTAACTTAATATATTTTCGTTATGGGAGAAGCCATCATCTTCAGTTATGACGGCATTTAAATATTGAATTTTGCCATCATTATCTACTCCTACCTAGTTCAGGAAAAGATATATTTTTAAGTTAAAAAAAATTATGTTGTTTTCTCCGTAGTGCAATTAAAAATCTCAATCTACCCTAAGAGATAAAGATATAAAAAATCTATTATTTTAAAATATTGCACTATGGTATTTAAAATCTTAATACCCTAATAAAATATAAGCAATATTCTATAAACTACTATAAGTTTTATTTAAACATATGTAAGTATATACGTGTAAATAATTATATACTATCTAAGATATCTTATATTTCGAAAATTTAACATTAAATATTTTAATTGGTATAAACTTCAAATATATTTCCTATCATTCCATTAAAATCTACAGACTACCGTACTCATATGTATATTGTATACTATGTCATTGCATATTTCAATTATCAAGTAGACAGTTCAGACGTAGGATTATTATCTTAATTTTTATCCAAAAACAATAAAAAGGTACAATAATATAAAGATACCAATTTCGTACTACTACAAAAATACTTATAAACGTTGCCGATCTGCCATTTTTAATTTGCAAAAAAACACATCCGAATGAGAAAGTGATAGAGATATATCACTTTCTAATGAGAGATCGTTACACGTTACACACTCGATATCGTGAATGAGGTGGCGGTGCGGCGTTTTATTTTATAACAATCATTTTACCAATTATTTTGTTTCAAAAAATAATTATTTATAGTGTTTTTTTAAAGTTAAAACTATATTTTCATTCAAACGATAAAAACACTATACCTCATATTCGCACTGGCACGGCAGCCTGCGTCCAGCTATAGTAATATTAGTTGTCATCGGTAATATAAAACGGCAAGGCACGTCCATCTCGCTGACGACAAGAGCTGCGCCGCAAGCCACTTGCACGCCGCGACTTAGTTTACCACCGAAACCACCGCCCAGGCGGCGTACTATTACTGTTACTCTGTTATTATATAGTAAATATATATAAAATTATATCCTTTCTTAAAAACTGACAGACAAAGCACAGACGTCTATGTAAAATATTAGAAGGCTGAAATTTGTCGTTTCCTAAAATTTGAACGGAAATTACGGGTGGTAAACAGTATGGTGTTGAAAGAAATCTATATAAATTTAGTCTAAGAAACTTAACTCCACGCTTTATCCCCAGCGGGGTAGAACGGAGTCAGAGAGAACGGAGCGCTACGGTTAGTCTATGTATTTCGGCAACAAAATTTAGATAATATAAAAAAGCAAATAGCACTCTACTGCAAACGTTATTAAATAACACTTTAAAATTTAATGTTTTTACTAAATAATCTCTAAATAAATTTTTATTCGCAACTAAAATTTAAGTAACGACGAGACGACAGTTCATTCATACTAAATATTATAAAATGTACTTACTGACTCTCAGAGATATTCAAACTCCGAGCTACAGCGGCCTGAGTCAAGTCCATCCACTGTGACGAGTCGTACACCTCCAACCCCTTATCCACGGGCACCACCACGCAGGTCAAAGGCTCCAGATAATAATGATACTGTGCATGTATTTCATACACGCCCTTCACCACTTTCGTGACATTATTGCCTCTACCCTTGGGCTCTATAGTGGATCCGGTAAATATCCTCTTACTATCCTTTTTTGCATCATCTATAGTTAAGACTGGTGGCGTATTTGGCACATTTTTATATGTAACTTTGACTTGTTCAGCAGCTCGAACTGCTAAATCTTCGTTACAAGCCACCACTATGGCAACGGGCTGTCCGTAGTATTTGATATTTGTATCTGCCAATATTTCTTCATCGTCTGTTTGTAATTGAAAACCAGGGTATGTGAATGAGTTCTCACCCTTTATGTCTTTAGCCGTGAATACGGCACTCACGCCCTCCAGTTTCTGGAAATATTTTAATTATTTGTTTTTATTTATCAATAATTGTATTTGTTAATTTACGTCAGCCTAGCGTTAATTTTCCTTTAAGCTGTATCTCGCACGCAGCAGGGTAAGCAGAGAGAACCTGCGAATCTAATGTTTGGACACTCCGTACTCCATGAAGACACTTCTTCCCCACTTTCAGACGAATTGTGTGCTGAATGGCGGAACTCTACGCCGCGGTTTGTATTTTTACATGAATGAAGAAATTCCGTTGAGTGGGAAACGAACCCACAACATTGTGTCGCACGCTTGTGCCCCTGTACGGCCTCTATGACACTTATGTTAAAAAATATATATATTACATATATATACTATATACATATTTTAATTATGACTACAATTAATTTATGAAGAGACCTTCATACTTAAAAAGACTTGCACGCTAACTCACCAAAATATCTTCCTTATCGACAAAATCGACTGCACCAGCGTGCACTTTCGAAAGGACGAACGCAGCGAACACTTGATTCGGGAATGACGGAATGTCGTTCACATACTGCGCTTCTCCGGAACTCTGTATAACACCCTCTAATTTCTCTAACGGTTGGTTCAGTGGAAATAGCGAGGGATCAGCTTGGTATTCCTGGTAGCCGGTAGACACGGGTCGCACGTTCGACGCACCGCCGGACTTATACCGGGGGTTGATTATGTTTGATGGGCAAATACTTAGGACGAACTATCAACAATAGAATTATGTATTAAGAGATTAGATAGATATTTGTTGATTTTTTTTTCTATTCTACATATTAATATAATTTGTTTATTAACGTAGGCTATGAAGGTGTAATGGTAAGAAAATCCTTTTTTTTTTTTCATTTTTCGCCAATTTCAGGGATTAAGTGCGTGCAACAAGGTAATATATAAAATTCGCTTTTAAATAAAGTGAAACAATGGGAAAAAAATCATAATTATTTCTATTGTTTGACCAATAAAGACATATATATTATATAAGCATTATTCAACTTCATATTTTTTTTATTAAATTACCGTTTTATATTATGTAGTCAATAGGTGTAATTTAATCTATTTATTTACCTTATAGAACAAATCAATTGCTAACTTCTTTCTCATCTCCGGTGAAGGCTTCGGCGGTTCCGCCTTTGGAAACAATTCTTTGCTCAACTCTTTTATAGCGCCTTGCAAAATTTGGTTATTGAACACATTTTTTCTTTTCAAATAATTCTCCGTTTTTGTTGCATGTATAAAATCAGCGGATATGTTTCCATAGACAATTGAAGCCTTTTCTATGACACTGGTGCTCATGTTCATTTTGATATTAAACGCAACATTGACTAAGGCTAGTGCATTTTGACTTCTCGGCATTATCTGGAAAATAAAGTGTTATAAATATTAAAAAACATCATATACTATATAGCATATAATAGATATATTGAATATTTTATAACAAAATACATATATAATTATATATTAATTGAGGCCATATATAATTATAATTGCATACAACGCTACGTTTTTTACAATATCATTAATAATAACATATCAATAACATTAATTATCAATTTTTACAAAAACATTTTTACAAAAAAATTTCATTTAATTATTTTTTTTTTGATATTACAAAAACATTAAAAACATAATAAAATCAAGTACAAAGATTTTTAGCTTCATACTGCATCCCTCATGTAGCAGGGTAGACAGACATACAGATTCCGCTGAATTCTAGGGAAAATATTTGATTTCCTAGAGTGGATATCGACCCCCCAACGCACCACAACTGGCTTCAATATCATTGTTATTATAATTTGTTAATAATATATTTATTTACCTTATAACTTCTGAAAATATAATTAGAGCCTTGAGGCGGTAGTTCAATGTTTACTATCAATTTTCCTTTCATATCATATTTCAGAAAGTCGGGCAAAGTTAGTTTCGTAGTTCCCCCGTTGCTGCTGCCTGTAGAAAATTGCTCTTGAATATTAAAGACGAAGTATCTGTATGGAAATATCTATGGATATGGAAGTTTTGTATAAACTATTAAGCTCAACAGATATAAGTGTTTTTGGATATGTATATAGAAGTTTAGACAGTAGTTTTTTGCGTGAATGTAGAACAAACATAATCTCATATCTTCACATTTGTAATATTAGTAGCATAGGATAGGATTATTAGGATTTATCATCGTTACTTTAAAAAAAATCATTTATAATTTTTGAACACGAAACCCAAAATTAAATTCAATAAATATTTGAAATCGTATATATGGTGTATCTTATCGCAGGAACAATTAGTTTCATATGTACAAGTATGTAACATGTACTGTAACCAGTGCCAGCTGTAATCTAATTAGCGTAGCACAACTAAAGTTATAACGTGAACTATTGTCAGAGAATCTTGTTTAGTTGTTTTTTTTTAACTTCTGCTGTATCCCGTATGCAGCAGGGAAGGTAGAGGGAACCTAGTGACAAGAAACTCCGTTTCCTTTTTTAGTCAGGTGGCGGTTGACCGCGACGTTATTATTAAGAAAGAATAACAACTTTTATTACAGAAGAGAAATAAATTTTACATTTATAAATATAAATTGTTATAAAAAAAATGTATTTAAAAATATAAAAAACAACACTCTTCCGATGGTGGGACAAGGGATCCAAGCCAACGGTGGCTAAGTCTCCAGAGAGAGGAACCTCCTCACACAACGCGCCGTCTCTAGTTAAACTGCCTTCTGTATCCGGTTCTTGATCCAACAGCTAAGCGACAATCTCTTTAGATGTTGGTCAAGGCTTTTCGCTATTAAACCGCTAACTGAAACCACTATCGGCACAATGATAGTTATATTGACATCCCACATGGTACCACCATGTGGGATCTCATGGGTTAAGTCGAAATATTTATATATAATTTTTCTTTTCGGCCTTCAGATTCGGCTGCCTACAGACTGTACAAAAGTGAATTTTTATTATTTAGCTTCACGCTATTTCCAATTTCCAATTGAATTTCCAATTTCAATTTAGTTTTTCATATTTTCCATAGTTTCTATACATTATCCTGTAACCAAACATCTGTGGACATTTGCCTGTGGTTATTTAGAGATGGATTGAAGAAAGATTAATTACTATAGAAATAACTCACGTATATTAATCATGGCTCCCACTGCCTCGAAGAGAACGAAGATATCTGATTGATAAGATGGTATCATATGCTTTAACATCAAGTTACCAGCTAATGACCCAATCTAGAAAAAAAAATTTTGTGTTAAAAATATCACGCTTATGGTACAAAAGGCGCACGCCATATATATTTTTTTTCCGAGCTGCACATCTCTATCTTTATATCTGAGCCCCATAATATTTTGGCAATTATTAACAAATCTAAATTACTTTACTGCAAACTGAAAATTTAGTCAATTCAATAAAATATTATTTTGTTAGAGAAGAATTTTAACAGATGATTTTTTGTGAAGAAATGAAAACAATTCATACCCCCGAGTATCGAACTCACAACTTTTGTTTATAGTCATTCGCATTGTACTCGTAGATGCGCCACGACGGCCCATGGTATTAAAGATATTAAAAATAATAACAAATATAAAATTAATTTACAACAATCTTTGTAAAAGTAAATGATACCTTTCTAACTGGAATATTTGCAACTAAGTCCATATGTTTATAAAACTCTTCTAAGTATGAAAAATCTCCCGAGTTAAGCGAGATCGTTTTAAACATATCCATACAGTCTTGTATAGATATATTGGCCCCGAGAACTAGATTTTGATCGATATAGTACTGTTTTAGTGAAGTCACATCGCTAATGTCTATCAAAACCTTGGCGTATGCGAAATTCTTTATGACCGCTGCAAATAATAGAAATTAAAATTACAGTATCAACTTTGGAAAATAATAAAATACACATAATTTTCTTCGTAATGTGACCAAAAAAAAAATATTATTACATAAATGGATAATTGTCGCCATTCATTTAAAAACGTAAAACCGATTGATAATAAACAACTAATAATTGATTAAATCACTTTCCTATAATGGCTGAGCGTCTACAAACTCACCTTTGCCGGTGTTGCCATCAATAATCATATACGATTCGGTGCCGTAAGTTTTTAAAACTTGAAATATTTGATCTTCATCAAAAACTTTAATAAATATAGTTTGTCCACAGTTCAGTACAATCATGTCGTTGACACGTGTGTCATCGCTCACCACGCTCCAGTCGCTGCTTACGGAGCAGCGGCGGTCGCATATTTTATTCTTATCTTTAAAGCAAGTAGTAATTTCTTCTATGTCGTGCACGTACGCTGGATTTGAATCCACACCGAATGATTGTATAGCATCCAAGATGCCCCTGTATCCGGTGCATCTGCAGGTGTTGCTGGCGAATGAGTTCTCTAGCTCAGCTTTCGTTAGCTTTTTAGGTAGAAGGCTGAAAAAAAAACGCTATTTTTAAATATGTATCTTTATTTAGCTTCACGCTGTATCCCGCATACAGCAGGGTAGGCAGAGGGAACCTAGGAACCTAGTTTGAAGATACTTCGTTCCCACTTTACTTCATTATTAACTATTTTCAAACTACGAAAGATGACGAAATTTACACAAGTTATTATAATATATTATAAATGCTCTCAAATATCATATACGAACATTAAGGGCTTATAAACTGTTATTTAACTGTATAAAAGTTTACAATATGAAACAAATTTTTACTTTAAAATGCACTAAAACTATATAAATATATAATTTTAAAATTTTTAAACTAATATAAATATAAAACTAAAAGATATATAGATATATAGATCTGTGTTTCTAAATCAGTTGTCGTTACTATTCTACTTATCTATATTATTAAAATATTTTTAATTTAACAAATAGTAATTATACATTTAAAACTACGACAGTTGTATGACGTCACAAGTCACGACGCGCAAATAACACGCGAACGCGAACATAAATATAACAAAAACATATTATTAACTAATAATTAACGTTCTCCATTTTGAAAAAGAAGTCTATTAGATAGGACTGTCAGTTGATATGCGATTATCAATAGATACGTAAACGTTATATTTTTTATCTGAAGTAAAATCTATAGTAATTAAGTTTAAAGTCACTGTATAATACCAAAGTGCGTGACTAAATGTGTAGTTGAATTAATTGCGATTTGAGCCGCTATAGTTAAAGCACTAAACTAAAATAACTAATTGTGAGGTGGCGTTTTGTTTGACATTAAATAATCACTACATATTAATACTTGAAGAAAAAACTTCAAACTTCTTTTTATCTAGAAAATTACGCGGAATGAGGAGTATGAAATTTTGCACATTTATACTTTATATGTAGGAGAAGTGCAGAATGCTAATATTTTTCAATAATTAAATAAATCTAAATTAAATCAGCTTCACGCTGTATCCTGCACATAGCAGGGTAGGCAGAAGCAACCTAGTGATAAGACACTCGGTTCCCCACTTTCCACCGAATTTTGGGGGCTTTGCGTGTTATGTGGAAATTGAAATAAATATTTCCAAATTTGAATAAATATACGTTTCCTCAATTGGGGGTTGAACCCACAACTGTCGCGTTACAGTCACACCTTTTGTCCCTGGGCCACGACGGCCCATGGGATGCTCATAAAGTACACCAACGCGTATTATTTTACGCGTCATTTGATTCTCTAGTAATGCAGTGCGGCGGATTCTAAATACATAATACAACTAATAAATAAATATATAGTGCAAGAAACGCTACTCATATCTTATAGATGGCTGCTAAAAATATTTACTTTGAAACAGATGTCTAGAGTCAATATTGTTTAAATAATATATTCGGTGTAAAATTCCGTCATATATCGGAAGCATAAAATTTTTTAATAAATACGATTCGATCTAATTGTAATTTATAATATATATGTGCCATTAGATTATCATATAAATAAGAAAAGTCTATAATAAATGGAAAAAAAGTATTACATGTTCCTGTTACATAAATAGAAACAGAATTTAAAATATAATTATTATTTAAACTACCTACTTTACTACTCAGTATATAATGTATTTTTAATTTTGACACAGTATTTAACATAATTTTCCACCTGACCAAATAATATTTAAAACATAATGCGTCATTTAGCGCAAAATATTATTAGTGTAGCTGTTTAAATAAAATAAATTATCTTAACAAAATTTAACAATACAAAGGAAATTTTAAATTAATGTCGTTTTTTTGTGCCAAATATATATATATGTTAGTAATTATTTTCAAGTCATGGTTGGTTAAGAAAATATTTTTATTCTACTTTCGGCTTTCGGCGCAATATTCGTGACAACGAGTATTAAGTGTTGATACTTAACGCCGCTCTTGGCCTTCTCACCAAAGTGAGGACAAAAAAATTAATTATTCCTCCGAGTGGAAGTCGAACCTACAACCGTCGCGTTTAAGATCAGATGCGACAACGGTGTTAAAGGGGATCAGATGACATTTGACATCTAATATTTCTATATACATAGATAGATAGGTAGGTACATATAAATATATATAATGTCACCAATTAATATTTAATGTTTTGTACAAAAAAAACAAGAGAAGGAGCTCAACTCTTGAAACAAACATGTGTTACGAGGTCGTTTTACTTTTATTTTTAAATTGAAACGCAAATGACAAATTAAATTCGCCAAACGAGACTTGATATATATTTAAGCAATTTGTTTATTTGAACATTTTCCTTAATATTAACGAAATTATTTGTTTTTGTTTTCAGCTTCAGGCAGAGGGAGAGGGAGCTTAGTGTTATTCACGCCGCTTCCCACTTTCCCCCGAATTCTGGAGGCTTTGACAAATTTCATACGCGTAACTAATAATTCTGATAAATGCCGGAATTTTAATTACAACATTATGTATTATAAGTGGTTCATTCGTATATGTAAATTTGAGAATTCTCCTTTTTCTATCTATAATAAAAAACAAATAAATAAATAAATCAGCTTCACGCACACAGCATGCTAGGCAGAGAGAACCTCCGTTCCCCAATTTCCGCCGATTTTTGGAGGCATTGCGTGTTGAGTGGCGGAACTCAACGCTGCGCATTGCCTCGACACCAAAGCGAAGAAATGAAAATGTAAATATAAACAAATATTTCACTTCCTCGAGTGGGGATCGAACCCACAACTATTACATATACAATATTACAGTCACACCTTGTGCCGCTGCGCCACGAAGGCCTCAACTACCTATAATACCTATAGGAGTTGTTTTTGTGTGTAGCTTGCATACATACTAATTCTACGTTCGTACCATTTTTAATTAAAGAGGAAATCAACTTTATCCTAAGCACTAAAACAAAATTAAATGCCATAACTATAAAACTTATATAGGTATATATGTTACGCTGTATCCCGCACATAGCATTGTAACCAGAGGCACCTAGGATCCTAGTGTTAAGACTCTCCGTTCCCATTAAGACACCTTTGTTCACCCACTTTCTGTCGAATTCTGGATGCATTAAGATATTTCATTTTAATACTAACCTGTTTAACGACATTACCCATCCCGGCGTACAGTATCCACATTGGGTGCCATTATAAAAAGAAAACCGTTTTTGTATCTCACTGTAGCCGTCGCGCCTGTTGCCTACACTCTCCACCGTTGTGATCTCCCATCCGTGACAGGAAAATATAAGCACTAGACACTGAAAGGATTTCAGATATGTTAATAAACAAAATATGTAAGAGGCATTATGTCGTGCATAATTCATTTTTTGAATGCAAAAAAATTGCATAAAAAAATTGTCACACGTTTATTTAAGAGGTTTATTTACTTACAGAATTAACACTAAAGAACTCAACAGCGCCACTAGTTTGCCGCTTAGCAGTGACGTTAACTATACAAGAGCCACACACTCCCTGGTGGCACATCGCCTTTGTACCGGGGAGCCCTAAGTGGTACCTGAGGTACGCATTCAACGTCGTGTTGGCGTGGGTTGAGCAGTTCACTGTAAGAGAATTGAAAGAAAGTAAAAAAAAATATATATAAGACCAATAATAGTTTAAAATAATAATAATGGTTTACAAATTACACTATTTCTTACGTAGTCCATAATATGTATAGACATGATACAAATGAATTGACTTAATTTATAATATTTTTTAAAATGTTATGTTCAGACTTGCTCTTCGAAACTATTTGACTTGATTAAATAATATGACTATGAATTTCTTTGATAAATTTTTGACTTGAATAATTAAGAATTACAGAAGTTGAAAATTTTAGAACTATAATATTACATTGGTACACAAAAATAATAGCCAAACATAATATAGGAATAATTTTGGGCTGCAAAAGGTGTTATTAAAAAAAACTAAACAGCCTTAAGCCTTTTTGCAAAGAAAATTTGGAAATATTTTTTTTATAATATTTTTCACAAAAAAAAGGGTTCAGAATTGTTTGACAATGAGCTAAAAATTAACTATTATTAATCTGTTTCTAAATTAATAACTTTAAATTTATGAATATTCTAATACTTAGCTAAAATTATACATTAGATAAATTTGTAGGAGACGAGCGTCTCATTATAATAATCATATCGAAACAACGGCTAATGTCCGTCATTATGAATCTATTACGGCAGCTGCGTGGAAACGAATAAAGAAACAAGACTTTTGCTACGTACATACAATTACATAAACTTAAATAACTTAATAGGCAAGGCTGAGGCTAGTCATCGCGCAGGAGCACAAATGTGAGAATGTAAACGCGATAGATTGTGGGTTCGTTTCCCACTCAAGGAACTATATGTATGCCTCCAGACATATCCGTGTATCACTTTCCTTCTTTGACAGGGAACGGATATGTCTTAATGGGAACGGAGTTTCTTAATCTTAACTCTAGGTTCCCGGGTTCCCTCTGCCTACCCTGCAACGTGCGGGATGCAACGTGAAGCTAAAATTAATCTAAAAACGTGCTACGTTACCCGTATGCGATAGGTATACTTAAGTACCTATTTTTATTTTATACAAAATTTTGTGTTAAAACGAATTACTACCAAAATCACACGAAAAAACTTTTTGTTGTCTGGGTATGGTGGCCAGTACGCGATGGTTGTGAGTTCAAATTTTATTTTTATTTTTTACACTTTAACACTTTTTTCCGCGTTGCCGGTTAAGCAGAGGGAAACGTAAGATAAGTTTTAAGACAATCTATTCTCCATGCACGGCCTAATTTTTAAGTATTTTAATGTTAAAGTCAAATCTGTAAAATATTGCAAAAGACCGAACAAAATAAGTTAGTACTGTTTACTCAATACATTGAAATATTTTTATGTTTTTCACAAAAAAAAACCATTGATATCGAAAACTGTAAAAAAAATTAAATAAAGCTAGTTAGTAGCAAAGTATAAATAATATTGTTAATAATAATATGCTAAGATATGCATGTTAATTATTTATGTGTAAAATTATGTAAAGTTAGGTCCGGGAAGCTTAAAGTAATTTCTTATAGCACTCTATAAAATTAAATTGCTCTATGTAGTAATAATATAATTTTTAAACAAAAAAAAACCGACTTCATTGCGGATTTCACGATCAGAATCTAACCAAACTCTCATCAAAGTAAACAACAAAAACAATAAATACAAGTGTATCCTTAATTAAAATAAGTATTATCGAAATCGGGGGCGGGATATTGAGCGGTGCGACAAATATACGAATAGTATATTTGTCGCATACATACTTTATGCAAATTTAAAATTTATGTGATATAGATATATATATATATATATATATGTGTGTGTGCACCAAATTTAGAATAAAAAAAGAAATTAATTCTTAATTCTGGAGTGATTGAATGTTGAGTTGCGGAACTCTACACCGCGCTTCGCCTCGTTACCAGACCGAGGAGATAAAATTTATTAAAAATTTCAATACAATGAATTATATGAAATATTTAATATATTTCATTACTTCGAGTGGCGGTCGAACCCACAGCCTGTCATGTTTACAGTCAGACTACCGCTCCTGCGCCACGACCGGTTTAAACTGGTCGAAAACAATAAATAATAATTATCACTAGTAAATTAACTATTACCCATAATAATAATTTAAAATATTATCTTACTTCGTGAAGAAAATATTAAATTTAATTCTACTAAAAAAATATTTATATATATTTTTTAAATAATTAATTTTATATTATTACTGAAATTAATGTAGGAAATGGAGACGAAAATCCATTTTAATACTGTCGAATGAAAATAATATTTTATATCAACACACTACTTATATGTAAATAAAAATTACCTGAACATGCTTGTCCGTTCACGCTGAACTCGATATAAGACATCTCTACAAGAAACCTCGCAGTTGACTGAAGACTAACGGTAATAAAACATTGGTTTATTATCCACTTTAACTGCTTTACAACGAAGGAAATTTTTATTGGTGATTTTTTTTAAGAACTACCTAAATCCTGAAGACTGAATTAAATGTGTTAGAAAAAAAATAAGTTTATTTTAAATTTGAAACTATTCATTGTATTTTTTGAAGTGAGATAGACTAACTTCAGAAAAAGCAAGCAAATAAGAGCCGTTGTGGCGATGTTAGAAATTCATTTACTTAAAGATATAAAAGATATAAATCTTTTATATCTTTTAACATATTCACGACACACACGTACAGGTTGTAAATAGTCTCTGACTATTTCCAACTTCGCACGACATATCTATTGTCCCACATTCATATTGTTTTCATTCATTCTCCTTGTATCCCTCATATAATGGATGTTCTAAACACGTGTTAAAACACTCCGTTCTTCGACACCGTGTTTGCTTTGCTGGATTTTGCCTTTATTCCCCCGAGTATGGAACGAACCTGTGACCATCGTGTAGTGACACGCCACGACGGCCTCGAATTTAACTGTAATGTTTATAGTATTATATATTTAATTATATAAAATGTAACATTGAACTCGGTCACTTAGCCCTTGATATCTGGAAAGTAGAGAAGTTTCATGAGGTGCGCTCTATCCGGTTAAATAGGAAGTATGCGCTAAGATGAAACAAAACGTTAAAAAATAAATAAATATATATTTTTTTGACTGGTAAAATAGCAGATTTTTTTTATATCGTTTTCTATAGTTATATTTAAAAACTATTTTATTAAATAATTAATTATAATTTATATAAAAATATTAAATATAGATCTTTTAACCTTAATATAAACGAATATTTTTAATTATTAAGAATAACTTATAACAATTTTGAACATTGCGGGATTCGAACCCGCGCCTCATGGAAAACCTTCCCAGCGCTCTGACCAACTAAGCAATACGTTATCATCTAGCTACGTCGACATTCTTATACGCTTGTTAAAACTTATGATTATGGTAATTTTTAAACGTTTTCTTAATAATAATTATTTTTCTTTCCTAAGTGTGGAATAACACTTTAAAAATGTTAAAAATTATAAACGAATAATTGAAAAAGAATAACGAATAAGAGAATATTGCAGTGTAAAATTTTGACATATAATGTCACTTAGGATAACAGACTGTGATTTATTTCGGCGGTCCTCGTCGCCAAAAACAAACCGGTATTATGTGATTTAATTATATTAGTAAGAATGTTAAGAAAGTACTGTAATAAAGTTGGCCTTCGCCAAACCTGTACTGCAGTATGCAGGATTTATTTATAAAATAAAAACTATACATAAATATTACATTTATGTATATAGAGACACGAAACAGGTTAGAATATTTACTAAAAAATGTAAAAAAATATATACTCGTAGATGCTATCTATAGCATAGAAAACATAGAGACGCTATGATATATTTCCTCATATTCATACATGTCGCAGGTGGCGATTGAACTATCTCTATGTAAATTTATATTGTTACAACTTACAGTTAACTATTATTTTTATCTAATCTTATAATGAAAACGCTCAGACGCTTCCGTTCTCAATTCTGGGGGCATTGCCTGTTGAGTGGCGAAATTAATCGCCTCTACACCTGCACGAGGAAAATGGTAATATTAAATATTTCGTTTCCTCGAGTGCTAATCGAACCCACAACCTGTCGCTTTTATAGTCTAACGCTTGTACCACTGCACCACGACTGACCTCTCAATACATACTGAAATAATTTATCATAATTTTTCTATTATTTTTCTATTTCTATATATTCTATAATCATTTTGGCTTCACAAAAAATGTTTATTGAATTACAAAAACACTAATATCTAAAAGAAATTTCTAAATATCTAGAAAAAAAATATATTTAATAAATAAATTTTGCTCTTAACTATATAGGTATTAAATTATTTAAGTTGTTGATATTGTAATGTGATTTGCAAACAACGATTATTTTAATCTTAAAAGGATGGTTTTCTATTAAAAAGAAAAAATGTTTGTGAAAAGAAATGCTAAGTTGCTATCTACAAATTAAAATTTGGAGATAATTGGGAAACCTAAAAAAGGATATGAAATTAATATATCTATCATATACGTAACATATTTTTTTATTAGCAAGAACAAAGACTTTACACTTAAATAAGATGATGCATAAATACTATAAATTACCAACAAATTACCTAATTATCGTAACAGATATTAAAAAAAAATTACAAATAAATTATCATTAAATAAATTATAACTTTTTAAATTAAAGCCTTAAACTATCCTGTGTATTCTGATTGTGCCCCATTTCCTTTATCGAAACGTGGCCATGGTCCAAGGCATAAAAGAAGCTCAGTTAACCTCTACAATCAACAGATATCACTATACCAGTTATTGGGATGTACTCGAAATAAAACATCGACATTATAAACAACATGATCATTTTTAATAAATTAAAAAAAAATGCTTTTACAATATAACTATTATTTTAAATGAAATTAATTACATAGTAAATACAACTACATTACTAAAAACTACATATACATTTCTATTTGCTAACATATATATTAATATTATTTTATATTTAGGTGTAGGTAGGTACATAATTTATATGACGACTAGATTGCACTTTAGTAGAAGGTTTTTTTTTATCACTGCATCGTCTCGAGTATGTAAAGAAAAGAAAGTAAGAAAAAGAAAAGAAAAGTAAGAAGAAAATCTTTCGATCTTTTGGAGACTGGTATACTGGATTGCAGACACACTACTAACTCTATACCAATTTAAACTAGTCCTTAACGTCAGATATACAGTTAATTTCATAAAACTCTCCACTGTCAAAGGTCAAATGTCTTGGGTTTAATATAATTTTTCTATGAACACGTAACACGCTTCGTTTGGGAGTTTCTACTATAGTTTTTGTGGCAGATGAAAAACTGGCTGGAGGTTGTTGCTTCTCTGATGGCTTCGAAGTATTGACCGGAGTCGATGTAGAAATGCCTTAAAAAAATATTTAATTACGGATAAGAAAAACAGTAAAGTAATTAAAAATATATTTAGGGAAAAGCATCTATAAGCCTCGTGGCTTAAACATATTAATTATAATATTTTATAGTGGAAACTTACATTTACGACTGAAAATGTCTTTATATTCTTTGTCAGATTGTATCTTTCTGATTTTAGCTTGCATAACACTATCTGTAAAGAGAAAAATATTTTATAGCATACAAAAAGTCAATAGTAAATTGGAAATTAATCTTCTTTAGCTCTCTCTCTGTTTGTCTGTATGTATGGTACTTCACACATATGTTATCCCTTGAAGAAATAAATTTCTTGATGGTCCAACTTTCTTAAAAAAACCTTGAACATCAACTTACCTCTGCTAATTTTGCGCTTTCTGCTGACACTATTATACTCTTCAATTCGCTCTCCCAACATGGCACAAATTTCAGATAACTTAAGATCCATTTTATATGAAAACTCGAATATCTTATCTACTCACGTATCAAACTCAACTGATGTATTTAGATTACTTACTGGAGCTTTTATACTAAACTAACGACAATTAATACATTAATTATATTATTAAGTAATTAATTAATTATTTTGTTATTTACATCATTAAGTAATTAGATTATGGGCTTTTACTGGACGTCCGTACAACGTCAAAACAAGGTGTTGTTGTTGACAATCTCTTGTTTATCTCTTGTAGATTTTTGGATGTTTTTGCATAAATGCTCATATCATCATCAATAATTTCAGCCCACTGCAATACACAGGATATGAGCGTAGGAGTTTTAAAAAATCACTTAAGGTTTCACCTAGAAGATTTATTGTCATTAAAAAAACATATGAATCTGTACTCTCGTGTTCAGAAAAACGAATATCTATCGAATCTATAAACTAATTAATGTACTTAATTGTTTTCGAAGACGAGAAAGATCATTTAGATATATGAGTACATCCATGCTGAGGAGAAGATATTAAAAAAATATATTTATTTGAAGATTTATAGGGTTCACATCTTATTATTTTTTGTCAAAAAAAAAAAACTAATTCGGATATAACCAGAGCGAATCAAAAAGAAAAAGTCAATAATTACGTACGGATACGTGAGTAGATAAGATATTCGGAACTTTGTATAAAATGGATCTTAATTAACAGATATAAAGATACAGAAAGAATGGATAATCCTTAAATATAATATAGTACGTTTTCATCAAATTTGCTTGCGTTGTTGTAAGAGCGAGGAAATGAAAATATTAAATATTTAATTCTATGAGTAGAAATTGAACCCACAATTTTGGCACTTGGACTTTGTCAGCCGCAGGCTTGTGTCCCTGCACCACGACACCCTCCAATTAAATCGTTTAAGTGTGAGTTGGTCTCGCCTACTAAGGCTTTGAGGAAGTACACCGTAAATCTTATAAAAGGTGACAATCTAAAGTTATCGGGCATATGCACTTATTTATTTAATGTACACCTACTTCTGCTTACACAGGTTATGTTTAAAGGCATGAGGTAGAGTTAAGATTAAACAGAATGGAATAAAGTGGACAAAGGAACCTGGTCTTTCTACGTCCAGCCACTGCGAGCCATCCAAGCTGCTTCCTACTAGGACCTAGGTGAAAAATGTGAATATGTAATTATGTCGTTGTTTATATCTAGGCAGCAAGCATCACCATTATCTATAATAGGAAGTAACTGCGTGTTGATTTTTATTTCAGTTTCATTTCAGTCGCATCATTGAAGGAAGCATAGATCCTGCGAGAAATATCATGAACATATACGTCCCAACATAACTTGTCATCGATAATAACACCTAAGTCCTTGACAGATTTGGAAACATTTACAACCGTACTGGTATACTGGTAGTAGAGTTTGGTCAGTTGACATTGACCAGGGTTCACTTCATCGCCATATTTACCGGTCTATTACGGTATTGGCTGAATATTGTGTAGTGTTTATTGAGATTATACAAGTATTCTATAGGTTTTGATTCTATTAAAATTTCAAAAATTTGCAGCATAAACGGCTGTATCTTTTGATTGTCTTGACAGACGAACGGATCTTATAAGGTTTCCGTTTTTACCTTTCGGGGGGTACAGAACCCAAAAAATATTTATTAAATTTTATAAAAAAAAATTGGAATATTTTTTTTAATTCGTACATACATTAAATTGTAAGATGTAAGTTTTTGTGGAAAAATTATTCCAAATGTGTTTTTTTTTATTATAATCAATTAAATCAATATATTAATATAATATACAATATTAGACATCTTTGAAAAAGAATATACTACCGATAAACGAATATTATAATTCATTCTTAGCTGTACTATTTAAAAAATATACGTGTTAGAAACAACCTAGAAAATGTTTAATTTTTTTCTGCGCTCTAATTTTTTTCTCTACTATGAGTTGTTTCCGGATTATAAAATTTTTATTTTTAAAATTAAAATAAGAAATAAAACATCGATATTATAAACAACATGATCATTTTTTAATAAATTTAAAAAGAAATGCTTTTACATGATAACAATCATTTTAAATGAAATTAATAAGATAGTAAATACAACTACATTACTACAAACTACATATAAATTTCTATTTGCTAACATATATATTAATATTACTTTATATTTAGGTGTAGGTACATCATTTATATGACCGCTAGATTGCACTTTAGTGGATGCTATTTTTTTATCACTGCATCGTCTCGAGTATGTGAAGAAGAAAAATAAAATAAATGTAAGGTGAAAGTCTTTCGATCTTTTGGAGACTGGTATACTGGATCGTAGCCACACTTTTAACTCTATACCAATTAGAAACTTCCCCTTAGTGTTGGATATTCAGTTAATATTATAAAGCTCTTCACTGTCAAAGGTCAAACGTCTTGAGTTTGATATATTTTTTTCTATGAACATGTAACACTCTTCGTTTGGGTGTTTCTTCTACAGTTTTAGTGGCAGATGAAAAACTGGCTGGAGGTTGTTGCTTCTCTGATGGCTTCGGAGTTTGGACGGGGCTTGATGTTGAAATACCTTTAACAAATTAATCGTAAGCAATAATAATTATATTTAGGTATAAAATAAAACAAAAAAAAACTAAACGCTCGGTTTTTAGATATAGTAATCGAAAACTAGCCGCTCTTATACCCTTGTATAAAGGCCGCTATATCATTTTTATTTCTTTTCTCCTATCAACACGGAAGTTAAGTGTACAAATAAAAAGAAGAAATAGACTTACATTTCTAACTAAAAAATTCCGCATATTCCTTCTCTGACCTCAGCTCTTGATCTTGGCATGCATAACTCTCTCTGTAAATATAACATAAGATTGTTTATTAATAAATTATGTAGGTAATAAATTTGTCTAATAGTAAATGACGATAAGATTTATTGCAATTGCAAATTTTTATTCGTTTTTCACTTTTCATCCTAATTTGGGATATAGAATGTTGAATGATAGAGCTTATTTTTCGAATGAACTTAATTGCTGTTGACCTGGGTGGACTTGGCGGGAAGGTAGAGCTTAACCTCGGACTTTGTTTTATAAGAGCGAGGAATGAATGAACTCATTCTTGATATTAGAGAATGAACCCACAATATAATAAAATATTCATTCACTTACCTCTGCTAAGTTTACGTTCTCGGTTTGAACTATTATGCTGTTCAATTCGGTCACCCAAATTTCAGACAGGTTCAAATCCATTTTATCTAAAATCTCATTATCTCACTTATCAAATGTAACTGATGTATTTAAATTACTTAAAAGCGTTTTTATATTAAACAAATGACAATTATTAAATCACATTCAATTATTTAATTGTTTTATTGTTCACATCATTAAGTAATTAGATTGTGGCATTTTTATTGAGCTTTCATAAGAAGTCAAAGTCAATTTTCTTTGCTTTGCCTAGAAAATAATAATAACTCTTTTAACTTTAAACTTTATAGTGTTATACAGTGCTCGTATAAAAATACTAATGACCCACTCGCGGCTTCGCCCGCTTATACTACAAAATTATTTATACTCTAATTTGAATGACTTTTGTGATCTAATAACATTATCATTAAGAACGGAAGAAAAATTAAATACAATATCCATACATTCAAAATTTATAATATTTCGGGACCTATAATTCTAAGAGCGCTGCCGATTGACCGACCGTTGCAGTCGGGATTTACATCTTTACAATTTTTTTTATATTACTTTCGTGGAAATGAGGTCATAGTAATACTTGCACAAAGTGGGACAGTAAGCGCGACAGGTTGTCCGTTTGACTCCCACTCGACGAAATTAAATATTTAATATTTTCAGTTCTTCGTTCTAACGACGAGGCAAAGCGCGGCGTTGAATTCCGCCACTCAAAATGCAATACTTTGAAAATTCCTTGGAAACTGGAGAACGGTAATCTAATAGTCTAATCTAAGATCTATATCTATATTAAAACGTAAAATTTCAGCAAATTCAAAACAGATATTTATATAGAAATTCTCTCGAGCAACATTCTTTATATGATTTTTTTTTATTTTATTTACACACAACAACATACAACATTTTTTTTATTTACACACTTATTGAAGTAAAACAAACACTAAAGGTTAATTGAAGCTTGTGAAAATACAATGGTGAAAATTTAATCAGTTAAGCTGTTTCTGAGATTTTTTGTCTGATTGTTGCGTTTGCACCTATGCACTAATACTCCTTCACAATAGAAAACTACAATTATGAAAATATCTTGTTTATTATATAAGATGTTATCAAAGAGAAAAAAAAATTAATATGTAAAACTTAATTTATTCAAAATAGAAGTTGCTTAACTAAACACGAAACTGGGATATACATATATCATTGGATATTTGTCAACAATCATTACAATTTAAGGAATCTAGAGTAAGGCACAACTTTACTTATATTTAATTATATTTTAAAGCCACATATAAAAAAAATCAAGCCACATAATTTTTGTAATAACTACAAAAATACCGAAAACACTAAGATTATATAAAAATCACTATTTTTGTGAAGCCAATTAAAGAGAAAAAAAATTTAAAAGACCCTAATTAATAACACAATATATATTAAAACTGTTTATAAAATCATTGAACAGACTTTCTTCTTTCTCGTTTCTTAACTTAACGATAAGTTAAAATATATTAATCAGGCAGAAGGCATATTTGGCATTCAACTTAAAAATTACAATAAAAAAAACATCTAAATTATTAATGTTATAGTGATGTCTACAGCATTACACTTTAAATATTACCTTTTTTAATTTAGATTTTTTGTAATTACCTATTTGTAAAAATATTTTTTTTAATATTTTTAAAAGCTGGGACTGACCGAAAAGAAATCTAACATCCTAAAATAAATAAAAAAAGCATTTTATTTAAAACAAGTGCTCAAAATTACAGTGACTTACAACATATGTATTCTTAAAAAATGCATTAAAACAAAAGAATTAATTTAAAATATGTACAGTCTAGAGAAATAAAATTGTTCTCTAGACTGAAAGAACTAAAAAATTTTTATGATTGGCGTAATAAAAAAAATTGCCTACATAAAAATTTAAATAAAAAGGTATTTTATTACCTTCACGCATGTATCCCGTATTTAGTAGGCTGGTAGTCAAAGGATAGCTTTTGCGAAACTAAACGCCACGTGTGGCGTTCTTACCAGAGCAAGCAAAAGAAATAATTTTTTTTTTAAATTTAATTTTAGAACAGACAAAACAATGATCGAAATATAAATGATAATTAGAACTACTACAGCGAGTAATAAATCACATAAAATCATAGTTTTGATTTAAAAAACACTAGTATAGCATTAACCCTTGTACATATTTCACACAAGACAGTATTTCTTCACTGTCTGCTTCCATACTTTGGAGTTTATCCTCGATATCCATTATAAAATCTTTGTCAAAACCCCCCTTTTTCAGGGCCGTCATACAAAAATTATTTAGCGCTTTAAAACACTGTTTCCTATGAGCGTTATGAGGCTGATTGTCCCATACTGGTGTGGCTTTAACGTAAGACCAAGCTAACAAAACATATTTTATAACCGATTCCCAATGTTGAGATTCAACAAGTACCTTTCCTTGATCGATCAAACACTTTTTGAAAGCCGCCAAATGTGTCGAAACTCGAGAATAAGCTGGCGAATCAGTTTTGGACGTCAAACGAGAGGTCGGCAAGCTTTTGAAAATGTTAGATTTTAAATAACTCAATTTCTCCTCTAGCGGCGTTATGTCCGGTTTTGGCATATCTTGCCGTATCTCTTTCTCTACTTCGGGATGTTTGTTGGTAATGCGTTTTATCATATGGACCAGTTGCGTGGGACTTAGTCCTTTTAGGGCAGAGTCTAAAGGACCCGTGAATTCGCCGTCGAAGGTTTTATCAAGCCGCGCCCTTTTTATGGGAGGCGTGCCTTTGGTTGGAGTATGAATTTTGAATTTTTGCGGAGTACTTATGTCGCTGAAGTCGATTTTTTCGGGCGTTAGGGGTATTCGTTCAGCTTCTCCTAGTAAAAGGCGTTTTCGGGGAGTAGAACGTAACGTTACTCCTAATTTAGGGGGAGAACTTCTACCAGGTGTGTCTTTTGGAGGAGTACGTATCGTTGATTGGAAGGTTGTTCGCTTTAGGTCGATGTCTGGCGACCATGTCACTGGGAGACGCTTGCGACCTGGAATAGAACAAAGTGGATGTAGGATATCATTTTACATTTAAGTTATTAGTCCTTTCAATGTGGTTTCTTATAATTATTTCATACTATATAACTATAAATGTCAATTACATAAACTTTGTGAAAAATATTCAAAAACATTTGTTAGCTTCTTGCATATACTGTTTCATTTATTAAACTTTTTTTGTCACCAATCATCATGGATGCGATTCAAAATAATAAAAAAGTAACTTAGTCAACTTATATTAACTTTAATTTAAATAACAAATCTATATATTGATTTATAAATAAAATATTACGAATTTTCTCTATTGAATTATTTTACACTCCTAAGTGTGGTATAACAAACGAGTCAAAAAAAATGTAACAAACCTCTTTGCTGTATCAAGAATTCATCAGGGGAAGGTGCCGGACTCAAGTACCCTGGCGGGAGAGACGGCGATACTTCCCTTGTATTAGTTAGTGTACGTAATGGTGTTACACGCAGTCTGTCTAAGCGCGCGGGTATCTCAGCTAAAGCCGCGCGGGTACGCCGCGGCGCATCTGGTGACTCCATTGCCCTATATCTGTTATATAACTCTAAAATTAATACAAAATATATTTCATATTGTTTATTATTTTTTGCTTCACAATTTACAGCAAGGAAATGAAACTTTATAATTAAAACACTCCTCCCGTTCCCTGCAATTTAACACTATTGTTTTTATTACCAGGGCAAGAAAATGAACATTCATGTCCTCAAATGGCAATCAAACCCACAGCTGAAGTGCTCCTAGAAAGTAAATCCATATTTGGTATTTTGTTTTTCCCTGTAGCAGAACAATATGTCCTAATACTTGTTTCTCTGTCCTTACCCTGCTACATGTAAGAAATGGCGGAAAGCAGAAATATTCTAGAAGGAGAAATTACTTATTTTTTATATTTTGTACTTAAAGTATTATCAATACTTTAACTACAATATATATATATATATATATATATATATATAACTTTTTTTATATAAAATAATTATAGATTAACACATAGACACACCTTTTCTTAACTGAGACTGCAAGTAGAGTAACAAAACATACAAGGACACAAATCATATTATCAGTGTGAGGGAAAGGGAATAATTCATTACCAGGAATCGATTTTTTCTGTAAATAGCTACTAATTAGCACTCTAATAACTATTTTGTAATACAGTTATTATTATTTATTTATGAACTATACTTTGGAATATAAACTTTCTAGCTGTTTTTATCTTTTGTTAAAAAACCTATCTATACTAAGCAATAGTAAAGCATTAGTTGTATAAAATTTATAAAATGCATCAGTAAAATTTACAATACTATATTAATTAAAATTAGGAAAGCTGTAAAAGAAATGCAAATATTTAAAGCTCAATTTATTTAAAGTAGTTTGATGTATATGAATAGCTTAATGTTAAAATAATACAAAAGCTCAATGAGGCTGCCCAAAATAATTCTTAAAACTGACCTGCATGACGTTTTACAGTGCTGAAGTGAGCGACTTCATGACCGACGTTGAATCTAGACTTAAGATATCTTTAAACAGTAACGAATCAATATTAACTAAAATTACACTATTTACACCCCAATCTCAAACTAAGATATTACGTTCAAATAACTAAACTAACATAAATATCCAAAAAGGTTTAAGCATCGGGTAAATAAGACGACCTCAAATGCAACATTTCTTAAAGAGAATTTTTTGACTATATCTTAAATATTATATTAAGAATCATATACGTAACTTTATATCAGAACAATGTGATAGTAATATAAAAATAATTATAAGTGAATACACACCTCGTTGCAAAACAGTGTTTGAAAACAACAATTAAAACTTGCTCAAATAAAAGTAAAATTGGCGCACAAATTGACAGTTGCAAACAACGGTCACAGGCTAAACGCCTAAAAAACAACTACTGTATTGCTGCGTTCAAATTTTGTAATGGAAAATATTAAAAATAAATTATATTAGGTGCGCTACACTATATTGTTTAACAAATTGTTTAATTTGTTATTATTTTTGATCTTTATTGTAAATGAACACTTACTTGCCCCTAAATTATATTTTGGTTTTCAAATATTTTGTTAAATATAAAAATATTGTACGATAATATTACAATGTGTTCGTATATTTTTAAGCTGAGCGAAGTGAAGATTGTTCATAAATGTGTTTCGTTCTAATGCTACTCCTCCTAGACGTTAAACCTATAGTTCTGAAATTTTGCAGGAATGTTGTGGATGACACGGCGATTACAGTTTTTGAGTAAATGGAAAAAATGTGCCCTATAGAATTAAGCTGTGGAACGTTTTGAAATTCACGCGCACAGATTGAACTTTGACTACCCTAACCTAACGGACAAAACCCGAAAAATTCGCAAAAACTTCACAAAATTTTGCGCTACATAGCTTTGCTCAGCTCCGTCCACCGTCAAAAGCATGTGGTGTGGTCCTAGTTACATTAACGTTCACATTTTGATATAAGTAATTACACTACTTTACATACTAAAAACACTTTCATATGCTTATAATTGGTTTCTAAAACAGCAATTTACAATATTAAATTTATTTATTTATTATTCTTCAGAGAATTAACTTTATACGATACCACGAAAAGTATCACGTAATTTTCGTATTATATAGCTCCTAAATATTATCTATGCTTGTAAAATAAAATTCTAATTGCGATTACTAATCTGTGATTTTCATTCAACTATCAACTTTGCTATATAAAAATAAAACATATTCGCTTGTAGTTGACTGTGAATTATTTTTTTTGCTCGTATTTGTAAATTCAATTGTAATTTGTAAATTATAATTTGTAATAGCTTAACAAAGAATATTAAACAAAAAGTGAAAATAAAACACTAGCTGAATATATGAAATATAGTTTGAATAAGTTTTTACTTCTTCATATTGATAAAATAATATAAGAAATTATTAAAATTATCTTCGTGGTTAAATAAGGAACAATAATCAGAAATATAATTGTACATAAATTTGAAAAGAATTAGTGAAAGGAATCTTGGAAGTAGGGCAAATAGTGGTGTAAACAAAGTATCGCCGGTCGTATAGTAAGTTCTAGATGTCAATGCGTAAGTCGCTTGTAATAATGGTTCAAGTGTATTGTTGAAAAATTATGGAGAGGCTCTCTCATGACTTAAACCTGGCGCTAGAAGAAAGTAATTGTGGCAGGCAGGAGCGGCGTAAACTTGGACTGCGGAGAAGAACTCGATCCGCGGGAAACCTGCGTTAGTTATTTGCTTATATATGTGGAACTATCTTAGTAACCATGACTTATTTATCTTAACGCAATGGGCAAATGTATTACACTACATTGGCAGCTTGATTAGATATTTATTTGTGTATAGAAGTCAATAGAGTGTGTGATATAAGACCATGAAACAAATATAATATTATTCTTTTGTTTTTATAGAAATATCTTTTAATGAAAACAAAAACCTAATGTAGCTAAAACCTAATGTAGCATGTATGTTAGATTATTATAATAGAAAATATATTACATGTTTAAAATTTATTCAGAAAAACTAATATTGGTGGAAATAAATATGTCCTGATACTTGTATGTTGTTTGTTTATATTTTCTTATGGAATGACACAATATTTTATGAAAATTTGAATAGATATGAAAATATTTTGTTACATAGCAACGTTTAGCTTTTAACAATACAAAATACTGCAATGCTGTTGAAACACAATTAACTGTTAAGTGAATATCTTGGAGATATTTTAAGTTACAATATATTTCTAGTAATATTTCAGCTGCCGCAGTCACAGTGAGTTTGGTAGAAGATGGCAGCTCAAGTAGTCCACCACAAGCACCACTGATCACACAGCCATTATCAGATTCTGATGACCCTCATCTTAACATTCACAATTCAACAAATTTGAAATCTAGACATTACTGTCAGATTGGCAATTTTGAATCGGATTCATTTAATGAAAACTTTTCACCTACAAGGCCCGCAAATGCTAGAAGGAAGAGGAAGTATAAAAAAATGCCCGTTGAATACTCCGATGGAAAGAGATCTCCGCCAATTGAAATACTGAGTGTTACTACTGAGGTATGTTTTTTTTATTATTAATATTATTAATTATTTAATTTTGTGAGGTAGTAAATTCAGACTCATAGAAATCTTTAATTGTGTTTTAGAAATCACCCCTAAATTCAATGTCATTTCATAAATAGGTGTTTAATAAATGTTCCAACAGTTCAACCCAGGAAGATATCAAGTAACATATACATATTGTATAACATTACATTCTCACATAGTGACTGATAAGAATTGATTTTTTAAATAATGTAGCACACAGCAGGGTATGCAGAGGGAACCTAGAACCGTTGAATTTTCGAGGTATTACGTGTAGTGACGGAACTCATCGCCGCGCTGATCCTTGTTATTAGAACAAAGAAAATGAAAATATTATTAAACAATTATTTATTGCTCCTAGTGGGAATCGGACCCACAACCAGGCTCGACCCATCATCTCGATCAAACGCGATAGTTATATGTTTGTATTACATTTGCGGGAATGTTTTTCAGTTTTTTTTTTAAATATTATCATGAATGTGATTTATTTCTGTGTGACGAAATTGAAAATATATGTGCGTATTGTCGATTTCGTTACACAGAAATAAATCACATTCGCGATAATGTTTAACAAAGAAGTGTGGAATAGAGGTAAAGTAGAGTGTTTAGACACTAGGTTTTCTTTCCCTGTTACAAGTTTGTATTAGTTCAATGAAATGCAATAAATACACAAAATAAACATACATACATACATATAGTATAACATTACATTCCTTAATTCCTTATATTTAAACATATTTTAAAATAACTTTCATATTTCACTAAATAGTATGCTATTTCGCCATTTGTATCATATGTCAGGATGGCCGAGCGGTCTAAGGCGCCAGACTCAAGGTTCCCTTGCCTATACAAATGTAGGTGCGAGTTGTTCTGGTCCTCTCTGAGGGCGTGGGTTCGAATCCCACTTCTGACAAATCTTTTTTGTTTCGGTTTTTTTCTTTTCTTTTTGTTTTGCGTATTTCTTTTTATTTTTGTAATTGTAATATTGTATAGTTTTCAATATTTATTTATGTATGTGTGAATTATAATATTGAGCGTAATATGTTGTAAAAATTTTTATTTTTAAATTTAGTTCTCGTATTTTTTTCTATTATAACATGTATTTAAACAAAGTGTCACAGGTAGTAGATCACTCTGTTCTCAGCTTTCTGTCTGTTTTAAAGAGTTTGTGACGTGTTTTGTATATATTATATTTTATATAATTTATATTTCTTTTTATTTTATTAACTAAATTTGTGTGTTGGATTTTTATAATTTATACAGCAATGTGTGAAATTCAGATTTTACAGAGAAACCACTATAGTAAGTGCTAAATAAATAAAGGTCTTCCTTTTAAGGAGTGTATTTATTATGTACGCGTATTTATTAGGACGCGCGAAGCGTTCAGGGGCTTCTTAGACATTTATACAGTACAGCCAATGAGTCGTGGCCGCCCTGAAAGTTAGCTGCATATGGTTGCACAAATTTGATTTTAGATTTGATAATTTACACACAAGGGAAGTGCACAATGCGCAAAAGTTTAAGGCGGCCACGACTTATTGTCTGTACTGTAAATATTTAATTTATCAGTTAAATACTTTCCAACTTAAACAATTATTTATCGATTTATAAACGTGAAATGGTTCTGTAAACATATTTAAACTACATAATTTTTTTGAAAAAATGACTTTTGTTTTAGACCAACGCCCTGCCTGTCACGATCACGCTTCAGACTCAAAGCGTGTCGCCGTTGGTACACGTGCCGAAGCAAAAACAGGAGAGGTATCTTAAACAGCAATAAAAAATTATACACATTAATAATACTAATATTTAATTTTAAAAAAATACTAGAAATTGTTAATAATCATCCTATTATTATTTGTTAATTCATAATTTTATGTCTTTAGGAACGCGTTCTGCGGTAAACGAAAGTGGTCACACAGAGATAAAAGTGATGGTTGCGAAATGAGAGAAAGATCCTTTAGTGGGGGGTGTTCCTCTAAATCTTCTTTCTTTAAAAGTGATTTTAAATCTAAAAGGCACGACTATGAGAAACGACGGAAAGATTCTGTTTTGCAACCAGGGAAAATAGTACTGAAGAGTCACAATGCTGAAGACGAAACGCCATCTTCTTTTTCCAATACGCCTTCTTTGCCTGGCAGCTCAAGCTTTAATTTTGTGTATAAGAATTTATCTAAAAATGGTACCTTAAATATATCTAAACTCACCGGATACAGAATAGCCACCGATCTGCCGCCATTTTTTAACGCTGCATCAGGTTCAGGGAAAAATTTCGATGGAAAATATCAGAGGAAGATCAAAATGTTGAACAAAAGTCACCCACCGCCTAATTTATTAAGAAATCCTTTGCAATTCGAGGATTCTAACAGCGGTATGGATTGTGGGAACGAAAGTAGTTCACTAAGCAGCAGCGACTCAGATGGGGTTATAACAAATGATAGTGATAGAGAAGGAGATGACGAACTAACAGACTGGCCTGGTATAGAAGAATTGAAGGTCTTTAACAAAAGTCTAACATTCAAATCCTCCAAATCGGTTAACAATAATTGTACTAAATCAGTCAGTAACATGCCTCCACCAAAACGTTTGAAGAAGGAAAAGTTACTGGTGAAAAGTGGTTGGGCGAGTTGTAAGAACAGATATAAGAAGAAACGCGCCAAAGTCGATTCTGGTAATGATGGTAATAATGATGATGATGCGATGGTATCAGATTCGAAGACTGTAGTCGATGTAGAAGAAGAGGTTTCAAAAGAGAAAGGTATTATGCCGCATTCCTTGCTTTCAACCTTCAGTGATATTATAAACGCGGGCGCTTCCGGACAGAACGCAGATGAAACGTTTTTTCATTCGTTTCAAGCGTTTCAAGAGAAAACTGAGGGCAAGGAGGAGTTCAATCAAGCGCCGCGAAGTAGTTTCACTCTACAGAAAACGTCGTCGAGTGACCTGAATTTGAGTGAGAAATCGCCGCAAAGCGATCATTATTATAGTGAACATTCAATGGGGAATGCAACGGTTTCCGAAGTAAGGGAGATCAGAGCTGGTTGCAGGAGAATTAGGGAGGAACGACCGGGTTTTTTGATTCTTAGCGCGGCTAATGAACAACTGTCCAAGTTTTTGCAAGATTCCTGCCAATCCGAGTTGAAGTTGCCGTGTTTTCAAGATCCCGTGGAGAAGGAGAAGTTGGAGTCGTTGGCCAGGTTGTACTCTTTGGAGTTGCAAGTTGAGATGGGGAGGCCGATTTTGAGGAAAACTTGGTATGTAATGAAGTTTTATTTTAATTCAATTTAAATGATATTTTTGACATTTTTAAAGTGTTATTCCTACTCAGGACATAAAAATAGTTTTATACGTTCTCTAAATACATATTTTTATACATTTTCTATGTATAATAAGTAAATTCAAATTATTCTAGATAGTCTTTATTCAGTTGCAGTGTAATAATTACTTCATTTCCCGTTCTCTCTTCTTACCAGAGTAAATGAAAATAATACACTATTGACTGCAACAGCCTCAAATATTAACATTTCATTCAGTTGTCATACGATATGAATATAAAGACAACAATATATTATGACATAAGGTACTATTGAAAGCACTTTTAAATCGCTTACTTCATTTTGTAACATATATAGATGTTAAGATATTGTGTGTTGGATTGCGGAAATTAACGCCACCTTTTGTCATGTTGCCAGGTCAAGAAAATAAAAATAGTTCATTCCTCCGAGGGGGAATCGAACTCGCGACAAGTTCTAATGTCTTCAAGATGTTTTTTCTTTCTAGCAACACAACTCAAGCGATACGAGTAGAAAATAGTTCAAACAAAAATCTACCACCCGACCACAAAAGAAGATGTTATGGCGAAGATCCTGACAGTCTGAGTCTGAGCGATCATTCGGTGAATTCGGGAAATGAAATAGATATAATACAAGAGAAATTGGAATTGTCACAGGACATTGCTGATTCCTTCGCTTATGCTCAAGTTGATAAGGATTTGTTACATCCAGGCGATTTGGACTGAAAATTTGTATATATTGCTATAGGGTTTCGATTATCCGGACCTTGGCTATCAGGAGTATTAACCGGTTGAATTTAGATTTAAAAGAGTAATTTTCAGTATGATTTAATAGAAAAAAATGTTTAAATAAATAGAAAAGCTTTATAAAAGTAAACAATTAATAAATTAAAAATTTAATCTTCTTAGTAAGCCCTGAGCCATTATAATATAAAAAAATGTTATATATACATACACACATATATATATTACTATCTATTGGTCTGGCAGGTTTTTTTATTGGAATTTTGGACCAGAATTACGTGATCTCACTGTATTATGTAATCATTTTGAACTTTTAGGCCAAGTTATGTGTGTCCCAATTGGGCAGAATCTTATGTATTTTAAGGATTTATTTAAGAAATATGCATGAAATTAGATTAGGTTAGAAATAAATAGCACACGAATCTTTATTAGTGGTCTGTAATATGTTATCAATACTTAATATTATAAAGCTACAGTTTGTCTGGTTGAACCCATTAATCTCAGGACTTATCATTCAAACATTAATTATCAGGACAGGAATACTGACTCGAATAGTTTTTTTTTATATTGGATATTCAATTATTAATTATTTGTTGTTATTAAGTATATGTAAGTACATGAGGTTAAAAATTATTAGTTTCGATATAAAGCCAGCTTTAATAAGGCCAATTGTGGCGCAGGGGCACAAAGTGTGACTGCAAACCGACAGGTTCGAGACCCACTTGAGGAAAACAAATATTTATTTCAAATTTATATTTCCATTTGTTTCACTTACGCCGAATTTTGGAGGCATTACGTGTTAAGTGGAGGAACTTTTTTATGGAAAAGGACCAGCGTTCGGGTCACCTGATGGTAAGTGATCACCGCCGCCCACGACCCCATGCAACACCAGAGGAGCTACAGGTGCGTTGCCCGCCTTTAAGGTGGAGATAGACGCGGTACACCTGGAAACACCGCCGCGGGTAGGCCATTCCACAGTTCCGTGGCGCGTGGAAGCAAGTTCTTACGATACCGCACAGTAGTATGGATGATATTTGAGCTTGTGACGTATTGTACGGTTAGAAAATTTTCGCCGACCTTTATTTACCTCGCCGAATGAAAATAATTCAACTGGCTTTTATTTATATCGCGCAGTCACACGCTTGTGCCACGACTGACCTCTATTTATTTGATCTTGCCTAAAAAAAAATAATGTTGTAAAAAAATACATTATTTTATGTGAGTAACAGATAACTTGGCACCAATTCATACTTTTGTTTTTATTATTAACATTCACAACTTTTTTATTTTGAACGATTTTTTGGTTATTTTATGTTTATCATTAAGTTTATACTGTTTGACTCTGACAATAAATAAATCTGAAAATAAATGTTTAAATATATATACTTTTTAAAAAAAAAAAAATTATTACATGCAATTTTAACATAGCTGTTATAGTTCCAATTAAATAGATTTGTAACTAAACAAATTTAATCGTTTAATTATATTTAAATCACATTTGAAAAAAAGTATTTTGTAGAGTTGCTTAGATTCACTTTAGAATAGTTTTATACAGACACTTAAATATATAAAGTTAAGCAGATTTTTTTATTTTAGTTATAATTTCATGTAGCTTATATTTGTATGTTTATTTTTTTTATAATTGCTTAATAAAAATTTACTACTTGAGTGACGAGTTTTATTCGAGCATATAATATTTGATAAGAGACATTACACTGTGCCATGAGGTAAAACGCTTTCTTTCTTTTTTGACAAGATGTTTTTTATTAAAAAAATCTATCGAAATTATATACGTAAATATAACTAACAAAAAACAAGAATTACAAAAATTATTTCTAAGATTATATATCTGTGGTATATATATAGATGTAAATTAATGAATTTTAAGATAATCTAAAGTACAAAGTGCTGTTAATTGTAGGCTTTTATATTGCCTAATTGTTTATCAATTAAAATAATTGGATAAGTTTTTTTAAATTATTATTATAGTTTTCGTAAGTCATTTAATGTAATAAGACTTGTTTAAATGTAGTACTAAATAATATTGTGCAAAATAATTTTGTAGTTTCTTTTAATTAAAAAAATTATTTTATATAAGTATATTAAATCATCTATTAATGTGGGAAATGATAAATTAAAAATCTATAAATTGTAACTTTTAAAAAATTTATTAAATAACATTAGAAATTTTCAAATAAAAACAGTAAAAAAAGAATAATAAATAACATATTATTGGAAGCACTCAATTAATAAACATTTGTGATGATTTTAGTATAAAAATGTCTTTATCATTAACAAATAAAGAATAAAAAAGACACTTGTCTTTTGTGTTTCATACCCATTTTAGCAACTCTAAATCATATGATAAAAATTAAAAAATAATAATTGTACAATACATTTGAGATACATCTTATTTTAACACTTTGTGTCGCTTATTGATTATATTCAAAATAAACAGCGAATTCACAATTCCATTTTATAATATGACGTAGTGTTATATTGCGTTATGAGTGACAGAGTTCAACGCTGCGTTTTGTAACCAAAGCGACGAAATGAAAATAATTCACTACCCCGAATGGGAATCGAACCCGCAACCGTGCGTTTAGTCTCACTGCCAATGCGCAACGGCCTAATCATAGTGACACTTTGTAGCGCCATGGGTATTTTTCACTATTATATAGTGAACAACATCACAGGCTTCTGTTTTTATTATAATTGAACGAATTTCATACCCTTCTTGCTCCAAGAAATTTATAAATAATTATTTTGAACTTTACTTTGACAGTAAAGTCCATAACAAAATAATAACTAAATTCTATAGATACTATAGAATTTAATTTCTTCCGACTAAAAGATTTCAATTTCATATAAAATTGGAAAAATATTTTGTAATATTCTGAATGTGACAATGACTTTTTTTTGCTTACATTCAGTTTTTGTATTTATTTGAACTGCCCTACCATTACACTCTTAACGTAATAAAATTAATATAAATCAAAAATCCTAATTTATGAAATATTAAAAAAGAGTATACATACATATTGGACAATAATTTCAAAACTCATTTCAATATTTTTTTATCCACCTACATAAATACAATCCAAAAAGTGTAATAATTATATAAAATATTTATTCAATAGTACAAATCAAATCGTCTCCTTCTAATTTCTGTCCGTTTGTAATAGAAACTGATTTAATTTCTCCGGCTCGGGGCGCTTGTACGATCATTTCCATTTTCATAGCGGAAAGGACGGCTATTGGTTGACCTTTTTCTACGTGGTCGCCCTCTTTCACTTTGATAGCTGGAATAAAATTAAAATTATTGAATGTATCAATTATATAAAAAATATGTTAATTTCTAATAATTCTAATTTGTTATTTTTTTTAGCATCACGCTGTATAGAAGGGTAGGTAGAGACATTCCGTTTCTTTCTTCCTCAAAATTTTAGAGTGGACTATATTTTTTATTGTTTTTCTTTATATCTATGCTTAGGCATAAATATTTACATTTTAACATTAACGTGCTTTTGTGGAATCATTATGAGTGATCTTGATTATTCTTTTGTATAATAACACTTACTTAAGACTGTACCAGGCATGGGGGCTCCAACTTGGTTCTTATCACCTTTCACTGCCTTTGGATGGATCTTCATTTCCTACAAATATAACAGAAACCTCCCAACTATAATATATTAACAGGTAAAAAAATTGAGTCACGTCATATTTTAACACTTCAATCTAACTTTTAGACGAAAATGAAGTTACGTAAAAAAAATCTATAATTTTATTATTAGCAACTTTTCACAATATAATAATAAAAAGACCCTTTAAATCCATCAAAACAAAAATATAAAGTAATTTACCTCCAAATTACTGTATATTATTATAATAAAAAATAACAAAAAAATATTTTTACCTTGCTAGCTTGGTCGTCCCTTATAAAAACGGATCTCAATTGACCATTAAGTTCAAAGAAAACTTCCCTCTCACCGGCCGCTGTCATATCTTCTGATACGGCCAATGTCTTAATGTCTAATGTCTTTCCACGCTCAATTTTAACTTCTATTGTTTCTCCCACCTGAATAGTTTATTTTATATAACAATCCAAATCGGAGTTGAAAGTTAATGTTTAATTTACAATTAATTGATTTTTTAAAATCAGTTTAACGCTGTATCCCGCACACTGCAAGGTAGGCAGAAGGAACTTCGTGTTATGACACTCTGTTCCTCAGTTTGCATGACACCAGAGTGAAGAAATCGAAATATAAATTTAAATAAATATTTTTTTATTTTTTAGATTCACGCTATATCCTTTATATAGTGGGGTAGGCATCTTAGTGTTAAAACCGTCTATTTCCCAAGCACCGCTCAATTATTGAGTTATTGCATATTGACTTACGTTGCAGTTGGAACTGTTTTTTTTTGTATGAAGATATGCTTATAAACGCATACATACACTACATTAAAAAAAGTACTAATTAATTTTTTAAAAAATCAAAAACACTCACAGTGGGTCCAATAAGGAAAGTCTTAGTGTCCAAATGTTTGACAGGTCCATACTTGTCTCTGATGCGGAAGAAGTCGTTCGCCACTTGCGGGTACATCGCCGCTGACATCACATCTCTGTCAGATACCTTTTTGGATAGTAGAAAATAAGACAATATTTGACATAAAGTTTCAACCCTTAGTTCGTCTGTTTCTTTTTTTTAGCTTCTCGCTGTATCCAGTACACGAGGTAAGCAAAGGCAATCTATGATTAAGACACTCTAGTTATATAATAATTTTGTTAAGTATAATTTGGTTGGCGGAACTCGACGCTGCACTTATTCTTGTTATCAGAGTAAGGAAATTATAATATTAAATAATTCATACCTCCGAGTGGAATCAAGCTCACATACGTCGCGTTAATGCGCTGCACGCTGCGCCACGACCGCCTCAAAAATGTATTTGTATGTAAAATTATTTGTCTATGTAAATAATAAAACATATGGTTTTTTTTACAATAAAATTAAAGAACACGACAAGATTACTTTTTCATTGTGGCAACACATTTTTTTAATAAATAAGTACTAATAGTGTAGTTTATACCTCTGGATACGACTCTTGTAAATCAGACTTCAATTTGACGAAGTCCAATGGAGGCATCTCTTCTCCGGGACGACCTTCAATCCTGGGCATGTCTTTAAGTATCTTTGATCTAAAATTATATTTAATAATATTTTTATTTGCTGCTGTTTTATATATTGTATATTCTGCATATTTGCAGAAAAAGAAAGCCAAGAAGTTATTATTATAAGAAATGTCTTCAACCAAAACAGAGACAAGCAGACAACAAAGACAATAGTAAATACATTTATATAAAAACGTATTAACGTACCTAAGAGATTCCGGGAACCCACCATACGGTGTCCCGATGGCACCTTGGAAGAATTCCACAACTGATTTCGGGAAAGACAGTTCCTCGGCCCTAGATTCAATTTCCGTCGCGGTCAATTTGTTTTGCACCATGAATTGGGCGAGATCTCCCACCACTTTAGAAGATGGAGTCACCTTGATAATGTCACCGAGGAGTAGGTTGGCTTCCCTATGAAATTAATAATATGTTTAACTAGCTTTTACGTGTGACCTCAGTTAAATCATAAGGTTATATTGGAAGGTTTAACACTCTACTAATATTATAAATGTGAAAGTCTGTGAGGATAGATGTTTGTTTAGTTGCACGGAATAGCTATTGAAAAATTTATGTTCTTAACAAATTCGGGTATGACCTCCTCCTCGTGTGTCAGCAACCAACTAAACTCGTACGTTATATAAAACCAAAGCAGATTATTGCAGCGGCACGGCGGTGGCATAAAGTATTTCCTTTATAGAATTCATGTAATTCCCTTATAGAATTCGAGCTCGCAATTGTCATATTTACGGTTAAGCAGGTGTTATTGAAAAATATATAAACAAATCACCTATAAGCCTTCTTAACCTCCTCAAATTGGCTTCCAAGTCCCAAAGAGAAAGCCTGGAACTGCAAATTAGTGTATTGACCACCAGGTATTTCATTTATATAGACATCGGCGTTTCCGGATTTCATTGTAGCCGTCGCTTCAAACGGCCCGTACAGTGTACGCGCCTGTTCCCAGTATGCGGAATATTCTGATACCGTTTGTAACGGGATGCCTGTGGGAAAATTGTATAAGTTTACTTATCAGTTTGCTTCGATTATACTTGTAAATAACCATTTACATAACCATGATCTATATCTATATATAATTACGTATATAAACATATCCATAAGAATCAGTCTAAGTTCCAATAGAGGGCAGCACTCTTTACATAATTTATTCCTAAATTTTTTTTTTATTTAAGTTAGTTCCTTGCAAGGAGGCTACCATGGCTCCCATACTACAGCCAGGCTGGCTGCTAAGTCCCAAGACTAAGTCCACAGCCACAATCGCTTTTGTTTATGACTCACCAGTATCCAAGTTAGTTCCCTGCAAGGACGCCACGAGCGCGCCCATGCTGGGCTGACTGGTGAGGCCGGACATGGCATCCACG
>JBAIZZ010000279.1:410737-538672 GCA_037355905.1 Heliconius aoede
AAAAAATCCTAAAAATCAATCTGTATCAATTAGGTATTTTTTGAATAAAATAACCATTTTTATCAATATAGTAGAGCTAAGCTAGGTATTAAAAAAAAACAAAAACATAATGTTAAAACATAAATAACACTTTTACCATGATTATTGTGAAGTTTTAAAAAATGTTATAATCGTGTACGTATATTACATTAAAACAAACTGGAGAATATTAAAAGCAGGCTAAAAGTATTTACTTTAGAACTTTCCCGAACCTACCATGACCAGGGCGGACTGAAAAATTAAAGTTCATTGAAATGTGAATTTAAAATATATTTTTTGTTAGTGTTTGTCCATTAATGTATGTTTACAAAATATTAGTAACATATAATTAGTATTTTAATTTAACACTTCATAAAAACCGAATGATTTCTAAACTTTAGTGACGACACTAAAGTAATACTTCAATTGTGCAAGAAAGTTGTTCTTAAATTATTCAAAGAAGATCTGTTATATTCGGAATAGAAAAATTGTTTTTTCAATTATTTAGTAACTTTAGTGTTAAATAACTTTATATTTTTAGAATTGTAATATAGACATAAAACACATGTTAAATATCTAAATGTAATTCATTGGTGTATATAAGTTTATTGAAAAAATGAAAATAAATGTTTAGCTACACAATGTATTCCGCACATAGCTTAGATAGGCAGAAGGAATCAGGGAACCTAGTGATAACACTGTTCTCCACGCACCTCCCAGTTTACCGCACAATGTATGTTGCATGACAGAACTCTACGCGGAAATTGTTTTGTTACCAGAAGCAGAGCTCAGAGGGAGAAAATGAAAATAACTCATTACCTCAGTGGGAATGACTCACCAAAAAACTACTACAGCAACTCGTTTATTACTACTATACTCCGTTATTTACGGAAAACAACTAGATGGTGAAAAGAGAGAAAAAGGGAGATCTTACCCAAAGGCACAGGTGGTATGTACGGTTTGACATCAGACGGTGGTATTTTAGTAGCTAAAGGAGTAGCGGGACCATTCACTAGGACTTGTCCTAAATAATTCAATATTTTCTGAGCTCTGTTCTGCGATGCTTTGAACATGAATAGTTGTGGATGTTCATCTATGAAGTAAGTATCCACTGCACCTGTTAAAATTATAACGATAGATTAAATAAATTTTATGTGGGATATTTATATGCATGGCAAAGTATGTAACATTATAAATTTTGCAAAAACAATTGCATTGATTTTTGCATAATAACTTTCATAAAAAATATATTTTAGATGTTATTTTTACATTTTTACGTAAAATTAAATCCTTATAATAAAAAAATCCAAATAGTTATATAAATAAAAACAAGATAGCAAAAAAAGTAAATTAAATAAAAACCTATAAATTATAGATCTAAGATCTAATAAATAACCCCATACCATTCAAAAATTTCTGGTTCTCCAATACATTGAGTAAAAACGGTATGTTAGTTTTAACACCACGTATGCGGAACTCTCTTAGCGCTCTGTTCATTTTAGCGGCTGATGCTGATAAATCTTGAGCGTGGGATATCACCTTTTAAAATAGGAAATAATGTCTTTAAATATTGTATTAATATCATAAAATAAAATTGAGTTTCTTTTCGCTATTTAACGGTATATAATAATAAATATATTATATAAGGTAACTTACTTTGACCAGTAAAGAATCGTAATAAGGAGATATAATGGCGCCTGCATACGTTGATGCTGAGTCGAGACGAATACCCATTCCTTCACCAGATCTACAAGCAAAATACGTATTAAAATATGACATTAAATGAGTAAATAAATAAGTTAACTTTTAGAGATTACGCAGATTATATGGAAAGCATATTTTATATTTATGTTTTTTAATATATATGCTACTGCAGTCTAGGCATATCACAATATTAAATGGAATTAATAAAATCCAGATTTTTGCCAAAGAACAGTCATGACGCAGTGGCACAAGCGAGTAACTGTAAACGCGATAGGTTGTGGTTTCGATTCCCACAAAAGAAATTTTATTTTTACATGTTCATTTTCTCGCTCCACTACTGAATGCTTCTAGGTTCAGGGGAAGATGGAGAACGGAAACTTGTTAATGGGGACGGAGTGTCTTAAAGTATTAAGGCTCCCAGGTTCCTTCTGCCTACCCTGCTACATACTGATACAGTGTGAAACAAATGTTAAAAAATATATATATTTCCAATAATTAAATATTAAATTACCTAAACACTTCAATCCTGCCGGTACTGGGCTGGAAGTTGTTAGCCGGATCTTCAGTGGTTACCCTACACTGTATTGCGTACCCTTGAGCTTTTATGTTATCTTGGGTTAACCCCATTTCAGGTAATGTCATTCCTTCGGCAACTCTTATCTGGGATTGTACTAAATCTATACCTGTCACTTCTTCTGTTATTGTGTGTTCTACTTGTAACCTGGGAATAATTAATTTTATATAAATATATATGTATATATATGGTTTTGTTTTCTACTTATTTGGTAGCTTTCATTAATTTATTATTAAATTGTTTTAGAATTCATTTAGAACATTAGTTAAATTAAATAAATTTAAATATATATTCAAAGATCCTTAGTGTAGCATTTTATAAGAATAATGCAATTGCAATAATGAAAAAAGTTATTTAACTTCATAAAAACTTAAATTTTACTCATAAAAACATAATTCTCTAAAGTTACATTAACAAACTCTCAAAAAAAAAAAACAAATCAAAACTTCATAAAATACCTAGCATTAACTTCAATGAAGTAGAAGTTGCCTTTATCATCCAATAAGAACTCCACAGTGCCCGCGTTCTCGTATCCAACGTGCCTCGCTAAGTGCACCGCGCAGTCAGTCATCCTTTGACGGATCTGTTATATTAATAATCTTTGTGAAAATTATCGAAACGAATCGAATCGACAACCGTCCCTTCTGCTGACCCTTCGATTTTTTAAAGACGATATTCAATTGAAATGAAAACTTTAGAATTGGAAAATACATAAAAAAAAATAAACAATAACCTCAGGATCCAACCTCGGCGCGGGCGCAATTTCAACAACTTTCTGGTGTCGCCGTTGTACTGAACAGTCTCTTTCGTAGAGATGCACTACATTACCAGCTTTGTCACCTGTGAAAATAATTTATTGTAAATTATTTAAAATACTTTTTTTTAGCTTCATACTATATGTCGCGTATACCAGAACAGAAGGGACCTAGTGTTACAATACTCCGTTCGTCATATTACGCAAACATTTCGAGACATTTCGGATTCTTAATAATTTAAATATAACCATTATCGCGAATGGAAATCAAACTCAGAACCATTCTTTTTACAGTAACTCGTTATGCCACTGCGAGAGGACAGCACTTACTTCAACTCTGACCAAAATGAATTGACTTTTACTAAATTATTTATTGCTTCATGAAAATCTAATACAAACACAGCGATTGAATTATTTTGATTCGCATGCTGTGGTTGAACAAAACGCGGCGTTGAGTTTTCCTACTTAACACTTTATGGTCCGTATTTATAAATCGCTCTCAACTCTGGAGATCGATCTTAAGTATAAATTGAATATATGAATAAAACCTCACCACAGGGTTGCTCTCGAGATCGATCAAGTTGAGAGAGGTTTATAAATACAAGCTTATGTTTCTAATTCGAGCAGAGAAGAGTGTCTTGACACTAGGTCACAAGGTTCTCTCTGTCAATAATAAGCGTGTTAAAATAAAAAAATTAGATAAGAGAAATAAATGTTCATATCGTCGTAAAGGTTATTAACATGTAATTAGGTCAATTTTACCGTTATCTGTCAAGGCTAATTAGTATCTTTAGGATACCTAGAGAAATTGCGTATGCTGTTTATTAAGACTTCGAAAAGTAAATCTAATATAAGGTGAGATATGTATTTTTTTTAAATTTCCTTACAAATTATTGGGTTATTGACAAATTCATGGATGCTGCTGTATGTAATGTCATTTAAAAGTTACACATAAATAGCTTAATAAATCAAACAACTTACCTAACAACTGCACTTCAATATGCCTTGGCCTTTCAATAAATCTCTCTATGAACATAGATCCGTTACCGAAGGCCCCCAAAGCTTCTGAAGAAGCCCTTTCAAAGGAGGACGCCACCTCGCTCATCTCTCTAACTACCCTCATACCCCGACCTCCACCGCCGTATGCAGCCTGAAAGATTGGAAATTCGTTTATCCTATACAATATCCAGATATTAAAATAAGTTAATTTAATGTTTAGCCTTTATTCATATTTAAGAAACGGAAGTATAAATTTAAATAAATATTTCATTTCCTCGAGTGGGGACAGAACCCCTTTATGTATGACAATAAGACCGATGAGTCGTGGCTGCTTAATTTTACAATAATAGTAGCTAAAGTAATAATTTTCAAAATGAACGGCCACTATATATCACAAACAGTAGTTGCTGTAAGTAAATATCACGACGGCCTATTTCATTGTTCTTATGTAAAATCATTCATGTTTATTTTACACTGAAGTTACAAACTCAATTAGGTAATTTATAAAACAAACAATTTTCATGCAATATTATTAAATATTGTACCTTGAAAATGACAGGAAGGCCATGTTGTTTACAGAACTCTAGTGCCTCTTCTTTAGTAGTAACTGGCCCGTCAGTACCCGGTACAATTGGTACCTCTGATGAAGAAAAATATATATGGAAGTGATACAATCGTTCTATATTAAAATAAAATTATATATATATATATATATATATATATATATATAATTATAATTAATGTAATTTGTTAAGTGGAGGATATATGTCTTGACTCTATGACTTGTCACTCGTCATAAAATACAATTAACATACTAGCTTCAATAGCGGCCTTCCTCGCGGCCACTTTGTCTCCCATCTGTTGTACTACAACGGGAGACGGACCGATGAACCGCAGCCCAGCATTTATCACCGCTTGCGCAAAATCTGATCTAAAATAAAAAAATATATATGATTATTAAATTATATTGTTGTCCTGTTCTCTATTTTATAAAGCTCTCTATATAGACCGACAGAAAAAATAAAGTTTGAACTCCTCTATCCGTCCGTCTGTTACCAGGCTGATCTCATGAACCGTGACTGTTAGATAGTTAAAAATTTCACAGTTGATATATTCCGGTTGCAGCTACAACAATTACCAAAAAATAGAATAAAAATCTCCCATACAAAAGAAGTGATTTTTTTGGATTTGCGTTTCCGCCATGTCCGATTGATTACTTCGTCAGATTCGCCGCTTAATCTGCAATGTCTAGAATGGAGGCGATAGTTGGAAAAGAGTGTCATAACACTAGATTCTCTCTGTGTACCTTGGTGTATGCGAGAAATGGTTTTAAATAAAATATTATCCACCCTGGACTGGAAGTTAACGAATATTAAGTATTTTTAAGTTTCTTAATTATTACTTTATGAATCGGTAGAAGTAAACGGCTGTGTTATTATACAAATTATACCTATACAAATTAATAATGATTTTTCTTTTAATATGTGCATTCAACGTTTTTCTTTGAAAGTAATGCGAAACTAATGGCCACGCCTTGGCTTGCTGCGTTGGCTTGCGTTAACTAACAAAAAGCAGATAAAAAGACTGGAAGTTATTAATAATTATAGAAATCATTGGTGTCAAATGAAACGAGGTCAATAATGTCTAGTCAGAAACGGCCTTTTAAATTAATATTATTTTTACTTATTCAATATACATGTTATATATTCAAAAACTTTACATCATCATGGGGCAATTTGGACTGCCTCTATGAATATATCATTTTGAGACCTAATTTTTTTTATAGGAAGTTAAAAAGATACATGGTGGTAGATCACAAAGACGTTTTCTCTTTTCGGTTAGATTAAATGTATAAGGAAAACAAATTTAAATTGCCATAGTGTGTACGCGTAGCTCACTTGATGCCAGAGTTGGACAGCAAAGTCCAACGCAATATATAATATTATGCAGCATAGCTAGTATCTACTTAGTTGATTATTGAATATTGTTAAATTTTATAGTCTCTCAGTTCTAATTATATGGCAATTCATATTTATTTTTTTCTATATTAGAAATACCTGGTAAAATGTTACCTTTCAGAAAGTAGGCCATAACCAGGATGAACGGCATCCACGTCATTTTCCTTTGCTACTCTGATGATTTCTGGGATGCTTAAATATGCTTCTACTGGTGGTAGTCCTTTGCCTACCACATATGATTCGTCGGCTTTTTGTCTGAAATACATATAAAGAAAATAATGTGTATGAAGCAGTCATTAAGTGGCACAAGGGTGAAGCCCGCAAACGCGACGGTTGTGGATTCGATTTCCAATCGAACACACACTCCGACACAGAAAGTGGGGAATGGAGTGTCTTAACACCGAGGTTCCCTCTGCCTCCCCTGCTGTGTGCGGGATACAGCGTGAAGCTGACAAAAAATTTATTATATCATACAAAATATATATATATATATATATAAAATATTATTTTTAGCTTCACGCTATATATCCTGCACAGGTTAGACAGGGCGAATCTACGAGCCTAGTGTTAGGTTCTTTTTATAAATTTTAAAAACCTTGTTTAAAAAAGAAACAGGCAAAATATACTGAGAATGCGCAGCAATTAAATATAAATTCTAGAAACGCATGACTGTTATTCATCGGTTTGAGGAAAATAACGTTTCGACTTTTTGTTTATTTCGTCTGTTTACATTTGAAAAAATACTTCACTATACTGTAAAAATATTTTTTAATATAATTTTACTTCATATTCTTTTAAAAGCAATACAAACTTAACTAAAAAATTTTACAGTGTGAATTTTAATAAAAAAAGAAATTTAAAGATTTTATTTATTCTTATTTGTTTAGACACATAACATTTATCAATGTATAATTGTGTTACAAGATAACTCTTTTTATCATATTATTCAAATACATGAGCTGTATCTAAGAATTTAAAAAAGCATAGTTTTATTATTATGTTTATATGAATAATCCTATAATTGTTTGTCTTGATAACATTAAGATATCAGGTTATCTCTATATTAGACAAGATATAGAAAAAGAAATAAAGAAAACAAAATCAACACACAGAAACAAACATAAAATTCTCTTAAGTACATTTTAGAATATAAATTGCCTGGCATATCGATTCTAATTTTCAACAATTTTTTGTTTGATGGACATCTTTGTCTATAGATTAAAAAGTGCACGTGGTGTGACCACGAAGGTGCGTGGTGGTAACGCGAAGGTTCTGGTTCAACTCCCACTAGGGAAAATGAATTATTTTATTAATGTTTTCATTTCTTCGCTCTGACACCAAGCCCGGCGGTGAGTTCCACCACTTAGCACGCAATGCCTCGAAAAATCTGGCGGAAAGTGGAGGATGGAGTGTTTAAAACTAGGTTTCCAGGTTGGCTCTGCCTACCCTGGTGTGTGCTGGAGACAGTGTTCTTTATATGAGTTTCATTACCACAGCATAGGTTGTCAATCATCTATAAACAAATGCTGTCATAATGGAATAATGACTGATTCATACAAAAGTTAATAGTATAATAATAGACTAACGTAATAGTTCTGTGTGTGGTATCAATGAAGTTCCTTTCAGTTCCGAGTAAACTGACATAAATTTATATATATTTAATTTAAATGCGATAACAAAGACGGATAAGTTTTAACCAGTGTTAATGTAAATATTTAAATGGTTTACTTTCTATATAATGAAGGATATTAATATTACTTATGCAAATGGAATATTTATTTTCTCTTTTACGGAAATTTTTAATTTCAAATTTACAATATTTTTTATGATTTGAATCAGTAATGTAAAATAAAATATTGTCGTGTGAACAAAGATCTACATTCGAAATGAAAACTCAGAACGCCATACAAAGATCAGAATATATATAATATATACTTTATAAATATATTTTAAAATGAATAAATAAATACACAATAAAAATCTTAGAAATTTGATCATTTTAAATGTGTAGAATAAATTTCATTCACAGCAAAATTTTAAGACGTTATAACTTATGACTCATATATTATGAAAGACAAATGACAGCGCGCGATACAACCTCTGTCGCGCGCGAGGCTATCAGAGTGTGTATCAAAGGTTTATATTCCTTAAGTTCCATAGTTCAAGTGCAATAGTTATTTATATCAAGATGCGAAATTAAGAGGCAGCTTCTATCAACGTTGATCGAACTAATATAATAGTAATTTTATACTTCATTTATTTTTGTTGTCAAACATTACCTGTGCATCTGCAGGCGATCCTGCTCGCTGTAAATGGCGACAGACCGAATGCCCAGTTCCGTACATGCTCTGAACACTCTGATTGCTATTTCACCTCTATTCGCCACTAAAACGCTTCTTATCGGCTTGTAATCTACTGTTTTTGAGTCCTGTTGGAAGAAAATTAAGTTTTATTATCATATATAGCCAATACAAAAATGTACAGTCAAAGTGTAATATAATTTCATTTTTATAAGTAACGGACCGTTCCGCCCGTCGCCTGCCCGTCATTTGCCGATTTAATTTAAAGTTTTAGTTATTTTAAATTAGACAACTGTACTACTATAATTTTCGGTTTAATCATATTGTGTTATTTTTTGATGAAGTTTAATGCAGTTATTTATGGCGTTTCGAACGTGCATGAAATATATTCTTAAAATAATTACCTAAAAACATATATAATTCATGGAGTTTTAGGTATCGTTTTTTTGTGGTGTTATTATAAAATAAATTATGACAAAAACTTCAGTTGTTACATAAACGTCATGTTGACAAGCGCGTTTAGAATATTTTTAATCATTTTTGTTTAAATATTGCTCAAAATCGGGACCTCATAATCAAAGAACTAAAGTATAGTACACTATTGTTTTATATACATACTTTAATATCGTAAAGTTTTTGTTAGCAGTTTTCTTTATTAATATATGAATCGTAAAGTACCGACAATTTTACAGATTAATTTTTACATAAATCGAACAAACTGTTCACAATTTTCTGATTTGATTTCATATGATTTAGTACTAAATGTACCTCGGTCTGTTACAATGCGATACGGCGTTAATATGGAGCATTTTAATATTTCAAAATTAGATACCACTTCTATTATCTAATAAAAGTAATTGAATCAGATCAGAGTTTAATTATTTAAGAAAATTTTTATATTCATAACATTATATACCTTTAGTTACAAATATCAAAGCAAAAGCTACCATTCTTTATAAAAATCATATTTAGTATGTATGAAATAAAATATATGTGGTATGAGACTTAGGCAAGGTCATATTAAATTGTTATTTAAAATAGTTTGTGTACGATGTACAAGGTCATAGTATTTAATAATTAAGTAAATATATTTATATAATATGTACTTATTGCAAGCTTAGATAAAAAAATAATCAGAGATGTCAATCAATATTTAAAAGGTAAAAGAAAATATTTAATTTTGCATAAAACAAACGAAAGCATATCTATTTTAAATTATATTGGAATTTAAATTAACAACCGTCCTTTATTTATATAATAACATATTTAATATTAATGTGAGTAAAGATAAGCAGCACAATATATGTACGACTATATTATACAGTAATAATTAGTTTGATATTTACTTACTGTGGCCGCCGTCCGGTTTCTTGCACAACTCCATGTTTGCAAGTGATTCGCGGTCGCTCTTAGAGCGTATCTTGCTTTTAATATATGCATGTTTATAAAGATATCAATAACAAATAAAAAATATTTAACAACCACTAAGTACTTGATTTATCACAATTATTTCATTTTTCAACTATAATAATATTTATATTAAAAAATTGACTAGATCGGTTCGTTTCGTGAGGTCTCTCGCTTGAGTGTGTATCTGAAATGAATGAGATAAAAGAAATTTAGAAAATTCTAAAGCAACAATACAATGTAATTGTAATAGAATAAGAACCCCTTCTTCTAACAAATGACATTATTTACACACAAATCTTTATATATATACCAATGCGTTAATGACTTTACATCAAAATGATTAATTACTTATATCTAAGATAAGTTCACTTTGTATCGTTGGTGCTAAAAATAAAAGCGGATATGGCCTATTTATACAATTTTAATTAATCAAATAAAAAAAAAATCTTATTTTTTAACTACACAGTTGGATTTATACACTTAAAACGTTCTTGAATGTATTATACATATTTATGTTGCTCATATATTAATATTAAGTTAGATAATTCTAATATCCCTTATATATACATAGGTACATAAATTTAAATACGTATTATCAGTAACTTTAATATAACTTAAAACTAATATAACTTAAAACAATATCACTTTTGTTTGTAAGCGTACTATGAAAAGTAGCGGACGCGCACGGCGTCGCCCGCCCGCTCTTACACTATGAATATTTATTTAATATTTTAAACATTTGTTTCATATTATTTAATATGTTTTGGGGAAAAATACTACTTATTTTAGAATTGTTATATCAAATATTTATTATGAATTTAATAATTTGTTATTTAAAGCTTTTTGGATTTTATTTTATTTTATTTTCTTTACAAAAATGTCTGAAAAATGATTATGAGTATTTGACACTTATCGTGGTAGGCGGTAAACGCGGTTTTTCCTAAGAATATTTCGATACCGTCACTGTTAATTGCTTCTACTGTGCCAGAGATTAACCTTAACAGACAAAGGCAACGCAATTGAAAAATATTTCTGTATGTTTTAGTATCATGTAAATAATACTATTCTCTTAAGAAAACAAGGTTATTCTGAAATCACAGACAGACTACAATATCACTTATATGTATAGATGTAGAAAACATGATTAAAAACAATAGCTAATTTACATCAGCATCTTATGAAGGAAATTCGTGTGTAATATTATTATTTTTAATACTAATCAATCTAAATGTACTGTCGCTCTACGATAGGAGTTTGGCCGATAATAGACATTTGGATAACTTGTTTTTCCTGTATTTGTTTGTGACTGATAACACGGTATCAATGAATGTAATCAATTGTTATAATTAACACAAAAATATTAGATATATAGTTATTATCTTCTGTTATTAACGTTAGCTTATATTAAAATCTTTAGGAGTGTTTTTTTTTTCAGAGAAACAACATTAAATTGTCGTCCGTTTAGACATCACTTGTTTGAATTCTCAGCTTTAATCACAAAAAACTGATACTAGTTATATTTTTTTTCAGAACTTTTGACTTCATAAGATATTTAATCATTATATAAATATATAATTTTAATGTAATCTCAGTTTCATATAGTCCGAGGTTCTAACTGAAGTTGGAAAGGCGCCGACCCTGACCTGTCGGTTGACATGTGCCAATGCCGGCCGTCGAACTCGAAGTAGTAAAACTAATATAGAGATTATTGACCGCCTACAATCTGCATAATATAATTAAAGATCAGTGACCTGATTTTTAAAAACAAAAATTGCAAATATCTTCTTAAAAATAAATTCAAAATCTTCAAAATTTAATTTTTGAGAAGCGAACCCTGGACGCTACAGTCATTGCATGTTTGAGAACGAACTATTATAATTGAATGCGTATTAAATAAATGGTCTTTTCTGTGCTGTTAATCGTCAAGTCTGAAGCCAGTCCTGGACTGGCCAGTACAAGACGTACGAATGCAGTGTAAATGAACTAGCAGGTAAAATTTTAACGTCTCACGATATGTAAGTAAGCGTGCGTATTTTAATTTACCAATCAAGCAGATATGAAAAATTACTGATATAAAGTAATTACACTCATTACTGATCAAAATCATCGTAAACAAACCACACTTTATTTATTTTTAACATATATATCTCCTACGAAGATGCTTCATGGTTTTCTTTCATATGGATAACACCATAAATAAATAAAATTTGTTTTATAGAAGTTTGGATTTTAATCATAATTAAAAATATAATAAGAAAAAGATTACACTCTTGTCGGTTTGTTACGAACAACAAAATTATATTATGATCTATAAATAATTTGCGGTCGCATGATTCCGATTGATATAAGATGAGATGAATATAGAAACTATTCAAAAGGAGTTTTATTTTTACACCGAGAGCATTCCCAACATGTATACAAAAAATATAGATTTTTTTATCAGCAATTGTTTTTTTTTACATTTATGTTTGTTTATTAGTTTACAGTTTATTTTAAACTGTAATGTAATCATTAGCTTTTATTATTATTGTAAAATATCCAAAATTTGTTGTGTAATTAATTGTTTTAACTAATAAAAACACTGTTTGGATTCCAAATTTTATCTACATTTCAAAAAAAAAATGTTTAGTACATATTATATATAATAAGTAACTATGTATACTAATATAATATATAGTCTTCTATCCGAATATATATTTCTTTCAATTTGCTATGATATTATTTATTAACTAGTCGTCCAGTATAAGCCTCGTGTCTTAAATTAAGAATAATATTTGTTTACGCTTGGTACAGCTGCCATACAAAGTGCATTTGCGTTAATTGGCTGCTTACTTTTAAAATGGATGCTGTTACGAACATGGATGGAACACTAATTATTAGATTTACCTTTGTTTACGTACTCTATTAAATTATTATAACATTAAAGAATAATCTTTAAAATACTTTGCGCGACGGTTGTGGATTCGATTCCCACTCGAGGAAGTGAATGCGGCTGATGAATAACTTTTAAAAAAGTCTTACTAAATTGGGAGTGGCAAAATAAAAAAGTTATGACCGAGACAATGTCATCTGCAAATCACTTGAAGTCCTTGAGCTTCCAAAGTTATTTATTTATGTGGATAGTTTCTTTTAAATCATTAATGTAAGAAATACAATAGATCTGTTTGAAGCTTGCAAATGGAAATGAGAAGTAATTTTGATTCTTATCACACAGCGACCTCAATGTTTGTATACCTACATACCTAATACCGAAGTTAATTTTATCTGAAAATGTATACACGTGCCACGTTACTTACACATATTGTGATTAAAATCTGTAAATGTCTTGTATGTGTCGTATAACAAATTTAATTATTTTTATGTATCCACGCTTAATTAGCATTACAGCTCTTGCATAATAAATTAATAGAACATGACTGATGAAGGTCAAAGAAGTTAAAAAAAAAAAACAATTATAAAACTAAGTTTTAAGAAAAATATGAGAATATTGCAGTAATTTTTGTTTGGCAAGCGTTTTGCAATTTTAGAAATTATTTAAAAGTTTACCTCACGAGATTTAATAACACGACACTGAACACGTCTACACTTAGCGGTGACCGGCGCGACACTGACAGTTTTGTATGTTTTGTGGAAACAGGTCATAGCGACCTCTACAGAAGCTTATCTATGGGTTCAATGGCAAGAAGCGTACTTCGCTATTATAATACATTTCGATTAAGTTTCCCTAGTAGATCGTCAGACAGTTTCGTCATTCTTTTCTCATACTCTTGGATAATTGACATTTAAAGCATAGCAACAAATATAAATATTTACTTAACGAAATTATCTTATTAATATTTTGTAATACTGTAATACATGTTACATATGACAAGATAACCATACTTATATTACCAATTATTTTTTCCTATATACTATCAAATAACAAGGAAACGAGCAAATCCACGCAACTATAAATGAATATATAATAACTAGACGACTTACAACTGACTGATTCACAATGGGTGACCATGGTATCTAGATTTCACCCATAAAACCAATATCTTATCTGATACTATGCAACAAAATTATACCTAATTATTAGTTTATTATATATTTTATAAGTTAACGATAGCACTAATAAAACGTCATGTCACTGGCATGTGAAATACTTAACTGGCAATTTAGACAAGGTCTAGTAGGTAAAAAACAAACAAATTCAAATAAAAAAATGATAGATGATAATTTATTGACAAGTGGTCGAATTGAGGAATAAGCGGTATGGCCCAAGATCTCAAGACCCTCAGACCTATGTGATTTTAGTACAGGCGAAATGTAGATTGTTTTTGACTGAAATTTGTGAAAATTAAGGTCAATTTAAAAGTCTGTATTTAAATATACTTATTTTTTCAGCTTCACGCACACTGCATGGTACCCAGTATTAAGACACGCTTTCTCATTTTCCGCCGAATTCTGTAGGCATGAGTGGCGGAACTCAACGCTGAACTTACCCACTTTTTTATTGTAAAAATCAATAGTACTACTCTCACACTATACATATAAAGATAAAAAATAATACATTTATAACTACTAATTTTACAATACGTAGATTGGTTCCTTAATCAATATCGATTTATTGACTCGAGATAGTCTCATGCGCGTTTACTCTACTCTCTACTCTTTAGGTACTGACACAATTCTAGAAGAATAAAAACATGCTTCAATTTATATTTCAAAATTAAATGAACTAAAGCCGTCGTGGCGTAGAAGCACAAGGGTGTCACTGTAACGCTACGGTTGTAGTTTCAATCCCACTCGGAGGAATGAATTAATATTTATTTATATTTTTCATTTCTTCGGTCTGGCACTCAAACAGAAGAACGGTGTTGATTTCCGCACCTCAACACGCAATGCCTCGAGAAATTCGGTGGAGAGTGGGGAACGGTGTGTCTTAACATTAAGTTCTGTCCGCCTACCTCGCTATATGCGGGATACAACGTGAAGCTGATTTATTTTATTTATTTAACTGAATTAAAAATAAACAATAAATATTTAATATTTTCATTTCTTATACTCGTATGTACATACATTCTACAGAGTTAGCGCTGTGCTTACAAAGTATAATATTTATAAATATATTTCTATAGTTTCTCGTTAAGAGTCCGATAACAGAACGAATAACTTGTGTTGGCACTTGAATGAAGCTGACGACGTATGTTTGTAAGGGTTCTGGGCCGGACTTGTCTTTAAATATTATTATATTTCGTTTTAAATATCAACCGAATTCGGGCTATTGACTTTTTAACAAAATTGTTCATATTTCTTCACAAATACTTTTTTTTTATGATTTTTGTAAAGTGGCAGAACGCGGAATCCCGTTATTAGATCTTAATTGTATATTATTTTAATTAAATAGTGTTTTTATTTGGATCCAATTATTTAATTAGTAAGATCTTTGATTTTTCGTAAAAATCAAATATCATTAAAAAAGAAGACTATTCATCATTTTAAATGAAGCTATTAAACCGGATTTATCATTTTTTTTCGAATCCTCTAAAACTGTCCGAAAGACTTAAAATATACTTTTACATGGACGAATACATTTGTTCAAAACCTTTTTATAACGAGTTTTCAGTCTTGCAAAGTATAAAAAAAGATTGTTTTCCTGTATATATCGATTTTCATTAGCTTATAGCCTTTATACAACGAATCCCATTAGATTACTATATTCAATTTCGTATTAAACTCATGTCTCGACAATTTCAGATTTGTCTTATCTTAATTTTTTATTAAATTTCTTATTTTTATATATTTATTGATTAAATCCGCGGTCACGAATAAACGGACTATCGTCGGGTTTCCAAAAATGTATAATACTAAATATACGCTATTAAACCGGTTAAATAGTTTTATTTAAAATATTCTTGAAAATAATTACTGATTTGTATTACATTGGTTTGCACCCCAATACAATGTCTTCGTTTGTTTCAAGAGAGATGCGAAACGTTAAAAATTATGTAAATAAACAAAATTTAGTTTAATACGAACGAAAAATATTAACATTTTGAAATACAGCCCTGTCAAAATAAATTAGTTCGTAGAAAAAAGTTCTTATTCAAACTTTGAGATCGAGCATTTCGAGATTGACTTGTTAAGCTCATTCCTGAATCTGTTTTGGTGAGAGCTAGAATTAAAAAGTAAAATGTAATGTCATACATGCATACAATATCGTATAAAATTATTATGTCGTAATAGTTTTTAATTAAATTAATAAATTTAAAATAAAGTTTCCTATAATAACTGTTGTTGCAATTCAAAATGGCAAGAGGACTCATTATACTTAGTATCGTAACATTTGTAAGTATTTATAATATGTGTTTAGATTTTAACATATAAAAGCAAAGAAAATATCAAGATGGAAGTGTCGGTTATGCTGTTTTCCACTTTACGTCGAATTCTGGAGGAATTCAATGTTGAGTGTCGGAACTCAACGTCGCGCCGCGTGAGACGACTCTCGGCACCAGTGCTATGAAATGAAAATATCAAATATTTAATTTCTTCAACTGAGAATCGAACCCACGACCTGTCGCGATTACAGCAGCATATTATATTGGCTTACTGCATGCATAATGATTATGTATAATATATATATGTATAATATGCATAATGTGTATTTAAAGGGACGTTAAATTCATAATCCACGAGAACAGTAAAAATAAAATAATTGATTCACCAGGGCAGGATAAAACTTCAAACCGTTGCGATACTGCCACATGGTGCCACTGCACTACCACAGATTCATGTGTCATAATTTTATATTGAATTTTTTAAATACATATTTAGTGTATTGATGAAATTGTAGAGGCTTCGTCATTATAGAATCATGTTCGATTATAGCTATTTTATTATTTCCGGTAAAAATTGTTTTCTTTACTTTACAGCTGCAATCTTATGCATGTATTAAAAAAATTCTCAAGAATTGCTCTGACTGACCATGGTTAGATAAAATGTACCTTTTTTACTCAATACATATATAATTAATTTAATTATTTTCAGATCTTAGGAACCTTGAGTACAGGTTTTTCACTGTATATAATCATAGAAGAAGGAAAGCTATACCAATCAAATTATAGACATAACATTCAAAATTATTCCCCACACATATTTCATGTTAAATTGGACACACAGATAATAAACATTATTACTGGAATTTTATTAATTTTATCCGCACTTGCAATGGTTTTTTCTACTTTGCTTTTCATTGGAATAAGGAGAGTAAGTGATGTTGACTAGTCTTCCAAATATAATGCTAAATATTCTGTTTGCTATTGAATCTCTTGAATTATAGGTATAGTTGCAAATGACTTTAAGTTTATTTATTTTTTAAATAAATAATAAAGTGAAAATAATAGAAGTAATATGGGAAAAAGGAATATGCACTTGCTTTGAATTGAAAACAAACTTGTTCATTATTATGCTGAATAGATTCAAACAACATTAGTATGTACAACATATCAATATTCAAAAGCAATGTAATTTTTTATTTACAGAAGATATCAGGTTTTGTGCTTGCCTACTTTAGTTATGGATCGATGCTTTTGATAATTATATTTCTAACTGGCCTGTTAGAATTTATACAAGGTTACTGGTATTTAGGTGTCATAACAATTTTAATATTTGGTAAGTCGTTTAAAATGCAATATGTTTTTTATTAACTTCACATTTCAGATCAGAAACAAAGGGAATATATCAAAATAACCATCTCTCACTGTTTCATCAATTATTAGATACATTGTATGTTGAGGCAGCATTCACTGCCACACTTTATAAAAATAACTAATTCACTAAACTAGGAATCAAACAGCATTACAGTCAGCCATTGGACAACTACACTGTAGTGGCCTTATATTCTTCTGCAATGTTTATATTCAATTCACTGTAAATATCACTATTATACTAATAATTAATACATTTAAACTTTTTAGGTATTTATATCTATTGCCTCAATGTTGTATACAATAAATATAATGATATACAAAAAGACATTGTGTATGACATAACTGGGCACACATTATTGATTAATGAAGAACAGGTGATCTAAACAATGGAACAAACTTAAAATATTGAAATTAAGTAACAGTAAGAACTATTATTTTTAAATTTGGAATTAAGTTAAGTTTTTAATTTTTTTAACAACTTGTTTATTGTATAACATGTGTGTCATTTACAAAATTAGGGAACACTTGGAACTGTTTCTTTTTTGTTTCAAATATATAAAAATATTAATTTAGTTATATTTTACATAAAAATATACTAATATGTATATTTACACTATACTTTGTCACCACTGATTATTGCATTTTTACTTCTTATTTAATGTCAATTACGTACATTACCATCAAACAATGATCGCAATGATCAAATTACAATAATTTGTATAATTACGTTACTTAGTTAGATATAACCAATGAAATAAAAACTGATAATAAATGGTTAACTTCAATGATTTCAAACAAGATTCGTTTTAAATCTTGAGTATTAAACTATTTTTATTTGTGTTTAATTAATAATACGCAAAAACGAAGCTTAAACAGTTTTATTACAGTCAGCCAATGATACCAAATATTTGTATATTAAAATATAAAGATTATTAAAAGAATAATTAACACTCACCTTCTTTTATTTTTTTACGTCTTAAGAATTAACACAATTTTTGTTTTATTAAAAATATTTTATATAATATTATATTCGAAGCACAGACTACATTGCGGTTTTCTGCAGATTCAAATTGACGTTTGTAACGGATACATTGCCAGACATAAAATACTAATATGTTATAAAAAAAATCAACTTCACGCTGTATCCCGCACATAGCAGGATACAGAGGGAAGCTCGTGTTAAGACACTCCATTCCACACTTTCCGCCGTTTTGTGAAAGCATGAATGGCGGAACTCAACACCGTGCTTTGCCTCGACACCAGAGTGAAGAAAAGAAAAAATAAATTTAAATAAATATTTCATTTTCTCGAGTGAGAATCGAACCCACAACCAGTCGATTTTGCAACACTAATATATTTTAGCTCATTTACTATCTGTATATAAACATAATATAATACATTATTTATTAGCTTACACTAAAATAAACCAGTGGATAGTCCAATTCTCTATTATTTATTTACTTATAAAGGATTATAATAATGCGCAGCCTAATACATCTACTCGGCATGAACTCATGAGTGAGACTTTACAGAGTATGAGTATATGTTTCTTGAATGAGCCTTAATAAGCCGCTTAAGCGCTTCCGTCAAGCTCTCTTTGATCTGTGTTTAAACTTTACAACCTACGATTCGGACTGAATCGGTGACGAGCTCTCACGCCATCTCAAGCCACGCCAAACGGACACGTCTGTCTGATGTTTTGGTGTAGATGGTAGTGCTGGTGTTGGTTGAAGCTTGGCAAATCTTTACAAGCATGTAAGCGGCCTATGATAATTGTACTTATGGATGCTTGCCCAAGTTCGATGACAGAATTAAACAGACAGATTTGACAATTGTGTTTGACATTGAAGTGACAGAAGAAATGAAACAATTATGTTTGATTCTTGCAAAATATTTTATATGATTTTAAAATTAAATTTTCCTTTATTAACATAATCTAACAAGAAAATTTATGTGTGATAAATTAAATGTAGATACAGTTTTATTACCATGGAATCTGATAAAGATTTAAAATCTTATGAGGACTGTTGTCGTACGTGTATGAATGAAGATTCTACTATGTTTGATATTTTTATATATACATTAAATTCTACAAATTTAGCTGATATATTAACGTCATGTACAAGCTTAAGTGTAAGTATTTTAATACCTAAGTGGTAAACCTATAAAAGGTTATAAACTTAACTTATTTGTACCATGATTAATAATTATTGTGATTTCATTATTTATTTTTCAATAGGTGCAAAAGGAAGATGCTTTACCAAAAAAAATCTGTAAATTTTGCCAAAAATGCCTTTTAAATTTTTATAACTTTCGGGAAGTTGCAGAAAAGGTAGATACGCGATTAAGAGAAATACTCCTCAGTAACAATGATACAAAAATGTCCATTAATATTGATATGGAAAAAGTCCATAAACTTGATATCAAAAATGAACAGGACTTTGACAGTGATAATTTTTTTGTGTTTGAACCCAAAATTGAAGTGAAACATGAAGATATTTTAATTTCAAATATAAATGAAAATATTAATTCTGATAAGTATAGCTCTAACCAATCAAATAGAAGGTGTAGAGAAGGAAATAATAAAAAGAAATATTGCTGTAATCATTGTAACAAGACATTTGTAAAGCTTACAAGATTGCAATATCATCTACAAAGGCACAAACCTAATGAAGAATGTGTTCCAAAGGATGCAAGGAATGAGGAGCAAACACAATCATTGAAAATTAATGACAATAATGACACAAATGGTGAACAAACTGAACAAAGCTCAAATCAAGTTATACAATGCAGTATGTGCCCCTCAAAATTTAAATCTATAAATTCCCTCTCAGCTCATATGAGAAAGCATACAGAAAAAAATAGAATTATAGCTTGTAGCAAATGTGGTAAGGTATTCAAAAAAATAAGCCACTTAAAAAGACATGAGAAAATCCATGAAAATAGTCGTCAGTATAAATGCACTGTGTGTCCTAGATCATTTCAAAGTGAAGAAACTTTAAAAGGCCATATGAATAGACATAATGGAGTCAAGCCTCATTCGTGTCCCTTATGTCCTAAGTCATTTGCACATTTAACAACATTAACAGCACATATTAAAGTACATCAGAGAGATAAATTCTTATGTCCGACGTGTGGTAAGAAATTTGATTCCAGTACAAATTTAGATCAACATATGAGACGTCATTTAGGATTGAAACAGTTTGAATGTACAATGTGTCCAAGAAAATTTGTAAGTAAAGGTAATGTTGGATTTTAACTTGAATAATTTTCTTTTCCTTTGGTGTTTTGATTAATAATTTTAAATTTATTACATTTTGTGTGTTCATAAAAATTACTTATTTTATATTATAAGCAAAATTTTAGAGTGTAGTGCATATTGTCATAAGTAGGTTAAAGTCTTTAGGTTTATTTTTCCTCTTTATTATATTAACTTGTCCTTATGAAAGTAATAAGTGATATTTTTTGCTTATGCTATGTCAATAAGCATAGTGTCACTATACACAAAGCTGTATGTTGTCAAGTGTGAGACAATAGACAGAGTAAATCTAGTGTTAAGACATCCAATTCCTTGCTTTCCATCCGAATTATGAATGAGTCACAGAATCCAATATGCCTACCATAGCATAGTGGCAAAATGAAAGCAATTAATTTCCTCATTGGATATTAAACCCGCAGCCATCCCATCTATATTTACATATTGCCTGTTAGTGAGTCAATGACCTTAAAAGTTATAACATAAATCAAACACTGAGTTCACAATAAGTGTTCTATTAGCTAAGTAGCCTGACATGAACTAAACTTGTCAGACATAATTTCTCACTTGAATTCACTTCATTTACTTAACAAATCAAGTAAGTACTATCTAAAAATAACAATCTCTGACAATACATTATCTAAAATAACACTCTGACAATTCATTAATTTATACAACTTTATGTATGACAAAAGTAATATTTACAATAATAATTTTCAGGAGAATTAAAATCCCACACAATAACTCATACAGGTGAAAAATCCTATACATGCGATCAATGTGGGGCGTCATTTACAAAGAGAACTTCCTTAGTGAAACACAAATTGAGACACTTAGGAATAAAACCTTACCAATGCGAAACATGCTCTATGAAGTAAGAATTTAGTTTATTTTTTATTATTCTGTATCAAACAGGTGAGAAGGAGGGATCCTAGTTTAAGGACATTATGAGCTTAATACACCACCCAAGTTTTGAGACGTTGAATGTCGAGGGGCAGAACTCAATGCATAAACGTGTAAACCTCATTCCCTTGAGTAGTAAGCGAATTCGTAATTGTCACGTTTACAGTCGGAGGTTGTACCGCTACTCCTCGATAACCATAATATAACACTTTTTGTATTTTTATTTACTTTAAAGTTCCATAATTAGTGTCTTATATATCAGAGTAAGATCCCAGGGCCCCCAGACCTACGTCATTTTACCTCTGAACGGTCCCCACTTTCAAGTTGGAGAGTATGCATACGGTGTTACATATATATTTGACTATTAATCCTCAAAATTTCAGCTTTGCTAGAATGACGTAGCTCTGGCGGCTATGGGATCTTAAGCTATATGACTTGGTGTTAATTATAATTCTTTTCATTACTTATTTCACAGTACCAGACATATTAGACTAGTCACAGTGCAGGATTCAATTTCCACTAGAGGAAATGAAATATTTAATATTTTCATTTCTTTACTCTGGTGTCAAGGCAAAGCGTGGTGTTGAATTTCTCCACTCAATACGCAATATCTACAGAATTTGGCGGAGAGTGGAGAACGGAAGTGTCTTAATGGGAACAGAATGTCGTAACATCAGGTTCCCTGGTTCCCTCTGCATACTCTATGGAATACTATGCTCTGATATCTGCTTGATAGCATGCAGTTAATTTTAATTTTATATAAAAATATGATATATTAATTATTTTTGGAAATCAATTAATGATTATTTGTACCTATTTTCAGGTTTTCAAGTAGAGATCATTTAAAACGCCATAATCGTATTCATACCGGTGAGAAACCCTATAAATGCGAGATATGTGAAAGGGCCTTTACACAAAGTAATGATCTTGTCAAACATCGTAGAGCACATTTGGGCGATAAGATATATAAGTGAGTATTATAAAAATAACTAGCAACCATAACGCGACTTGGACCGTTTAATGATATAGCCAAATTATATAAAATCTTTACATAAATTGTAATATGTGTTGATCTGATGTATAAGCTATGTTCCTGTAAAGTTTCATTTAAATCTGTTCAGTAGTTTTTGCATGAAAGTGTATCACAAATCCATTCTCACAAACTTTCATACTTATAATATTCGTAGTATAGTATATATATTTATCTAGTTGCATACTTATTGTTTGACTATAAATTGATAAAAACTCATGGTTGATTAAATTCTATTGTTGAACACTTTTCTACATTCTTACATTCTTACAAGTGTTCTTTTTCTTACTATAATACAAATTTTTCAAATAACTGTTTTCATATAGGTTCTTAGTAGCGTCCAGATATACTTTTTATTTTACTTTCTCACGCAGTTACGCATTTATATGTGGTGTTGAAATAATTAATTGATGATAAATTTCAGATGCACAGAATGTACAGAAAGCTTCCGTCTTCATATTGAATTAAGACAACATATATCTGAACATTTCATTTCATCTCAATTACAAGCGTTGAACGGTCCAAAAGAAGGAGAAGAAGAGAAATCATTAAATAACGTCAAATTAACAGATAATATTGAATCACAGATAAATAATTCTGTTATTATAGAAAATTGATTATTTTTAAATCATACCATAGGTAAACAAACATAAATGTATAGTGCATATAAAACGAGTGCCTTTAATATACTTTGGTATTTTCGTATATTGAGTTTGTGAGTTTTAGAACAGAAAAAATAAACCCATTATAAGTTCTACAGTATAAGTGTGTATATAAATATATTTATATGATAAAATTGTATAATCAGTTGTTTCAATGACAAAAATAATTGTTATTAATAGTAACGCGGAAGCCATAAACGAACGTTCTCATCTGCCAAACTATAAGTCTCATGTTTGAACATGTAATAAACGTATTATGCAAAGTTTTAAAGTTTCATGCTTGTAGCATCCAGCATGTAGCATGATAGGCAGAGGGAGCCTAGTGTTAAGACACTCCGCACCCCACTTTTTGACGAATTCTGGAACTATTGCGTGTTGAGATGCAGAACTCAACGTTCAGTTTTGCTCCGACACCAGAAAAAAAAAATGTTAATATCAAATATTTAATTTCTTTGACTGGGATTGAACCCACAACATTTCACGTTCACAGTCACACGCTGGTCCAACGACTGGATATATTTTATTTAGGTATTTAGTAATGTTAAATGTATCTATTGTCCTATCAATATTATTATTTTTATATAATTTAAGTACTATACAAAAGTTGTAATATTTGTATAGGAAATATTGTACTCGTTATAACTTGGTGCTCTAAAATTAATGATAATTAATATAATATAGAATAATTTATTTTACGTTCGCACATACTTGCTTTTATAGTTTTAATAAAAACTCAATTGTTTTGTTTGAAAATATTTTTTGTATGCTATAATTATAACCACATATTTGAAAACAATTTTGGCCACAAAATAATAAAAAAATAATAATATCTTTCAATTTTAAATTCAATTGCATACATATTGAGTGACGGAATATATTGTCATAATTTTACCTACCTGGATTGAAGGAGTAATATAGATAGGTTATATTTTAATTAACATAGTTGGAAGATTGGGAGTGACAGTTTTTATTCCCGCTAGTAGTATAGATAAGTGAATTTAAAGTACTAACATGAAGTATTCAATATTAAACTTCTAAAGAAAGGTTTTTTTTTTCAACAAGGTTTTTATTATACATACGTGAATAAAATGTGCAACTAGCCCATTTCTCGTATAAAAAAGATTTTTAAGCTTAAAAAGACAACTTGCATTTAATATAAGAATTAGTTTTTAATGTAATTTTATATTTTTAAGCGATATGTATTATTCGAAGCGTCCTCATTTATTTACTTATAAGTACTTTACTCGATTGTGGGAAACATTTTTAATCTAAGATTAACTTAATTTCCTTTAAATGATTATAATAGAATTTGGTATTTTGACTGATTAATATATTATTAGTTCTTTATTTTTTTTAAGATATTGTGTTGACATAAATGAAGTGTATTTGTTAATTTTGTTGAATATATATTATCGTTCACTATATAGATATTTATAAATAAATAGTAAAACAATATAAACATTTGTTTTATTATATCTCTATAATTATTATTATATTTTTTATTTATCTGATAGATTTATATAATAAATTACAATTTTTTTTTTAAATATTCTTCAAAATACTTAAGTGTTATTTTGATATAGATACAATTAATAATTTTTTTAAATGTCTGTATAATACCGAAATCTGTACTCATATTAAACAATGAATTTCAATCAAAACTTATAAAAAATAGTTATCGACAAATATTTTAAGGAAATGCGTACAAGAAAAATATATGAAAATTGTACTTTTGGCTGTGACTTCAATACTCATAATTTCGCCGCGTCAAATGTCACAGTTAAATATTCATTTCTTAATAGAAGTATCACCACTTCCTAAATTAGCTATCAATTATACAGAATAATCGAAGGCAAAATCTGATGCAGAATCTTAGTGACAAAAAATTTACATATAATTTAATAGCTTCTTTATGTTTATATTTTAGGATGGGCAGAGCAAACCTAGTTTTAAGACATTCAGTATTTAAGCATCGCCCAAATGTTTGATCTCTTGTCTGTTGAGTGTCGGAACGCTGAGCTTTGTCTTATTTCTGGTAAGGGAAAGGCGAATAGAATCTACAACTGTCGCATATATAGTCTGATAACGGCGGCCCTTTTATCATATTATATTAACAAATACGTAAAGAAAAGGAAAATGGAATGTCTTAACACTATATTCTCTCGCTATAAGCAATATGGTTAAAAAAATCTATGTATATGAATTACGTCACGTTAGAAAGGGGCATTCTGTTGGAGATAGCAAAAACTGACGTGCAGCCACCACCACACCATATTATTTATTAGGCTATTATTATAAACAACTTTCTCTGGCTAATGATAGTAATCGAAGGTTACACTTAATATCTTCCTTCAGGTATTCTACTGATGTCTATTTATTTGTTAGGAAATCTTGTTAATTTGGTGTGGTCTCTTACTTCTTGCCCAGGGTGAGGTAATGGTTGAAAGTGTTTTTCATATCTAAACTATTTATTTGGCTGTGTTTTTTTATTTTCGTACGATTTTGTAAGGATTAGGTAAAACTATATACTTTCATACATTTGCAAATTTCCTCTAATAGGATTCGAAGTCACAATTATCGACCATATGCTGCTGTGTCACCATTCCACCAACCAAGCAGATCCCGTACAGAATAATTTGACATACAGGTTCTTATATTTAAAAGATAAATTTAAATATTACAAGAGAAAAAATTGATAATACTGTCATAAAGTAAAAAATGTCCAATGAATAGTGATTCTTGCTTCTATTGTTGTTAAAAATTGAACCGTAAATTATACGTGAAATAGACTGTCCGAATTTCGCTCTTTAGATCTTTTTATGTTTTAAGTATTTAGGCTAAATTGTGTCAGTGACCATTATCGATTTCACAATTTTGTCTCTTCAACAGATGCACTAGGTATTTAAGTTGTATTATTTTACCGAATAATGGTATATATATATATATATATAAATAAATAAATATATATATATATATATATATATATTCAGTTATTTTAATTATTCTGTAAATTATAAAACTATTACTTCATTTATTTTAATCATATAGAATTTTAATTACCGTATTGTATTTATATCATTAATATGATAAAAATAAAGGTTTGGTATACTTTATTTTTGCCCTATGCAATTATTTTATCTTTTATCCTTTATTGAAAATAATACGTTAAATATTATTATATACCAACTTGTGTTTATAAATATCGCATACCTCCATATTGTCCATCGTAACGCAGTGAGACAGTTTTTGTATAAGTATTTTTATTTTATATTTTCTTATGAAAATAAAAGGCTAAGCTACATTAATCATAACTTTGGATTGAACAAAAATGTTTAAAAATTTATATATTTTTTTGTTTTTGTTATTCAATTAAAAATACAAAGTGGGGTAAATTATACAAAAAAAAATACAATTAAAAGGTCGAAAAGCGCCAACAAATCATTGCCACACGTGTAGTGGTGGTGAGAGGAAGTATTCTCGTCGGAGTCGCGCGGGAAACGCACGCGCAGTCGTCATTTTTTTTTAAAATTTAATCGCTGTGGAATCAAGTGAGTTTTGAATTATTTAAGTGATAATAATTATTTTTATAAATATTAATTTATTCAAATAATACTTTTATTTTAATTATTTCTAATACTTAAGATATAATTAAGTGTGTAAATTATAAACGATCTGAAAACAAATAATTGTAAAATTAATAAAAAATTATATATATATATATATATATTAAGTAAATGTGCAGATTAAATTAAAAGTATTGCTAGAAAGCGCTTATGAATCGTAATTCGATATCGTATTTAATTCATTTAGCGGGTCTTACAAATTGCTAGATTCAGATGTAATTAATTATTTTGTGCGGATAAATATCTATTTAAATTACTCAACACAATTCCAACAAGATACGAAAAGTAATTACAATCAATAAATAAAACACATTTTTATGTTGGTAATATTTTTATTTATATTAATTACAGCTTTATCTTATATTAGATTTAAATTAATTATTTTAGCTTTTTAACTCATGTAAAGTTCCGTTACCGAGTTTAAAGAAGGATATAAGGAAGGAATTTAGGGGAGGAAGAAGTAACTTAAAGAGATACTTCGTTCTTCACTTTTATCAATTAGTATTTGTTTACCAAGTAATGTAATAAAAATATCTCATACAGAATATATCGTACATATCTTGGTACTTATTTCAATAAAAAATATGTCTTTATTACATAGGCTTTCTATTAAATAATAGCATATAGCTAATGCAACAATTCTCTTATATGTCTTTTCTTTTCTCTTATATATTGGTATTTTTTTACAAGCACAGATAATTAATGAAAATATCTTTCTAGTTGTTTTCTTTACTGTGAACAATAAACAAGAAAACAATTGTTTGCATAATTTACGATTATTCTAGGATGGCGTTCAGCATGCTCAACTAGAGTAGTAGGTTAACGGATTATTTATATTTTTCGAGGCACAATTTGATCCTTGTATTTTTATCTAATCATTTATAGCAGTGTAAAGTGTTATTATAATCTAAGGCAAAATAGGATGCGTTAACAATAAATGTACGTAAATCACGCAAGCACTTAAAGTGCTTAAATTTATTATTTTAATTTCGAGGCCGTCTTGGCGCAGGGGCACAAGGGTTTGACTATAACGCGACGGTTGTAGGTTCGATTCCCATTCGAGGAAGTGAAATATTTATTTACGTATATATTTTCATTTTTTAGTCTGGTGTCGAGGCAAAAGAAGGCGTTGAGTTCTCCCACTCTACACGCAATGTCTCCAGAATTCCGCAGAAAGTGGGGAAGGTAGTGTCTTAGCACTAGATTCCCTTTTTTTTTTTTTTTTTTTTTAACAGTGATAGGTAAGCGTTTGACCACTGTCTAACCTAATCGTAGGTAAAGACGGGGTCTAAGATGTAGCACGCTTACCTAGAAGAACCCCATTGACTCGACTCTTAAAGATCCCCAGATTGTAGTTATCGGGAAACACGGCCTCAGGCAGCGCATTCCATTCCTTGGCAGCACGTACGAGGAACGAAGACGCAAAGCGCTTGGTACGGTGTGGTGGAATATCTACCGTGAAACGGTGCCGTCTACCCGAGAGTCGCGTTGTCCGATGATGGAAAGGGGAGGGCGGAATAAGTTCGAACAATTCCGACGCACACTCACCAAAGTGTAACCGGTAGAACACCGAGAGACCTGCAACTTTTCGCCTGTGCACAAGGCTTTGAAGCCTGGCTTTGACCAGCGAATCGTTACCTATGAGCTTGATAGCTCGACGCTCAATAACCTCCAACATCTGAAGCTGGTACTTGGCAGATCCATCCCAAAGATGAGAGCAGTATTCCATACACGATCGGACTTGCCTACCCTGCTGTGTGCGGGTTACAGCGTGAAGCTGATTTAATTTTTGTTATTTAAAAAATATGATCATATTAAACTTTAGATTTTTTATTAAAAAGATCGTTATATTTGATGAGACATTGCAAAAACTATAAAAGCTTTGAAAGATGATTTACCAAAGTATTACGTAATAGTTATAATGCATAATCGTCCATTGCATAAGCTCGCCTTACCGCTCTAGTACCCCAGGAAAGAGCAGGAAATGCGACGGATATAACGGGTTTACGTGTTACGTCTCGTACCGTACCGATAAAATCTCTATTTCAAATGTTTATTGTGGAACTTCATTTTGTATTAAGGTCTAAGATTCGATTTACTATTGAAGATGTAAACTAAAGATATGTACAGTACAAATGCTTGTATTAGAATAATAGAAAAGTAGAATGTTAGACGTTCGAGATATCAAATGAAAGTAAGGTGTTAAGTTCCTATGTTTTCTAAGTTAGAGTAACTTCTGTATCTTAGAGCTATTTATATCGCAATATTTAATATTATATGCTTTTTCTTTTCTTTGCAAATAAAGAATAGACAAGGAAATAATACAAATTAATTTGATGCAAAAAAAAATATATTGGTAGAAGGTACTTAGGGTGAAGCTAACCCATATTCTGGACACACCAGAGCGAAGAAAATGGAAATATTAAATATTTCACTCCACTGAGATCGAATCCACATTGCGATACAGCCGCACTTTGCGTCACGACTGGATGTCGTTGTTAATACATAGATAATTGAAAAAAATATAACAAACTTATATTTGTCGTTCATTTCATATAAAATAAGTGCACTGTAAGCTCAAGTTACCTTTTATAAATTGTACTTCTTGTTGTTTGTAATTCTCTTGTTTTGAGACTAGCCGACCTGGGCGGCTTCGCCCGCTTTTACTGTACGAATATTTATTAAATATATTTATGAAATTATTTTCAATTTAGGGCATGAATTCTAAAAAACCGTGATACACTTGTTTAACTAAATATTGTTAAGAATCTGATGTTTAAATTTTATAAAAATCGGTACAGATTTAGAGATTTTTTCCATAAAAAATTTTAATCCCTATTTCACACCTTCAGGGTTAAAATTTTTCAAAATCCCTTCTTAGTGGGTGTCCATGTTATGAAAATAAACATCTGTCCAAATTTCACGTTTCCATCATCAGCAGTTACGGTTCAATAAACACTTATGGTGATGTACACAATATTTTTTCGTTGTGTTCGAATTTCCTTACCTTAATTTAATTTCCTATATATACGCAGAAAATCGCAGTATAATCTCGAAGCTTTCAATTAGTTTCATCATGTCACGACATGTTTTTGCCTCGAATTACCAAACCTTTATATACTTAAACCTAAGCTTCATTTAATAAGGTTATTCGCGCGGTATAAAGGCTATATGTTGCAAATGTCAATAAAATTATCAATAGAAACTGCATATATCTTTGTTATAGTATTTTGTTAAATTTCAAATAAATTTTTCAGTACAAATATACTAAGTAATGATTTAATCAGTTCACGTTGTCACTTTTATATTTAATTATGTTATTCATCACATAGTGTCTTGACGTTGGCAAGAAGATAGATATAGAAAAAATTAAATGAAGAAGATAAAGATATAGAAAAAGTAATTCCAAAATATTCCAAATTAAGATTTTCCAAATTAATAAGGTATTTCCCATATAAAGAAGTTCTAGATTATAACTAATTAAAGATTCACTATCTTAGAGTTTTGTCCTTTCATTATACTTTTAATAAGTGACCCGAATGGTCTTCAAAGGTTACAAAGGCGACCTTGAAATTGAAACTTGACAGAGGAATATTTAATTAATGCATAAGTTATCTATAACCGCTTTTAAAACGGCCTTTGCGTATCTTTCATTTAATAAGAATTATAAAATTTATTTATGGAAATACTATATAAATTACAATCTGGGGAAATGAAATATTTCATTTCTTCGCTCTGGTAACGAGGTGAAATGTGGTGTTGAGTTACGCCACTCAACATGCAATGCCTCTAGATTTCGGCGGAAATTAAAAGGGGAACGGCAGTGTTTAATGGGTTGCGGAGTGTCTATTGGAAAATGGGGAATAGAGTGTCTTAACACTAAGTTTCTCTGCCTACCCTGTTGTGAGCGGGATACAGCGTCACACAAAAAAAACAGCATTAATTCAAATTTGTCGCTATTACGTTTGGTTACTGGTATATGTGAATGATATTCAAATTAACATGTTTATAGATGGTGATGCCAATGTCCTCTTAAATAAATTTAAGTTGATATTTTCATTAGCAAATTTTTGCTCTTACCCCGCATAGCAGGATAGGGAAGCAGACGGATTCTTACTCTACAACTTTTTTTTATTTTTTTTTTTAATTTCACGCTGTGCGAGTAGACGGAGGGAATCTCCTAACCTGGGGTTAAGACAACGCCACCAAGACGTGCTAAGTTCTTAATGGAACAGAATTTAAGGAATTGATCACCACTAAGAACTTCCTTTCAGCAACCTCTGGAGAATTATTGACCTTTACTTTCCATCACCACAAGACCACGTGCCATTTTACTGTATATTTACTTACCCCATACTGTAGATATCGAGATAGTACATATATACACCTAATATTATTCATATTAGACAAATAGTTATAATATTAAACTATGTATTTAATATGTCTGTTTGTCCGTTTAGTTTCAAAATACATGTGAGTACTTAACGTGTTATTATCACTAAAATATTATTAGCAAGCAAGCGATTGTAGAAGCGAGCAAGTAGAGATTGTATAACACCTTTCAAGTTCATATACTAAAGTGTTTTCACATTGTAAGGCTTGGTGTACACTCATTGAATTTTATGCGTCCGGTTTTAAAAAAAACGTCTAAAAGTATATTATTTAACTTTTAGTTATTATTTTTAATCGACTACACAAAGGAGGATATTAATTCAACTGTATATTTGTTTTTACTTCAATATATTTTTCCTTATTATAAAGTTTTCAAATGGGAAAAATTAAAAAAATATTTACCTTTATAAAAATTGCTTTAACTAGAGAAATTAAAAAGAGGCTAACAATAATTCATTAGGGTTAACAGACGGAGCTTATTTAAATTTTACAAGGCTTGTTGCCAAGAAAAAATGGTTAAGTTTTTAATTATATAATGACAAAGTATTTAATAATAAGTCAATATGCAGTGCCTCCAGGAAGCGACGGATAATGTAGAACGGAGAGTTTCTCAGGTACACACTAGGCTTCCTCTGCCTTCCCTTCATGCAGGATACAGCGTGAAACTAAAAAAAAACATAGTGTAAGTTATGTACCCTGTGCTTATACATCGTGTGTATATTTAACTGGGTGCAAATAAACGCGTAATGCCGCGACATACTGACACCGCTTTTGATTACGTATACGTGGCCCTATTTTCTTCCACATTCTCTTTGACCAGTTAAAATATTTTTAGTTTGTGATTTGCCTCTCTATTATATCTCTAATATATCCACTGTGGCTCAGTTAGAAAGTCTTCCTGTCAATGGTACTAGATTCAATATTGATTTAAGGGAATTTATTACACTGATTTCTTTATGTTTTGCTTAGCTGAAATAAATGAAACTTTCTACGTAATGTGTCTCATTAATATGAACAAAAAGTGTCTACAATCTCCTCTCTGAATATATTTATCGCGTCCCGAAAGGAGAGATACGATTAAATAAAGAAGCAGAGATAAAACTATCAATTAAATACTTAATTTTTTTTAAACGATGCAAATGTGTCATCAGTTATGTCTCATAAATAATTTTACATGTCATAAATAATATGTTTTACGTCAAATTTTGTGTAACCGTCGGATGTTTACTAATGTAATAATTACATTTTACGTAATATTTGAAATGGAAAGTAAGATCCAGGTATCGAGAACAAAAGTATAAAATTAACCTCGTTTTTTTTTTTCTTAAATTTTAATTTTATCTTTACAAAGATCTTGAGTTTTATGATGCTAAATTGTTATTTTGATTAATTATAATCTGTGAATTTCTAGTTCTGTGGCGAGCTTGTGTTTGTAAAACATATTTTTTTTTGCTTCCATTAGGAAATATAATGTCCAGTAAAAAATATGTTTTTAGAGTATAATTATAGCACGCATATATGTAGGTTTGATGTCTATAAACAGTATGAGGAGTGACTAAGATTTTCTTTTTATTGCGTTGGTAATGGGTTCTCAGTCTATATATAATTTTAATTAAATAGATATATGTTACGACTATTTTTTATTAGCATCACTATGTATCTTGGGAACCTGGGAACTTAGCGATAAGATGCGACACTTTATTTCTTATTGGACCGTCCCCCACTTTCCGCCAAATTTTGGCGGCACTTCGTGTTGAGGGGTGGAACTCAACATAAAACTCAGCTAAAATTAATTTAAACTATTACATTCATATCAATCAAAATGTTTTCTTATATATTAAACCTTTTCGAACTAAATGGAGAGCGCCATGAACTACCAGTCGAGTTTAAATAGATTAAAAAAAAAATAACACAGCAATCTCAACTACATATATATTTGTTTATATAAATTATTAACCAACGGTTACTGTGTAAAGCTACAATGAAAATTGGCGCCTAACTCGGTGCCAAAATCGACGCCACATTCACTTTCACTAAGTTGTGTTTTTTTTTTTTTGCAGAATCGAGACGAGAGCAAGTGCATTCCGTAGTTAATGGCGGCGTAGTGAATTGTGTTTTGTGTTAAATAATATAAGTGTTGCCAGTGTTAAATATACATATATCTTTAAAGATGGTGAGTTATTTAATTACTTTTTTATGTATAAGCGTATGCTAAATTACCAATAAATTGAATTTGACATTTAAATTAAATTTCAAACTGTTATTATATAGCTATTGCTAATAATAATAGACGCGGAATGTCGTGGAAAAGAGCGAGTGTCAACGACGACGGTTGTGGTTTTTACATGAATTCTAAATGAATGCATTTATAAATATTTTCATCTCATCTCTTTGATGACAAGGCAAAGCGCCGCGTTTAGTTCCGCCACTCAACATATAATGCCTCAATAATTCGGCCGAAACTGGGGAACGGAGTGTCTTAAGGTAACTAGGTTTTCTACGCTTACCCTACTGTTTGCGGATACGGCGTTGGCTATAGAGTCTGTAGCAAGTAATAAATTTAACACGTTATGTCTTTTCTTTAATGTATACTCCAAAATTTAAACTAATTAATTTACTCCAAATTTAAAAAAATGTTAAAAAATAATGTTACGTAATAAAAGGGCATGGACCATATCTGTAGAGTTATCAGATTTAAAATAAAATACTGTCTTGCCTTTTTAAAATAAATCCGACATTTTATTTTTAGTTATTGTACTCATATACTTTGACATTTTGCATCATCAACATTTTTACAATAAAATGAAAAAAATATATATTATATATTCTTGTTTTTTTATTCACTTTATTCTACGCGGGAGAGTGGACACTCTCGTTGTTTAAAAATAATTAAAATGATATTTTAAGGCACCCGTGCATTTGTTAACTGGCTTGTTATGTAATAACAACGTGTGACTACACCACGCATTAAATATATACATATGTTATTGTATTTTTTTTTATTTATTTAAATATAAAAATATTATTGTTCTAGTATTGCTTATTATAATATTGAGGAAAGTCTTGTCGAGGCACAAGGATGTGATTGTAATGCGACGGTTGTGTGAGAGTTCGATTCCCACTTGAGGAAATTAATTATTATTCCTTTACATTTTCATTTCTTCGCTCTGGAGCTTAGGCAAAAAGCCCGGAGTGACTCCCACCACTCAACACGCCATGCCTTAAAAATTCAGCGGAAATTAAGGAACGGAGTGTCTTAACACTAAATAATGGACGTCTGTTACAAATAAATTGCTGCCATAAATTTTTTGTATATGAAACTATAAATAATCGGATCAGTTGATTTCCGTATTCTATATCAAAACAGACAGTTGTCATCTCCAGCTAGGTACTTACTGTTCTATGACATAGTTATATAAAGAACTAGAGAGAATAGTTGAATTGTAACATTAATGTAGAAACCGATGATTGTTGATGTAATAGCGGCAAATACAAAACAATAATAAACTATCTTTTTCTAATGCCTTTATCATTCTTTTGCCAATATGTATATAAAAATGCAAAATTTGGTCGTTATGAAGAATAATTTATACTACGTTAGTATTTAAGATGTCTGTCTAATCTGGACGGATTATGAATTTTCATAATGTGGACACCCAATAAGAAGGTATTTTGTAAATTTTTAAGCCTCAGGGGATGAATGAAATATAGACTGTTAATATTAAATTGAACACGCGTTTCATAGTTTATGGTGAATTTCCGGAATTCCTCCTATATTATATGACATTTCCGGAAACATTGTGTTCAAGATTACACAATAAGCTCACGTAATGCGATGACCACTGTGATTAAATTAATAACGAAAACCACGAACAATACCTACATAATATATGTAATAATGCATTTTAATTAACTATTTTTTTTATTTAATTTTATCGTGCTACCTACAAAATAAAATATTCTGTTTAAAAAAAAAATTGTTGTAAACTGACGATTGCACAGACGAGCCATACTAAGTGTCCCGCTGGAACCATTGTAGGAAGTGCTACAATAAAAATATGCAAATTTATTTAACGAAGCCAATAACTATATATTTTTTTATAAAATAATTTATCAAACAATAAGTGAGTTTCCCGCCGTTTCCCGCATTTAGCAGGGTTGGTAGAAAGAGCATAGTGTTAAGACACTCCGCTCTCCACTTTACGCCGAATACTGGAGGCGTTTGCTTGAAGAGTGGATTTCAACTGAGCGAAGAAATAAAAATATTAAATATTTCATTACCTCAAGTGGGAATCGAACCCACAACCTGTACCGATAGGTGAAACCTTAGACGAATATCAATTAAGTGTCGCTATAATATAAATATTCACCTACCCTGAAGGATAGGATATACTTTAATTATTATCAAGGCGACTTATTGACAGAACTGAATCGTACATCCTTTCACGTGATAACCGATTTCCTTATCACAAATCTACAATAACTAATAGCAGATTAGACAATTATACAATGGGTGCTTACGTCGTATATAGATTTGTTTATATGTTCCTTATTCATTGCAAAGAATGTGTGAGACGTAGTGGCGACACGCAGAAGGATTTTATGATTTATTATTTATTTTATTGTCGAGGCAAAGCGCGCAAAGTTCTGCCACTCAACACGCAATGCCTCCAGAATTCGGCAGAAAGTGGGGAACGGAGTGTCTTAACACTAGGTTCCCTACGCCTACTCTGCTGTGTGCGGGATACAGCGTGAAGCTGGAAATAAAATCTATTATTGTATTTTTGTGATTTGACAATATATATTCAAATATCTGGATAAAGTGGGATGCTAAAGATTCGCTATACTATTATAAATTTCCCTATTAGTTGCGTACACATTAAGCGTATTTTAAATAAATATATTTATTTAATGAAGATATTTACCAAATTACTCGCATCGATTATTATGGTTATCTATTCTGAGTTATGTCACATCGATATTCTATTTCAAGTTTACCGTTTGTATATGTATGAAATTGTTATATAAAGCTCTTAAGCTTTATCTGCTTCTAAGTGAACTTTAACTACCTACTTCCGCTCGTACGCTTATGACAGTAAAAGATATGTTTCTATCTGTTTTGGATATCTCAGTTATCGTAATTGACTGCGAGTGAAATGGTAAAATAATAAAAATAGCAATTTAAAATCATTCGTTTAGTAATTTCTTGTATATAGCAATAGATAATACTGCTTAAACTTAAATATACTTTTCAATAATGATTTTTTGGAAAATCATGGACAAATTATTACTTTAAAATATAATTAACGAATGAAATCACATTTATTTTGTCGAGCACACTAAGAAAATATATTATGATAATTGTGGAACAGATGGTTAAAAGTGTATAAACTTTATTAAAATTTTAAATTCTCGTTAATAAAAATAAAATATTGTATCGGTATTTTATTATTGTTGATTTAAGTTTCAACAAGACTATTTGCTAAAGTAATTTGTATCGTTCACTTTTAATCTTTTGTATTATTTAAAAAATATACAATTGGTTTCAACGAGTTTATAAATGATATTTAACTAAAATGTCAATACATTTCATATAATATATATATATATATATATATATATATATATATATATATATATATTTTTTTTTTTTTCAGATAAAATTGCAAAAGCGCTCTTCTAATAATTTCCTAATGGGATAGTACATTTTATGTGGGACATTGATCTATATATCTCTTGCATCGTAAGGGACAACGTTAAGTACGGCAATATGCTTACTTACAAAACCCTTAAAGGCTTTCAACCTTATAATTTTTTTATGGATATATATTAAAAAAGCCTTTAAAAGTCTTCCAAGCAAATTACGTATGACTTGATATAACACGACCTTTCTCATAATACGTGTAATGTCAGCCAATCAGTCAGCCAGTCAGTCATTACCATATTTTATGTGTTAATTACATAAAAAATTATGTTATTTTAAATTATAACATAAATACATATAAATAAAGAATATTTTTTAATTTGTATTCATTTATATCCTGATTTGGTTAGTTTATAGTATTTTGAATCTTATATTATAAGTTTTAAAGTTGATATTAGTTTTTGTTACGAAAGTATAGCGAAAGTGCACTCTCACTACGGTCACGGTCGCGGCTTTAGTCGAACAATGGTTTTGGCATAAGCACTTCTTGTAAGATTATAAAATGTGAAATTGACATTTGAATTTTTATATGACTATTGCATTTGTTATGTATATTAGTAAATATTTGCCTATTAATAATTTGTGAATAGTATAAAATATATAAAATTTGTAATAATATTGAGATGTTTATATATATTTTTTGGAATCTTATATCTATATTAAAAGTTTGAAACTTTTAAATGTTAATTCCTAATTTTCCGTTCCCGTAGAAATTTCTGTATACAAACGGAAAGTGAAAAATAGAAAGAACAGGCTTTATAATTATGTTCTTGTATGAGAAAAAAAAACCGACCTAGTGCGAGTTGGACTGTGCACTTGGTTACTATTAACCATATAAAAAATCAACTGTATCTGTAATTGAACTATGATGGTTCATGAGATACAGACAGACAGACTTAATATTAGTATCGCGAGTGACCCTGTGTGTACGGTATCTTAAAAACGAGCGTATTATGAACGTTAAACGAGTTTTGTTAGAATTTATTATTTCAGCTACACAAGACATATTGACACTGGTTTGATATCTAAAGGCAAATCTAGAAATGTATATCGAGATATATATATATATATATCTATATATCTATATAATGTATGAAAGTATTTCATGCGTGTTACGTGAAATATTTAAACTCCATGCCATCTATGTTGTTTGCACTCTACTAAAATATTTTACTTTTGAGTAAAAGAATTGAAATACATAATTTCTGACTGCGAACGGTGTGGTTATGGGTTCAGCACCCACTCAGGGGGATGGATTTGTGTTTATTTTAATTTCCTCATCCTAATAGAATGACGAGGAGTAAATACTATTAAATTATTGAAAAAAAAAATTAATAATAATAATAATATTTTTTTTTTTATTACAGAACGAAGGTAAAATTACTAGTTAATTAAATTATTAATGAATATAAAAATCTTAAACAACATTTACTTGTAAAGCTCTTGTAAAAAAATAATTATTATATATATAGATTGTTGTAGTATTTCAAGATCATATAATTAGCATATTATAAAAATGTGACATGATTTTTAAATCGGAATAAATTGTCCACTTAAGTGTGGATATAAGGAAGTGGCAATCTCTCCTTGATTCGTCATTGCGTCAGTGACGGCATGATTTTAGCTCTACATAAGTTATAAAGGTGACTTTTAAAGTAAGCCTTGACAAACTTTGTAAATTCATTGGAAAGTATCCAAGTATACTATCTACTTGTACTTAATATTATAAAACTGAAAGCTTTCTTTAATTGAATCAGCAGGATTTAAACTATAGAAGGTTGAAAAATGTTTTTGTGTCTGATAGTCTATTCACGCTGGAAGACTATAGGCTATGTCACGCCGCGTTTATTTTTTTTTCGATATAGCCCAATATAATTTTGGAAGTAACCACGGCCGCAATATTCTTAATATTATCGACTTAATACATCTGTTAATAGTCTATTAAGCAAATTCTAAAGGGAGACTAAAAACGTTACTATCAGATGGCTTTTATGATTGATTTGTATTCTCTAGTACATATGAAATAAAATATAGGTCAATTATGTTTTTTTACACTTTGTAATGGTATAAAAATTAATGAAACGAAATTATATATTAAAAAAAAGTGACTTGTATCTCATACACATGTCATAGACAACTATCTGAATGTATTGATTGTACTTATTTCTTCTTGAACATATTTAGCTGTATAGTTAATGAACTCATTTCTAATTCAGAGATAACATCAATAAATAATTCCCTGAGTGGAATCGAACTCACAACCACCGCGATTACATTCTGCTTTTATTGCTCTACCGCGTCACGACGGCCTAAAAATAATATTTACTTAATTTTTCAATACACGCTGCTCATATTCCAAAGTATTAAATATTATTATTTTAATAGAAAAAGTTATGAATGTATTTGAAATAAACGTGGTAAAGCTCTGTTTAAGCGGTAATTTGTTTGTTTGTTCAATTTTATTTCAATAATAAAAGTCAGTTTTCATTTTACTTTTATATGTATTTTAGCTCGCTCATATTTGTTTTGTTTATTATTTATTTAATATTGGAGACTCATAGAACGTCGAATTAATTTTTATAATATAGCCAAAGAATAAATATATTTTTTGAATAAAAATTGTATGTTTCTTTTATCTCTTAATGTGTGTACCTCTTAAAATATAGAGATATAATGTGTAGGTCACATTGCATGTAATGTAAAGCCCTCCTCGATAAATGGATTAATCACCTTAAAAATATAAAACTTGTGATATAGGACGAACGTTCCTGAGATTAGCGCTTTTAACCAAACAAACTCTTTAGTTATATAATATTCAGGTATATAGATTTATATAGTAAGCTCTTTAATACCACTAAATCTATGGGAAACGGGTATCAACCTCGGAATAAGGCATTCTTAGGTTCCTTTCTGCTCTGATACATAAAATGAAAGCAAAAATAATAATCAGTTTCATTAAGTTAATATTGCAATTAATATATCCGTAATAACCTCGGAAATATCTATATTTGGCACTTTTCAATATAAAACCATTTTAAAACAGGTTGAGTCTTTCGTTACGTGAGGTCATATAACGTCCCAATAACCTACACGTATAATGCTACAATCTTTATTCAATAAAGAGGCCGTCGTGGCGGTGGGGCTCAAGCCTTTGACTGAAAGCTCTTGTACAAAGGCGAGAGCCCGTTCTAATTGTGTTTATAGAAAATTAAAAATCAAAAGATATTATAACAATAATGAGACCTAACCGACCCTTAAATGTGTTTAAGCCTTTCGACAAATAAAGAAAAATACAACAACAAAGCAACTCACGCGATTCCTACATCAAAATATTACATCATTGCTTTCGTCTGTGAACGAAATTGCCACTCGATAGTGAAAGCGTGTTTAATTATGTGGTATATCTATGGTGTAGGCACTTCTAGTACACTATAAATTATATATAATAATAAATAAACAATATTTAAAATACAGGCTTTTGTGAAAATATGAACTAAAATGTATTTTTATCATGTACCTGTAGGTACATGAAAACCCCTACCTAATTAAATAGAAAAATTAAAATTTTCTATTAAATACAATTTATTGTATATATATAATATACTTAACAATAAAATAAAGATGTGATACGATGTGATTTAAGCTTGAAAGAATCACATTTTCACATTGATAACTATTTTTGTTTTTTATTAATTTCCATTTCCTGAACGAAATAAAACTGTTCGATTTTGATAATGTAATGTAAGAGCTTTCAATCGACCCACACAAAAGCTACTTTTCTTCACATGATTACCTCTTCAACCTTATCGCTTGAACAATGAAAAATGAAAAAAATGTATTGAATATAAAATACATATATGTTTTATTTCTTATTACAATTCTATTGTGTAAATTATAAAGAAGTGTATAACTATTTGATTTTGTTTGACGGGAATTAGGTGTCTTAACTCTATGTATCCTCTGCAATATGCATAAAGCTAAAAAACTTTTATTTAGTCTCGACTCTAATTTGAAGCATAAATATAAAAAAAAATCTTATTTTAAGATATTATTGTCAATTAATTATATTATTTTGAAATTTATATTAATGGCAAATATAATTAAGAACAAATATATATACATTCTCATATATTATATTATCAACGAATAATATTGAAATCTAAAGGTTTTCTGGAGATTTTGCTTCGCTTCCGTCCGGAAATCCAAATTTCCTCATTTGACATTATGTATGCGTTATTTTGTATTAAATAAAACAACTTCCAATTAGTTATTTTAGGCATTTAATTGATAAAGCTATATTTGACCGTCAAAATGCTGCTTTTTTTGAGTTTTTGAAAATAATAAATTTAGGAACTGTTTCAAAATTACACAGTTAACGAATTAAATTATCGTTAATAAATTAATTGGCAAATTGGTGTTGTGCAAATTTTTACAAATCTTTTTTATACTTTAAACTATAACTATTTAAAGTTTCACGTTTTATATCGTTCTTTTTAATTATATACGAAACAATTCTTCCTAAAAACGCCGCTAATTATCCATATTTTCTAGCAATTTTTTTTGGCAGAATATTTTGTGACTATTAAGTGTAAACTTAAATCACGTCGTCACCTTTAATAAAATAAATTATAAAATATCTTTTCTGATATAAATATAGATTTTATTATAGAAAGAAAGGCAAATCTCCGCTAATGCGATCTTTCTAACAGAGTGATGTAACACGATCATAATATACAATAAGTATAATATATGTTTTAGTGTAATGTAGATAAATTACAACGGTTACAGCATCTAGGTTTGTTTATTCATTTAATATTTGTATGTTAGTTTTTGCTTGAGGTCTGTTACTGTTTTGCTTATTTTTACATTTTTGTAGGTTCACGTTGTTCCTGCACTTAGCAGGTTAAGCAAAAGGATGTTAAGACACTCTGTTCCCATTAAGACACTTCCGTTCCCCACTTTTTGCTGAATGAGTGTTGAGTGGCATAACTCTGGGCTTTATCTCGTTACCAAAGAAATATGAAAATATTAAATATATCAATTCCTCGAGTGGAATGGAACCCATAACCTTGTAACGCCACAGGACTGGCTTTTTTTTGGTGTTACACACCAGCCAATATCACACAAGTTTAAGTATTTGAAATCCTTCAGGTCAATTGAAAACTTCTAAAGTATCTTTCGTTTGTTAAGGAAGACTTCCCTACTAATCCGCCTATTATTATAAATGTAAAAGTTTGTGAGGATGAATGTTCGTTCCATTTTCACATCAAAATTACTAAACTGATTTTGATGAAATTTTGCAGTAATATAGCTTATAACTTAGAATAACACATAGGCTACAATTTATGTAAATTTTATATAATTGAGCTGTGAAATAATAATAAGTTTAAGCGGGCGAAGCCGCATTTGCGTGGCTAGTTGGCTATATACCACATAGACCATCCAAGCAATGAGTCATTAATAATTCTTAATTTTTATTTCTTTCCACTTGAGCACGGAGACAAAGTCGCTAACGACAACTAGTCTAACGATAAAGTTTTATTGCCTTATCTAAAACATGTATCAGTTTTTTTCCTTAATATATTTATCACAGATATTCATTAGGTAATTTGCAAATGGTTTATAGTTCTTGAGGTCATGGCCAGGGTGTATGAAAATCAGTTTTTTTCTTATATTCTAGTATTATATTATCCTATTATACTTAATTATTATTTATGTGGTTTTTTTTGTGTTTTAAAAGCGGTTATCTGCCATACTATAGTAAATGATAAATATGTTACCTTCTTTTTTATGAATTATAAATAGCTTACAGAACGTATACATAAAAGAGAATATATCTACAAATATTTAAAAAAATATACGTTGTATTGTTCTGGAGATGATGGTTTTAATATGTTAACAGATTTTTATCTCATTATTGTACCTACAATTATTATAACTTATTTTTTTTCTCAATTTTAAAATATTCATCGTTGAGCTATAGAAAAAATAGTAGTTTCAAAATGTGACGAATTACGTTTGAACTTGAACATTATGCGACAAATTAATTGTTAATTCCATTTAAACTTAACCATTAATTTTTTTCAAAAAATTCTAATCATTAACTTATTTCAAACTTTAGCGACAATCTTGAAACGCTTAAAAGAAGCAGAAAAACTGACAAAATTAATGTTTCTCTTTATATATTTTTATTATAATTGTTCTCGCTTCTTGTAATAGTTAATCATTCATTTTATGACGTGTTTTAGTTTTTCTGTTAGTATTTGTGTAGTTAAATATGTTTTGGAGTAATTTTTTAACTTAAATTTTATATCAAATGTTAATGATAACAATATAATCAAATAGATAGTAATTTGACTGGAGAACGGAGTGTCTTGACAATAACTTTACTCTGGTTAAATTTTAGTATATCAACAAACTAAAAGTTATCCAGAGTGAAGTTATTATATGTATTTTAATTTTAAATTTCAGCTAAACATGCTATATGCAGGAAACAGCGTTTAGGTGCAGGACAAAATCTAAACTCAAAAGTATTTGTAATTTGTCTAATTATGTAGAAACCCTATAGAATAGGGATACAATACGTACTTTTGATGATACAATTTTCTATTGCTATCGTTTTTATAATAACTTGTTAATTTATTAATTATCATCAATCACATTGTTCTAACTTTCAAGGTATTTTAAGAAAAATGGAGCTGCATTGCTATGGAAATCTTTAACAACCTAATTTTCGCGAGCCTTGGGAAGTATTAAGATTAATATTAAAGAAAAGATTGTTATTGAGGCCTGTCGTGGTGCAGGGATACAAGACTAACTCGTGTCATGTAGTAGGTTCGTTTCTTACTCTAAGCAATAAGATTCCACCACTCAATATGCATTCAACGGAAGTGGGGAGTGGAGTGTCATAATAGTAGGCTCCCTCTGCCTACCCTGCTACATGTGGGATATATTGTGGAGTCGGGTTCACCCATCGAGGGTTCCGTACAAAAATGTATGTTCTCAATTTTTTTTTAAATACAGGCTTAACTTAGCCAGAGGCTTTTCATCTGATTCTTCACTTGAATCTGATACTTCATCTGATATCTCACTTGGCTTTAGTACCAAATGTTGCCCCCTACGCATAGCGTTTACGGCCTCAATATCATCTCCTTTTCTATATATATAGATAGTAAATTTAAAGAACAATTTAGGTGCCATAAAAAATTCCAATCGAAAAAAATTGATATTAATAAAATTATGTAACTGGTTGGCCTTCACTAGGCCTTTTGGTCACGCGAAAGGAGTTTTCTTGCGAGTTATTTAACCGAAAAACGTGTTGTTCAATTTACACTTCGTCTGTGCCAAGTTTTTGTATTTAAAATTAAGTAAAGGCAGCAAAAATCAACAAGACTAGCATCTACATCCTTAGATATGTATTTAGATGTCAACTAGTCGTAACTGTCGTGGCACAGTTACACACCGTATCACTGTAGATGCAAGGGTCGTGGGTTCGATTCTCACTCGGGTTAATTAATTATTTTTATTTGTCGCTCTGGTGAGTCCTGAAACCACTCATCAGTTAATGTGAATTGTAAATTCTATAGTATTAATCCGTGTAAATTATACCTGAGTACCTATGTAAAAAAAATACATGTATATTTTTTAGCTTCACGCTGTAATCCCGTAGATACCGATCGTGTTTGCAATTTTTATATATATATTTTGCTTATTTTTTGTTTTTTGTGTTCTCCGTTTAGTACAACCGTTCTGAACCTATGGTTTATTGGTCAGATCTCTTCCAGGATAGTTTCCAAGAGGCACGGATTTTCGCTATGTTGAAATTTTTATATTATATATTGTGTTTTTCTTTAATACGTGTGGAATAATATTTTTTAAATGTCAAATTTGTTGTTTATATATTTATAATGTAAATAAAATGAGAAAGGGGGAATGTGACCACAACAAGCTCCGTTTGTCCTCCACATGATTTTTGTTCGAGTTAAGTTAATTATTATAAAAAAAATTAAGGTCAAATTTATCGGAAAGTTAACTTGATTTCCTTAACTAAAGGACTTGACCCTATATTTTTTACTTGACGCCCAAAATGTTACGAACTTATCTCGAAGCTTATTGTTTTTTAAAAGTTTGCGTAAAAGCGATTTATAAATACATAAAGAGTTATTAATTTAAGCTCGTTATCTTACTTAACGCATATAAAAATGTTTTAAGTCATAAACTGATAAAATATACTTTCTGCCGAATTCTGGAGGCATTGCGTGTTGAGTGGCAGAACTCAACGTCAGGCTTTGACTCGACAACACAGCGAAGAAATGGAAATATAAATAGAAATAAATATTTCATCTCCGCGAGTGGGGATCGAACCCACAACCAGTCGCTTATACTGTTATACTTTGTGCTCCTGCGCTACGACTTATTTATTTATAATTTTACTATACTTTTAACTGCATTGACTAAGAGTATTATTGACACGTCATCCTCTGTCTGTATAGCTAACCTATCTTAAAAAAACTTCTATTTAAGAAACTGTATATTAAGGAAAATGATGATAAATAAATTTATCATAATATAAACCGCACTACGAATTAGCTCTGTAGTTTATACAAGTGGAAATAAAAAAGAATTTTATCTATTTTAAACGAAATAATATAGCAATAACTATTAAAATTACAAAATTTAGATTGACAAATGTAAGCATTACAAGACTGATTTTTCATTACGCGGTGTTAAAAGCAGGTCGTCGCACTCTCTTAAGCTATAACCGTTTCACAATGATCTATTATGACTAAATATTCAAACATTGGTAAATACAATGTTCATAGAAACAAACGTGAGTAACTCATACTAGTGCGAGTATAGACTGTAGTATTTTGGTTACATATAATTACATATGGAATTAATTTACATATACTTTTTTTTAACTACCCGCAACAGCAGCAGGGTAGGGTAAGGCAGGGTAGCAGGGTAGACTGAGGGAACCTTACGCTAAGACACTCTGTTCCTCACTTTCCGAGAACCAATTTTCGAGGCATTGTGTGTTGAGTGGAACTCAACGCCGCTCTCTGCCTTGTTAACAGAACCAAGATATACAAATAATAACAATAAATTATGAGAGAGGCCGTCGTGGCACAGCGGCACAAAGGTGTGACAGTAACACGACGGTTGTGGGTTCGATACCCACTCGAGAAGTGAAATGTTTATTTACGTTTATGTTTCCATATTTTCTCCCTGGTGACGAGGCAAAGCGGGGCTTTGAGTTCTGCCACTCAACACGCAATATCACCAGAATTCTGCAGAAATTGGGGAACGGTGTGTCTTAACATTAGGTTCCCTCTGCCTACCCTGGTGTGCGCGGGATTACAGCGTGAAAATGATTTAATATTTTTTTTAACATATAATAATTAATTTCCCCGAAACATATACTTTCGTAAGAGTATTTTGCTAATTGAAATTATATTATGAACAACAAACTTTAACGCCGCCTTTTAAGTAGTTAATTTCTGCTAAATTTTAATATGAAAAAACAAAAACTATTTTTAATTCAATCTCACAATCTTAGATACTTTCAGACTGTGTAATTTTGTGCCTGAAATATCAAATATATCTACGTAATAAAACACCACAACATAAAGCTATACAAAGATATGATATATATGAAGCTATAAAACTCTAGAATAAGCAACACAAGCTTTACACTGTGTGTAAACATGTTAATTTACATTGAAATAAAGCAAGCTATTGAATGGAAGACATTACTCCATATAAGGTGCAGACCACACTGCACGTGATGCTAGTAATTATTTATGGTTTTGCTTTATGGTTTTTAATGGCTTTGTTTATATATCTTAATATATCTTTTGTTTTGAGTTAAAGGCATGTTGAAGGAAAATAAGGCAAGGTCGCTGTGGCTTAGGTCGTTTTAACATTTAAAATGTAGTGGAGGCTGTATATATTTCCGTCTTTGATTTTAAACATAATATAGTTATATTAAGAATTATTAATAAAAGCAGGCTCAAAACTGTCTTCTTCAAAATCAAGTCTTGTCGAAACATAACCAATATATTAGTCAGAATTTTTTTTATTTAATAGGTGTCAAAATCTAGCTAATAATATTTAATTTTGCATATTCATGTAAAAATTATATGATGATTTCCCTTTTCGGTTTCTTAGTATAACAAATTTAACAACTTTTCTTTTTATGTTAAGGTCGCAGAGGGCTTAAGTAAATCTAAAATATAACTTAAACAGAAAAAGTTTGAACGAAATGTTTGTCACTATATTAAATTTAGTATAAATTGAGTACAAAAATTCAAATTTGCTATTCTATTTTGTTTCAATGTAATCAATGTAAATATTTTATGAAACTCAGGCCGTCGTGGCGCAGTGGTACAAGCGTACCACTGCGCGACGGTTGTAGTTTCGATTTCCACTTTGGGGGGGTTGGAGTATTTAATATTTTCATTTTCTCGCTTTAGTAACGAGGCGAAGTGCGGCGTTGATTTCCGCTATTCGACTGGCGGGGCAGGCTGAGGAAACATACAACAAAAACAACAACATATTTTATTTACTCACTCCCAAAAAAAATTCAAGTTTTCCCTTTGATTTGTTTGTATGTATCTTGTACATATTATGGGAACATCCCACACTCGTAGACCACTAAAGGTAAATGAAGAAAGATATTATCTAAGGGCCAACCACTGCGTCAACTTCTGTAATCTGGCCGACTATCGGATGCAGGTCGTAATGACACACACATAGTAGACACATTCGTGTAGCTATCTATGTCATGTCAATTTATCAAATTATTATTATAATTAATAACATATAGAGACACGCTATAACGTACTATTATTATAGAAAAAATCCCACTATTTTTCTGTCTTAGTTATATTCCACTTCAGAAAAAAGGAACTCTTATAAGATCACTTTGTTTTCAGTCCGTCTGTCTGTCTGTCAAGAACCTTTATCTCAGGAATGCTCGGAGATATCGAGTTGAAATTTACGGTCAGGTTTAAGGTCCCTCGATTTCCTGAAAAAAAATCTACATTTAACAATCTAATTATAATATTTGTATAGATTATAGACTTACAGTTTTTATTCTATATCTCGCATATGTCCCGATGGTCAGGGGGAACCTAGTATCCAAACTGGATTTGGAGTTGTTGAGTGGAGTCGATCTCAATATCGCGCTTTGCAATTCAATTTATAATATTAAAAATAAATATTTCTTTTCGAAATATACCACTTTGCAGCTAAATGTAAAAATAATAATAAATATTTCATAATAATATTATATACATATATATGTTTAAATTATTTTTATAATAAAAAAAAATAATAGACGATCGATGACGACCATCGTTAGTTTCTAGGCTTAAGTAATTTATTTTGAGGTGCGAACTCGTTAAAATGGACAAACGTGCCAAACACATTACCCTCCTTTGGCAGATGAATGGGACAAGAGATGATATCAATCAAGCTGATACGTGCACTGCAATGTGACTACTTTAGCTAAGCTGATAGTCTTTTGGATAATAGAAGAATTCGTTAAGGTTTATTAAAGATTATCATTAAAATATTAAAACTTAAAGAAATATGGTCCAAAAAGATGACGTCGAAGAAAAGGATCTGGATCTGGACTCAAACTCAGTTGTATTTAAATTTTATACAGCAGTTCAGTGTAACAACACTACTTGGGGAAAACGCTTTAAAACATTCTGATTTGACCTTATATATTATTTCGTAGAATCGGTTTACTGAGCATTGCACACTGTTGACTGATGAGAGGGAAAAAAGAAATTGCACTTTATTGTATTTAGCGTAGAAAGAAATACAGTAGTGGCGCGGGGGCATATAGTGTGCTGCTAAATCGACTGGTTTTGAGTTCGATTCCCTTTCGGGAAAATTTAATATTTATTTCACTCTGGTGTCAGCAAAGTGCGGCGTTAAATTCCGCCACTAAACACGCATTACCTACGGGAATGGAGTGTCTTCACACTACGTTCCCTCTACCTACCCTACCCTACCGTGTGCGGGATACAGCGAGACACTGATTTAATTATGATTTAGTCTTAAAGCTCCCTCAGCCTTTAAATAAAATATCTTATCGTATAATCAATAAAGTAAACATTTTCTCATTAATGTATGTACTGGTTATAGCATATAAGCAATCTCTTAGTAATAGGCGCTATATGAATGGACCTTTTCTTCCCACGACACAAATGTACACGATTTTTTATTGTATGCCTACAATAGTATTACTTGGTACAAGAAATATTTTTGTGTTTGAGTATGTATGTATGACCTAGACACGCATTGGGTCGCAACTTCAAATCCGGTCGTTTCAAATTATCTGATAGCTTTTTGTGAAGTAGAATTAAATTGATGAATCTTAAAATCTTTTAAATTTTATTTATAAACTTGACATAAAAAAATATCCTAATATTCTATAAGCTAGTGGATTCATAGAAATTGTAATTGTTTGAGTAACTTAAGTTTTGTTTTTTTATGAATTAAAAAGCTTCTCTTTACTAATCCAGGCACAAAGAAAACGATATTTCCAAATTTTTATCTAAAGTAGTTAAATAATACATTTTGTATCGTGAAACAGATAAATATTTGTTCGTAACTTTAAATATATTACAGAGACAAAAAAAAAATGTAACCATACAGTCAAGGTATAATTCATTTTTATAATATATCTTATTATACTAAAAATTTTCTCACTGTAGGTATATTTGATGACTGTAGGTGGGCAAACCTCCACGGAACAGAGTGTTTTAACATTATTTTGCTATGTCATAAAAATCGCGCTTATTTCAATAAAACCTCCGAGTTCTTTTATTATGAAATCAAATGTTGTAATAGGAAAACATTTGAAATATTCTCAATGTGTTACACCACTTGTGAGTGGAACAGAAATGCGATTGATCAAACCTCGCTATTACTACATGTTGGTCGGTCAGTACGCACATAATAAACATTATACAGCCTTATGTAAACATATCGAAGAGGAAGTTCAGAAAAGATTTGTTTTTATTGTTCTTTATGTTTCGAAATATAAATTATACATGGTAGTATAAATTTGGCATGTGAAACCGGAAAAAAACAAATAAACCAAAAACCCTTTTACATATTTAGAAAACGTATAAAAAATTTAACGTAGCGTGATTCTATCAAAAACATAAATATGAAACAAATGAAGATTTGTATTTGTATGTAATAATTCATGCTGAACTTTTACTTGGCTATTTTTTCTTCCAACTTCAATCAATAAACTTATCTTTTTCAGGGTCGACGGTGGCCTATGTTCTGTCTGCCAATTTTACTCGCGGCGTCAGTATGTGGAAGCGACATACTGATGATCACGATGGGAGGCACCAAGTCCCACAAAATACCATTCTTAGAACTAGCGAGAGGCCTAATAAGAAGGTAGCGTTTTTTAAAATTTTTTGCTTATTAATTCTGAACGCAATGTAATTATAAATTACTTAAGTCATCGCTGGCTCAACATGCATCTCCGGAATTCGGGTAAGTGGGGACCGGAGTGTCTTAACACTAGGTCCCGTCTGCCTACCCTGCTACAAGTGGGATACAGCGTGTAATTGAAAAAAGTTCCAAAGTTAGCTTGAATGATTTAATCTTCACACTATATTTTAGTTGAAATCTTATCCAAAATTTATGTTAAATTACAGGGATCACAACATTACATTAATTAGTCCATTCCTTCCGGATTTCCACATTGAGGGCTTAGAAGAAATCACCCCCCAAGGTCTGGCCTCTTTTGTGCGAGGATATATGTCCTTTGATCTTGTTGGTGCAAGAATGAGAGGAGAGGAGCCTTTGCCATATATGGATATTATAAGATATGGATATGAGGTATTGTCAATATTATATTAAATTAAATTGCTAAAAGCTATGATATAAAGCAAAAGCTAAACTTTGTTTCATCACATTAATTAATAAAAAATATTTTACGGGATAGAAATATTTAATATTTTCATTTATTCGTTCTGACAAACAAAGGAAAGCGCGGCATTGAGTTCGGATGCTCAACGTGCAATACTTCTAGAAATCGGCGAAAAGTGGAAAAGGGAAGTATTTAGATGGGAACGGAATGTATTAACAATAGGTTCCCAGGATCTCTCTGCCTACTCTTTTTTATCTTGACGCTGTACCGTTGTTGTATGGAATACAGCGTGAAGATAAAAAAAGTATAACCTAATAATAATATGATATATTTCTTTTCAGGCATGCGATTCCTTCCTCAATGATATCGAGACAAGATCATTTCTACGCTCGGGGAAAACATACGATCTTATAATATTGGACGGGGCGTATCCGGAATGCGCTTTGGGCATCGCATATAGAATGAAAGTGCCGTTCATGTATATAAACACTGTAGCCTTTTACGCGTCACCTACGAGCACCTCGGGCAGCCCTGCGCCATATTCTGTAATGCCATTCTTTGCTCGATCTTTCACTGACAATATGGGGTTCGTGGACAGATCAATAAACGCGTTTTGGCATGTTGGTGCGATGTTGGGTCATGGGGTCAGCGTGGCAATCATACAACGAGTTCTGAGAAGACATTTTGGACCTCAAGTGCCCCATGTTTATGATATGGCCAAAAATGTTAGTTTCATCCTACAAAATGGACACTTCTCTGTGACATATCCGAGACCGTTTTTGCCGAACGTTGCTGAAGTCGCCTGTATACATTGCAAGGAATCTAAGAGGTTGGATGCTGTGAGTAAAATGTTCTGTTTGTCTTACACAATCTAAATATATACTTACGTACTTTTTTGGTTTTAAGTAAATATTAACGTGTATATTGCTAATAATATATATATTTTATTCTACAAAAACCCCTTCCACATAAAGTTTATGTCTTTTTATTTTTGCCATTATACAAACATTTTAATATTGTTATTAAAAAAAATGACTTCAACTTAATAATGTAAATATAATATTATTAAGTTTAATTTAAATAAATTTAGAAAAAGTTTTTTATACATATTATTAAGGTAAAACTAAGGTTATTTTTTATTTCAGGATCTAGAAGAATGGATATCCGGTGCAGGTGAAGCAGGGTTTGTGTACGTGTCTATGGGGTCATCGGTCCGTACAAACAAAATGCCTCTTGCGGCGCATCATTTATTCATAGACGCCCTGAAGAGACTACCCCAGAGGGTGCTGTGGAAACAGGATGGGGAGCAGAATTTAACAGATATACCATCCAATGTCAGATTGTACAAGTGGCTTCCACAACAGGATTTATTAGGTGAGGTCATATTTAATTAAATTTTTAGGTCGCTTTTTACATATTAATAATGTATAATAATGACAGCATTCGTGCGTATATATTCTTATGTATTTCTAGTATAGTTACCTACACTGTTATGTACATATACGTGTATATATATATATATATATATATATATATATATATATATATACGTACATACATATATGTATGTTTATAAAGTAAAAGCTCATGACACAATAACGACGAAGCGTTCAACTCAACGCTGTTACTCAACACGGTGATGGTGCCGATGTAAGCACTGACATCGTATCATTTACATATTTCATTTTATGTGAGAGTTATGCAAACTCTTAAGACATTTAGTTACATTTACATATTTTAATCCGTTTCTTAGTTTAATATCTTAGTTAGTTTGTTTAATTTAAACTTATCTTAAGATAGTGTTTTTTGTCAAAATATACACAATAGTTGTAGTTGGTGAGAAAACGGTTTAATTTATTTCTAGATTGTTCAATTTACTCTGTAAAAGTATGCAAATTTATTTTGCTATTATTTACTGGTGTATATTATTTGTTACGATAAACATAATTTTTATTTTAAAATGACAACACTTGAGGTGGTGAACTATATTTATTAGGAAATACAACTTATAAAAGTTCACACACTTAACTTTGAGGGTAAAATATAAATTTCAAAATAATTTATGTTTCAAATTAATGTAATGGTGCAACATTAAGTTATTTTTGCTTAACATATTATTGATAAATGAGTTGAAAGTGACCAATCACAATGTTACCTTACAAACTGTGCCACGATTATTATTATGTATAGAATACTGTATTTATTTCTTTATTTTTACTCAAAATACAATTACATTTTACAGGGCATCCAAAGATAAAGGCTTTCGTGACACACGGAGGCCTTCTCAGCATGTTCGAAACGGTGTTCCATGGGGTGCCCATCATAACCATACCGGTTTTCTGCGACCACGACGCAAACGCAGCCAAAGCTGAAGCAGACGGGTACGCGAGAAAATTAGATCTCCATCATTTGACCTCAGACAAACTGTACCAAGCGATACACGAAGTTATTGTGGAACCAAAATATAAATCTCAAGTGAAATATCGTCAAGCTTTGTTAAGGAATCAAAAGGAATCTCCACTGGAAAGGGCGATATATTGGACAGAATATGTGATACAACACAAAGGAGCATATCATTTACAATCGTCTGCTAAAGACCTAAGTTTTATTGAATATTATATGTTAGATATAGCTTTCACTTTCTTCATCCTTGTAATCACCGCTATCGCTCTTATTTTCTACACATTAAGGTTTAGTTTCCACTGGCTCGTCAACGTACAAACCAAAAAAATCGATAAGTTTATCGATATACCGTTCAAGACATCGATAATAGATGCAAAATCGACAAAGAAAAATCTGTGAATACCAAAATATCTTTTTAGTTACCATATGTTACCATATTAAGTTATTGTGATATTATTAGGTGGTAGTTTGTAAATATTTAATAGGAACTAGTGTAATAAATCATGTTTTATACTATTATTAGTTGTTGTTAATAAAAAAAAACTAAGTTAAGATAGCTATAAGCAGATTTCGGTTGTCACCGAGAACATAATATCGATGATACTCGAGGGAGGTCGCGAGTGAGAAATTGGGGAATCCCCGGAAGGCATATTATATATGCTAGTTGATGACAGTCTACTAATAACTACTACTACTAAGCTAAAAAAAAATCATAAGAGACTATCTTCTCGCAATACCAGAGTGCCTAACTGTAAGCGGTTAGATCATATCGCGTGGAAATTCAAGCGTCTTAAAATCAAATTCTTCATGTCTTATCTTTTTTAAAAGTATAATAAAAGTCTTAAGTTGTCTTGGCGCAGGGGCACAAGCGTGCGATTGTAAACGCGACAGTTGAGATTCGATTCTCATTAATGGAAATTAATTATTCAATAATTTAACTCTGGTAACGAGGCAACACGTGACGTTGAGTTCTGTCAACGATTCAAGAGCTCAGCGGAAACGAGAAGTGTTTGAATTCGATACATAGCGTGTTAAATAGCGAAGCTGTCGAAGACTTTTGAGCGAGCCGCACTTTGTCTGGCAAATCAGAAAAATACAAACAGTATATTTCTCCAAGTAACATATGGTATTATGTTATATTTAAATAAATTATTCTTATTTAAGTCAGATAAAATGAACATGAATAGAAAAAGAATGGCTTCTACTAACTATAAATTAAACTGAAGTGGAAATGATACTAAATATTTAATTCTATAGTTTATTTAATAAAACATAAAATGCATTGAAGGTTTCTACATTGTTTTGTAGGTGCTGGCGTAAATAATACTAAGAATATAATTATAAAGTTTTAAGAAAGATACATATTTATAGGTGACTTTTGATTTTTCTTAAGGCTTTCGATGCAAATTTCGAAGCAAAAAATAGGAGATCTATTCAAGTGTTGAATTTGATAATAAATCTTAAAACTGGTACCCTAATATCATAAGTAACTAATTGTTCAACGACTTAAATAATATTACATTTCAATTTTAGGTGGTTCTTGAGATATACTGTTGATTCCTTTATGTTCAGTGACTTCAGGATTAACTTTTGTGGTCGCAGAGTCTGTTGACACAGCGAAGCGTATTATGTTTTCTGAAAAAAGATATATATATTTGTTTATTTTAACTTCATGACACGGGTAGTATAGATAACCTAGTTAAAAGACTTCGGCCTCCATTGTCCCCCTAATTTCCGAGATATTTCGTGTTCAGAGCCGGAAATCAATGCCTCGCTCTGTGTGCCAGAGCAAGTAAATGATAATAATTCCTTGCCCCAGTGGGAATCGAACCCACAATCCTCACATTTACACTCACATGGTGTGTCACTGGCTACGATACGACAACGACGTATGAATGTTTCAACAAAGAATAGCATTCAATCACTTAAAAAAAAATCAATTAAAAAAAAATCAAATAGTTTCGACAATACAATAGGTTTCGAATGTGAAATTTGTTTGTTCTATCAACGAGGTCAATCGCTGAAAAAATGAAAATATTTACCACACGTATAGTACCTTTAAAGTGATACACCAAGCTGGCCAGACAACCCAGGATGCCAAAAGACACGAGCAGCCAACGCACCACCCCTACAATTCGCTTCGGTAGAAATAGTTGATGTTTCAACATATTTACAAATGTTTTATTTAAGGCTAGACCCTGCAAACAAATTAAATGGCAAATTAAATGGCCGTCGTGGCGCAGTGGCACAAGAGTGTCGAGCATAAACGCAACGGTTGTGGGTTCGATTCCCACTCGAGGAAGTGAAATATTTATTTACGTTTATATTTCCATTTAGTATTCCTTGTCTAATAATGTTATTACCTCTTCTATCCAGAACATAGGCGCCATAATGTCCGGTAGATCCTTGCATAAATCCAATTTTTCAATTTTCAGTAATTGCATATTAAATTGTACTCTTTGTTTAGCTACTAATGGTGTACCAGTAATCTAAAATAATTTTAAATACGTAAAAAACACAATATAAATGAATCTAATTCAATATTTGGTTACTGTATTTTTTTACTTTTTTTAGGATTATTAATTGTATAATAATTGAATATTATACTCACTGGCTCAAAATCAATGGCAATTTCATGTTCATTGACATCAGGATTCAATCCTTTGACACCTTCCAATAATTTAGGATCACTATCATAGAAATGTGGCATGGAGACGTACATTGGAACACCTATACACTTGGTTAAGTCCATCAAACCTTTTGGTGGGCATGCATCAGGAGAGTCACAATAGCACTGCAGCTCAGGATCATTGGCAAAATCACCGATATTGGCAATGTATCGGTTAGTTTTAATTCCTTTGTAAGATGTCTTCTTTTGGTACCAAGGTTTAAAAGATCTAGAATCGATATTTAAAAAAAATCATCCTAATGATTACTTCAGTAAAAATAAATATTTATAAGTCGTACGAAAGACGCTGACTTTCGCCCATTTTTTATATGATAAATATATATTTATATAAATTCTAACACTTACCGACACAAGTCTCCGGCAAATGATTCCAACTTATCAAATTGAGTCAAAAACGGCGGAAAAACTGTTCCATCAGTACCTTCAAACTCGTTACATTTCCCTTGCCACATATCCTGTTCCGTTTTACCATCTATCGCTATTACTTTACCGACGTCCATCACATTTTTCATGCCACGCTTAACAGTTACTACGTGCTTGTCAACTGTTGCGTTACGCTGAACAAAAAGCAAAAGTTATTAATAAAATTTCATTTGAATTAGAAGGAACGGAGTAGTTTCCTCGCTGTGGTCTTGCAATGTCTCGAAAGTTGTGAAGGAAGTGAGAAATAATTTAAAATCTACAAATAGAAAATGAAATATGACTTACCAATCCAAATAATGAGAATCTGTACTGGTTATTAGGCTCAAAAATTAACCTGTCAGCGGCCTCTTTCTTTAACGCAGTACAAACTGCTTTAGGTGCAAAGTCTGTTCTAGCACAGTTTATAACGATTCCTCGAAAAAGGAGATCCAAAACTTTAACTCTCATGAATATATCTTCAGGATTATCGAATATCCCATTTAAAGCTTTGCCAACCATGTTAATCATCGCAGGCTTGTCTCTATGAACTATCGTCGCCATACCCTAAGGATATAAATATGTGTTGAAACAAGTTCATTATATTATTTTACTTGTCCAATTTATTCAAAATATCTTTCCTTATAATAGAATTTAATAAAAAATGAGTCATTAGAGAACATTAGTTGTAGAATAAAAGTAACATACGAGCATAAAGGCATGTGGCATAACTATCATCTCCTCCCCAGTTAAGCTTGGTCCAGATAGATCTTTTCTGAAGTAGAATTTGTCAAGTTTCTTATAATCAATTGTGTCTGTGTCATCTTGGTCTTCCACCTCAACCTTTTCTTTCCATTCTCTATAAGTAAAATATGTTTATTATTTTTATAATAGAGAGAGCGAATTTTGAGGTCATCTTTCACAGTTGGATTTTATTTGTACCATTACCTGTACTAAAATAATGCTATTTACGTGTTATTAACATGATAAGATTATAAGCGAATATACGAGTTTCTAGGTTCACGCTGTATCCTGCATATAGCAGAAGAAACCTAGTATTAAGACACTCCGAAACCAATAAAATGCCGTCAATTTGAATGAAAAATGTATATAAAACACATAAAGATACTAGTATTCATAATCATCGGGCCACGTTACACTCTGACACTTCTACAGTATTTTTTTGTATCGATTGTAGTAAATTAAAGGCCTAACGTGTTGCGAAACTGAATACGAGATATAAATAAAACTTAATCGATGTACAACGAGTTCACATTGTGCTTAAGTTATCTGAAAAATAGTTATTATATTTTTTTGATTCACATGTATCCCACACATAGCAAGGTAGGCCGAGGAACCTAGTGTTGAGACACTCCGTTCTCCGTTGTTTTAGGCAATATTCTAGTATTTCAATTTTCGTTTGTATTATCCATCTTATAAACTTACTTCTTTAGAGAGTACATTTTAATTTGTCAACGTCGTATAAGATCGAGAACACGAAGTAGATAGATGAAGCAAACGAGATATTTTTTCATTATGTAACAAACTATTTTAGAGATTTTTTATAAATTTGCATGTCGAAGAAATCTGACATATAGTTAGGATTAGTATGCCATTACTTAAATTGAACTATAAGAAGTTAGCTCTCGTTTATTAATATATCGTTAAAAGAATTGAGAAAGAAAAAAAAGTACCCACGATGACCGGAATTTGGACAAATTAAACATAATAACAATGCTTTTTATAAAAATATTTTTGTGATGTATATATTATTTAAAATGTTTTTTTTTTATATAAAATACACACTACAATAAAAACAAGAGACTTACTCAAAATAATAAGGTCCAACTTCCTTCACAACAGGCAGAGCTCCTTTCTGGACCTCTTCAGCGTTAGTGTAGTTGAAGAGATACACCTTGAAGTCGAGCGCGAAGGGAACCTTTTGCCACATCTGACGTATGTCTGTCTTTTTTGATAGAGCCATTTCCTAAAAATAGATTTGTTAGTCAATCATTTAAAGCGATTATAATTTTGTACTTAAAAAAAAGTAAATAAGATAGTGGGTTCGATTTGGGTTTCCACAAATTTGGTAGATTTTTCCATTTTCCGACTTTGGCAACAAGAAAAAGTGCGGCGTTGAGTTCGTTCACTTAACCTATGATATCCTGAAAATTGAGCTGTGCACAGTGAATGATAATACGTGATACACCGTGAAGCTCAAATAATTTTATATAATATTATGCCTTTATTATTATTATATTATTTTAATATTATTATTTAAAACATTTAATTTTCTCTATTTGTTTGAAACACATAGAGAAAATTAAATGTTTTAAATATAAAAATTGTCCGAAATGGGAACCGAACCTACTGTCGACGTTATAAATCAAACAATCTTCTGCACAAAATTATTACTTAGAGATGAAATATATAACTATAATATTCCAAACAGACATAGATTGACGTATTTTAATATATTATATAATTGTATTGAATTAACTGAACAAGGTTCACCTTCAAAAGATTTGGAGGATCTCAAAGCATTCTATCAAAGCCGTTCTGGTAAACGACAAGCACTTGGCGTGGACGTATTTAGAAACAATTCTTAATTATATTAATTTGGCCCATTCTTGCTGTTATAGTATTTAATTATAATATAACAGCAAGAATGGGCTGGCAGAGTCGCATTTTGGTCACTAACAAATTATAGTATTAAATATAGATACTATTCATTTTTAAGAAAATTTAACGTTTATAAAACAAAAAATATCACGAGAGATTGTGGGTATAATAATTTTATTCATCCACCCGTCATTCAATCCTTTTTACATGTTTATATAACAAGAAAAATAATAAAAACGACATATTTTTTTAGTTATTACCTTTTTGAGTTGACTCTTCAGAATCGTAGGAAACAGAACCCATCCAAAAAGGATTCCAAATATGGCAGCACCTCCGCACCCTGCTGCAATTTTCATGTGCTTGGTAAGCGGCATCTTGATCTGGTTTATATTAGAAAAATAAAATCGGTCAAATGCGGTCAAGAAGGTTTCGCTTTAATTTCACGATCGTATGTCAACGAATTTATAAAAGACCTAACTCATTCTCGCCTAAGAGTGGACACAAGAAAAAGATAAGAAAAAAGTTTAGGAGAGTAAAACTTTTCGGATATTTCCTTAATTTGTATTGCAAGTTCTTATTTTTCGCCACTTTTTATAAATGTTGGCTTACGATAAATGCCGTATGTTTTTTTGGTTTTGTAGTACGGAACTCCTAAAAAAAAACAAATAATAATAACTTTGATGCTAAAGTTATTTCATATGGACTGGAAAATCAGTATAAATTGTGTAATAATGAAAAATAAGTCCAAAATTATGAAAAATAGGATAAAGAACTGGATTTAGAAAGCAGCACTCTACAAAATACAAAGAGTTAAATGCACAGTTAGTTCTAGAGGTTTCCTCAAGAATTTATAAATTTTAAACGCAATATACATTATAAAAATTATACAATATTTAAATTGAAACTTTATTTAACCTTTAACGTATCTATTAACTGTAAACTCACTGCAGACTAAGTCTTTAAAGGTCACCCCCGTTTACAGGATATTCTTAACATGTATCTACATGTTAATAAGTGTTCTACATAAATTATTTCATTAAAGAGAAAAATCTATCAAATCATTTACTCCGATTATGTGCAATCGATGGGTAGCCACCACGTGTTGGTTCCCATAAACATGACATCATTAGTATAGCATTTTTCCTTACATATATAAAAAGTATATGTAAGAAAAAAATACTTATTATGACGTATAAATGAAGCTTAGTCTAGTTGTACGATTTCCACTGGAGAAAATGAAATAAATATATATACATATATATATTTTTTTGTATTAATATTTTCACTTTTTCGTTCAGGTAACGCAAATAGGCAGATGCATCCAGAGTTCGGCGTATAGTGTTGGCCAGAATGTCTTAATGGGAACGGAGTGCCTAAGCAATAGGTTTAAAGAGATATATACGTCACTCGACAACGATTTTTCTTTATAGAAAGTTTGATAATTAGAAGTACAGTCGTTTGATAAATAAAACTACACGGTTTTATAAAATTAGAGATATTAAAACAAAAATTATATGAAAAATTATACTTTTATGTTTAATACTAATTAAACTTTTATTTCTATCAATAGAAACAATCTAAACTCGAAATTAATTATATACATATTCTAAAGTGGACACGCTATACATTGAACAAATTACGAAAAACTGAAATATGAAGTAAATAATATATTTTATTAATGTAAGGTAAATAGATTTTTTGCTTTTTAAGACGTTGAATTTTTGATAGTTTACGGATGGTGTTTGGCGTATGAATAGGTGGAAATCCTTCGCATATCCGCTTATACGGTCCTATAAATCACTAGGGTACACACTTAAAATATTACACGCCCAAATTTAAAGATTTCAGCGTTTTACTGCAAAGTAAAAAAGTTGAGAAATCTGAGGAAACGTGGTCGATTCTTGCTTGATTAATGTATTTTTTAGCTAAATTCTGCAGGCATTGTGTGTTGTGTGGTAGCGTTCAATGCCACTCATTGTGTCTTTACCAGAGATTTCATATCCTCGAGTTCGAACCCACAGGTACTAGGTGGGTATTTCACATGATTTTTGTTTTATCCATATTAAACACTACTGAGATCTTCGACCATTGTGTTCAGCTACTCCATGGTCTCAGCCAGTATTACTACATCATCAGCAAAACGAAGATGTGTAAGGTAGTTGTTGACGATTTCGATTCTCACACCAGGAAATCAAAAAATAATATTTTCATTTCTGACTCTGGTAACGAGGCAAACGCGGCGTTAAGTTCCGTCGCTCTCACGCAATACCACAAGAATTCGGCGGAAATTGGGGAACAGAAGTATTTTAAATGGGGAACGGCATTTAGAAGAGATAAGACAAGATTTGAAAAGATCAGAAAAGAAGAACAGGAGAAAATTTAAGGGAGTATTCAAATATTAGTTCTCTTGTTTAATTTAAACAGCGTTTTTTTGACATATCTACATAGATATAGTAAGTCATGTCATACGTACGTGTGACGGTGTGTACACGGCAACAGCTGTTCCAGTACTCGGACGACGCTGCAACGCTTTCCAGTGGTCAGCCTACTATCGTCTACTCAAGTGCAAAGATTTAATTCTATTAGTATTGTTTATAGTCATATTTATTACAAAATTTTTATTTTAGAACAAATCTATCATATCATGTTGGTTGTGGGGAACGCAGATGTATCCCAACAGTAATTCATTATGTTTTTAACTTTTTTATTTGTCTAATAAAAAATTAAAAACTCACCAGTAGTAGTTATAAAAATATGCCTTGTTTTCTTAGACCACGCTAACCAACGTACTCTTATGTATAATTTTTACTTAAGTATCATTTTTAACTAAAAACTTATGAATAATCATTTTTTTTCAGCTGTATACTTTGTCCCGTTTTTACCGAGGCATTGTATGTTGAGTGGTATAACTTCCACTGTACCTCGTATTGAGCAACTCGCATGAAGGGCAGGCAGAGGAAATCTGAAAACCTAGTGTTGAAATACTCCATTCTCATTAAACTCTTCTGTTCCCTATTTTCTTGACGCCACGCTTTACCTTGCTACCAGAGTAAGGAAATGGAGTGGGGATCGAACTCATAACAATTTTGCTTACAGTCAAATACTGTCCAAGTTCGCCTCATACAAATAGTATATATATATAGTATCGTCTACTATGGCAATGACTGTACAGCCACGCCCACAAGCCAATGGTATCGTTAGCTCGAGGGCCAATACGTCATTCCTGCAATTACAGAAAGGTTTATGATTACTGTCTGATAACAAAAAAATATTAAGTTATTTTAAAATAATATAATTCAATGTAAAATAATAGAAACAGCTTTTGAATATCATATTGGTGAGAAAAAACAACAGGTGTTCTTTTTAAACCAATTAAAGTTATGAAAGTAACTTTTAACTTTTTTTTAAACTAAGGGTGATTTGTTACATTAGGTTATTACAACCCTGTAATCTTTAGAACTATTATTTTAGTAAAATAATTATCTACTTCATGTAATATTTTTTTTAAATCAGATATACTTAGTCGAGTTCCGTCACTCACGCAATGCTTCAAGAATCAAGAAAAAGTAGGGAACGTAAGTCTTAAAACTACCTTCCTAGGTTCCAGTTAAGACCTAGGTAACCAGATCTGTGCTGCTCAGCGTGAAACTATAAAATAAATATTGAAATGAATCAAGATGTCATAATTTTTAAAAAGAAATCAGACTCTTGCCACTCACGTAGCAAGAGTGTTTTGACTCTAGATTCCTCCTGTCCACCTAGCTATGCGACAAAATTATCCTTCGTACGGGAAGAATGTAGTGACTCTTGACTGAGTGTCACTTTGCTAGGTTGTTGCCACCTATTTTCTACAAGCTGAAGCATGTATTAGTATGTATATTACATAGAAATATTTCCGTTCAAATCCGATATTGTCAATATAAAAAACCGATTGAATTGGACTCGTCCATCCAGTGTTCTCTACCAATTTCATGATTGTATAAAGAAATCAGGATTGTAGCTCCAACGGATGTACAATTTATAATAATTGAGAGTGTCTTCAAGAGATTCCTTACTCTTGAGCCCTAGCGAACGTTGTTCTGAATTGTTCTACTAAAATTTCAAAATTTCTTATACTTGATTTTTTGGTCGCGGATTTTACGAGCTTTCTGCGAAGTTGGTGACGCAACATATGGGATTGAATCATACCACTTTCCTTACACCCCATAAGGAAAAGGATAATTTAAAGGAAAAATTAATTTACTATAACTAAATGATATATTATAAAAACGTATTCCATAAAAATGAATCATTTTATATTAACATTAGAAATTAATCAATATACCTACTCATTTTCCTTATAAATAGTGAAAATATGTTTTTTTTATTAGACACAATCTAACTGTCGAATGGGGCGGAGCCTTGAATATTTGATATGAAATATTTTCCAATAACGTTTTTAAACTCTTTGTAAGTACACGCCTGTTTGTCCTTTGTTTGCTTTAAGTTGCTTATACTTGCTTCTGTATTTGGTTTTGTATAGAGAAAACATCAGTTTTTATCAGATTATATTTTTATTTGTAAAATGTTTAAAAGAAAAATAGTATAATAGTAAATAGCATTAGAGACCAGTTTTACGGTAAAAGTAGCAAATTTTTTTTTCACATGACAGAGAGAACAGAGTTGGAATTTTCCACATTTTTGCCCAATATCAAATTATTGCATATTATACTAAATGTCGGCCGTCATGGCGCAGGTGCTCTAACGCGATGATTGTCGGTTTAACTCCACTTTAGTACCAAGGCGTTGAGTTCCGTCACTCGACACGCTATGCCCAGAAAATCCAGTGGGAAGTGTGGAATGAAGGGTCTAAACATTAGGTTCTCTCTGCCTACCCTGAGATTGATAGCATTCAGCGTGAAGCCGAAAAAAAGAACTTAACGTCTTGTCTTAATTCGTCTGATCTGTGTTGAGATGGGAGGTGGATATGTCAATAAATAAGAAGCATACAACGATAAAAAAATGTGTTAAATAAATATTTTTTGATACAAAGAGATTTAGTCATTTTATATGCTAACTTTACAATAACTAAATATAAGGTTATGTTGTACGCGAGGCTTAGGCTGACGTTTACATTTTTAAGTTTACTATTAGAAATCTATGAAAAGAAATACATCATAAATAATATGTAAATTATTCTACAGCGGCCATTGCATCCTCAGGATTAATACTCTCGTTTGAAGTGTCATTTGAGTTACACATAATGCATCTTATAATTTCCTTTATATTATATAGAACATTTTTATCTTTTTTTTACTGCTGTTATGTATATTTTTCGGTTCTTGTTCAATGATAGTGCCAACTTTATCTTTTACTTTTAATGAATTGAATGTAACAATAAAATATTAGATATAGGATAAGCAGTTGACGTTACACGTACACTATATATGAACACTCATAAAAATGCAAAGCTCTGCTTAGACATCGGTACCTTAACTGTAAATTATTTCAACTTGAAATGTTCTAATTTGTGGTCAACAGCCATGAATACGTTTTCCGTGGTGCAAGGATTCCCTGAAAAAAGAATATAATTTTTTTTCAGTTTCACACGGTATCCTTCATTTATCAGAATATGTATAGAAACTCCTTGTTATAAGATAATAAAATTAGTTTATTGATTTCATATTTTTTTTATTAATTTAATTATCTTTAAAACAAACTTCAAAGAAGAACCTTAAAATTACATTTTGTCTGTTTTAAAATAATTCGGATAAGTAAGTAGATCATTATGTAGTCTAAGCGGGCAAAGAACGAACTATCAAAATTAGATATAGTTTCAATAAAAAAAAATCATTTCCTCGAGTGAAGATGGACCAGAAAATCACCATCAAATTATGGCCTGTCGGTAATTTTTCTTCAACTAGTTAAGAAGAGAATTATCAAATGTTTTTCTAAAATTACCGAAATATATGTGGGATCATTTTTGGGACTTTAGCGAGGGGCTGCTTGTTTTTCATATACGGCCCACTTCATTCGAGTAAAAGCGTATCACATTATGTCTCGAATTTTCTATTATATAAAATTGAAATGAGAATACAAAAAGCTGAATAAATTGATATTTTTCATAGGATATTCATTTTTATATTATAACATAATAAGTAATAATTATTTCTTTGGAAAATAATAAGATTTTTAAACATTTAACTGCAGAGTTTCAAGATGCAAGAAAAAATATTATTCTCATCTTAAAAAAATCTCAATGAACATATGTATAGATGCGTTAACTTTCTAATCACATAGTATGTAATTTGCTTTTGAGTAAATAAAAGGAAAAAAAGTTATTTTACCAATATTAATCCATTTGTCTTCGTATCCCGCGTCCAAGCGGGCAAATCTAACAGCTTCTCGTAAAGCGTGGGTAATGACCACCGCTAGGCATAAAGCCGGTTCGCCCGTTGCTACAAGTTTACGCGGCCATATAAAAAAATATCTTTAAATCTGAATTATACTAGGCCTTACATTTATTTCACATGATTTTATCGATATAAAATATATGTAAAATAATATAAATAATCATTTAATTAAAAATATAGTATTGAAAATTATTAATATTATGTTATAGTATTGTTTTAATTCGTCTCCTTAATATTTTATGTACCTTTAGATTGTAAAACACCAAATTTGTTATCTGAATTTCTGCGGAAGTAAACTCTAAAATCAGCTGGTATGTCTTTAATCCCGGGCGGCTTGTAAGTCCATGTGCGGTCTGTCAGTAGCCTTCCAGTAGTTTTGTCATAAACAATTTTTTCGGATGTCCAATATCCTAGACCCATTACGAACGCTCCTTCTATCTGGAAAAAAAATATAAGAGTTCTTCTAAGTTTTATTTAATATTGTAGTCAGATGTCTCGATATTTTTTAAACAAGAAGATCCTTTAAAATGAGAAAGGTGGAAGGTTGAAAGGTTACTCAACCACATCTCAACTTATATGGTCAAAGTTGAATAAGTTTTTCACCTGAGCAACATCGATTTCGGGATTCAAACTTCGTCCAGTATCTTCCAGTAAATCGACTCTAATAATATCATGATTCCCAGTTAGAACATCAACCTCCACTTCCATTATAACTACGCCGTATATGAGGTAGGGTTTTACAGGTTCATTTATAGAAAACATATATGACGCCTGCAAATCAATTCCTAAGTAAAAAGCTTTTTTAATAATATCTTCCCATTTAGCATTATTTAATTCTTTCTTCACTGGACTTAACCTATCATTTAAAATTTCACAAGCTTTTACAGCGGCATATGAAACACATTCGCTTCCAATACTACCTCCTGTGGCCATAGAATTTGGTGATGTAAGACTAGAACTGGGTTTGACGATTATTTTTTCCATTGGAATTCCTAAAATGTAAGCACAGACTTGTGCTACTTTTGTATTAATTCCTTGCCCCATTTCGGTACCACCATGAGTTATGGCAACCGTGCCATCAGCATGGTAGATTGAAACTATGCAATTGAAGGGGCCGAAATAAAATAGATCGTATGTCATTGGTAATATTCTCATAGCTCGTTTTCTCCAACGATTGTTTATATTAAAATCTTTGATATGTTGTTGTCTTTGGTCATAGTCGGAATTCTTTTTTAATTCGTCTATTAAATCTGGAATTGGGTTATTTTCATTTGTCATATTTTGTAAACGTACTTCTAATGGATCTTTGCCTGTATCGTGTGCTATTCTTTCCATTACATATTCAGTCATTGCGATACCCTCAGAGGAAGCTAAAATATTATTATTATTATTAATGTTATTTACTTAAACATTTATTACTTATTCATTTTATCATGTAATAAAAATAAATAAATTTTGGTTACCATGTTACCTTTCTTATGTAGAGGACTCAAGAATGTCCGAAGCATAATAAAAATGTGGTATCGACTAACTCAAATATTCGTTTTACCTTGTGTGAGCTAACGTTACCTGGAGCTCTGCACCAAGTTGTTGATGGAACATCAGTTAGTACGCTGTAAGCTTCTATATGCCACCGTTTGGAATCATAACAGTTGTGCATGTGGTTTAATGTCATCAGAGTGGTGGTCTCGTTCTTCGAGCACCCGTTGTCTTGATAGTATTTGTTTTTTAAGTACTGAATTTCCCCTTCTTCGTTTACACCAAACTATAAAGTTACACTTAGTATAATTGATAATATATTTATTATATTATACAAGTAACAACTTAGTTGTTATTTTAATTTTACATATCTTTTTTAGATTTCTTGGTAATATTTAGTAGCTATATTATATAAAAATTTAAGAATATATATGTAATATATTATTTTTTAAAGAAATATTTAAAAAAATGGAGCCGTGGTGACGTAATAGAACATGGTCCTTCACTCGGGGGAATGTATTATGCTTCAGTAAAGCAATGTAACGTTGAGTGTCACCACTCAATGCGTAGTAACAGAAACGCAGTAGAGAAGGTAAATTTATCTGAGTGTCCTATCAAGTAGTTGAACAAAAAAAAAATAACACGAAAATTATTTAAAATTACAATTTAAAAATATAAAAGTAACTTAACTTCTAAAATATAGCTATAAAAATGACGTGACATACTTCTAAATTACAGTATGTTGGTGCTCTTTTTCCAACGATCTGCATGTTGGTTTGCAAAGGCAGTACAAATCTACAAGGTTTTCCTTGTAAATATGACACTATCGCTGCAGCGCAAGCTATTTGTGTTGATCTGGTTATTTTACCTCCGTATCCACCACCAACTCTGCGTACTATTATGTTTACGCTGAAACAGTTCATATATAAACAAGATAAGATGTCGTTATTATTTGTCTAATATTTAGCTTTTTTTTCACATTGTCCGTAATTTGTGGACGACGAAGAAAGTATATAATGACATATAAATAATAAATAAATAAATCAGCATTACGCTGTATCCCGCACACAGCAGGGTAGACTCTCCGTTCCCCACTTTCTGCTAAATTCTGGAGGCATTGCGTGTTGAATTACAAAACTCAAAAACTAAATAAATAATAGAGCTACATATAACATTTTTTTATACTATATTGTTTGATAGATGAAATACAGAAGCGCGTTTGACAAAATGTCTAACTAAATTAGGAAATCATACTACAATTAAATAATTTATTTAATTTGCTGCTAAATTTTAATTTGGTTTTTACATGCGCTAAATGAGTAGCTACATACTTATATTTTTATTTAAAATTTATCACTGTTGACGTATATTATTTATGATATACTGTACCTATTTACAGGAATGTTTAAGCATTCGGCCACAGCAACATTAGTCAAGTCTATCCATTGGGTTGAAGCATAAACGTCAAATCCATCTTCAGTTGGTTTTACTACACAAGTTTGTGGTTCCATGGAATAGTGATACTGTGTGTCATATGATATTTCATCTTTTATCACCATTTTTATATCGTTTCCGGTTTCAGTAGGCTCTATTACTTTATCTGTATTTATTCTTTGATTTTCTGATGACGCTAACACGTCTTGTATGTTTAACATAGGTATTTTTTTTGAAATCAATTTATATTTAATTTTAACAAGCTTTGCAGCATTGTTTGCCACCTTCTCTTTTTTGGCGACAATTATGCCTACGGGTTGACCATAAAATTTTACTTCACTAGAACACAAAATTTCTTCTATGGTTGAAATAATTGGAATATTAATTGGTGTGAAATTATTAGCGCCAGGTATATCTTTGGCTGAGTAAAATTCGATAACGCCGGGCACTCTCTATAACCAAATGATAATTGAGAACTCTTTATATGAAACTTTATATACTATCATTTTTTTGTTATTTTTAAAAACGAGCATGAAAGAAATTGCAAATTAATAAACAACAATAACTAAAAATAAAAAAATCACCATAGCATCTGTAGTATCAAATCCGTCAATAATACTACCAGCGTTCACGTCAGCAGTGACAAATGCACCGAAAACTTCATCTATTTGCGCTGGTAAGTCGTTTGCAAAAGTGGCTTCCCCACTACATTGCGCTAACCCTTCTATTTTTGGAATTGGTTTATTTAGTGGCCAAACACTTTCGTCTGTATCATACTTTTGGAGGCTCTTTGATATGCGACGTTTAATAGCCTCTCCTCCAGATCGATATTTTTTATCTAATTTGTCATCAGGACATAGATTTAAAATAGCCTGAAAGTTTTCAAATATAATACAGATTTATTTCATTTAAATGACAGACAGACAGACCAAATCTTTGATTATAGCAAATTAGATTATGAAAATAAAATTATAAATTATACCTATTGATAAGCAGTAAATTCACCTTATAATAAAGAGCCAAAGCTAATATTTTTCTGTATTCTGGAGATGGTTCAGGTGATGCTTCATCAGGATTAATCTCTGATGATAAAGTTTTGAGAGCTAATTGTAGTGCATCATCTGTGAAAGGGTCCTTGTTAATCAGGGCTTGTTCAGTTTTAGTTGCATGTATAAATTTTGGATGTATATTGCCATAAACTATTGACATTTTTTCTAGTACTTGCTCATTTTGTTTAAATTTGAAAAGAAATCCAGCGTTGACAATTGCATGAGCGTTCTGTGATCTAGGCATTACCTGGAGAATAGATTCTTTTTTATTGCACAATAAAAATATGAAGAAAAATTCTTTAAATTGGTCTATCTATCACTAACCTTATAAGTTTTGACCATACAGCATTTTGATAGAGGTGGTAAGCTTACACTCATAATAATTTTATTTTTCATATCAAATTTTAAAAAATCTACTAAACTTATTGTCTGATATTTTTTGGCCGCCGTAGCTGAAATCAACCAGGAAGATATTAAATTATAGAAACATTAACAATCTAGATACTTTATGCTTTATTGAATTTTATGCTGAGTAAACACTAGACTCAGATCTTTCATTTTTTTGTCGGTGACGTCGAGAACGAAAATTTCCAACTGAGGATCTTAATATTTTATATCCGATATATAACTAGTATATGGTGTATAAAGGATAATGTTAAAAAAATATAACTATATATATATATAATTTAACTTACAAGTAAGCTTTAGTATATCTATAAATACAATAAGATCTAACTATCGTAGGCTTAAAGTGTAATTTTAAGTTAAACTTCTTGTTCAAACTTTACCGATTGTTATCATCGCTCCAACAGTTTCGAACAGTAGGAACAGGTCAGACGGAAATTCATTATTCGTGTATTTCAGGTACAAATTACCACCAATTGTGCCGATCTGAAATATACAAATAATATAAACAAATGACTGACAACTTTATTTAAATTCATTATTTTTGATAGTTTAAATTATATCATCGCTGTAGCTGCAGTCAAAATTATTCTTTTTCAGCTCCACGTTTCTGTACGCATATGACGGTGTAGGCAGATGGAACCTGGGAACTTTGTGTTAACATTCCCGTTTCCCCTCTTTCCGCGGAATTGTGAAGGCATCGCGCTTTGAGTTGCAGAACTTAACGCTGCTCTCTACTTCTTTACCAGAACGGGGATATGAAAATTTTAAACATTTTATTTCTTTGAGCAAGAATCGAATCCAAGAACTATTGCATTTACATTCTGGCGACGGTATCCGCCACGACTGACCTAAAAAATATCATAATTATGTAACAAATATAATAAATATCGTTGATATTTACAGTATTTTCATTGACCACGGAAGAGAAGTCGCAGGAAAAACAATGTGGTAATGTGTGGTTTTTACTTACGTTTCTAACTGGTATGTGTGCTACAAGATCCATGTGATTGTAAAATTCCTTCAAATAGCTAAAATCTTCATTTTCTGATGATAATTTCAGAAATACCTCCATCATTTCGGATAATGGCATTCCCGCTCCCACTATCAGGTTAACGTCTATTATGTATCCTTTAATATCGTTAACATTGAAAATGTCTATTACATTTTTCGGATATCCTGTTATATGATAAACCCCTAAAATTAAATTTTAGGAATTTTATACATACAGACATATTACAAACATAATAAATATAAATTAGCTTTACGATGTATCCCGCTCACAACAGGGTAGGCAGAAGGAATCTAGTGTTAAGACAATTTGTTCTCCACTACTGCAGAAATCTAGAGGTATTGTGAGTTGAATAGTTGACCTCAATGCCGCTTTGCCTCGACACTTATATTTAATAAAGTTTAAACAAAACTATTTACATTACCTTGTCCTGTATTACCAGCAACCAGTTTATAGTCAGAGCATTGAGCTATAATTTTAAATACGTCCTCTAAGTTATATGCTTTAAACCATACATGTTGGCTTCCTTCTAAAGTAATCATTTTGTTATTTTCTTTTTCCAAAACGCACCATCCACCGTCGTTTCTAATATCTATATTAAAAGATTCTTTTCTTTTATGTTTGCAAGCTTGGTATCGTTTGATGCCGCATCTATTAAATACTCCCAAGTCTTCTATATCTCGAAGTTTTCTTAGCAAACACTCGTCAGCGTCAGTGGCAAAACTTTTGAACGCTTCGGCTATTGGTCTGTAGCCTGTACATCTGCACATGTTACTGGCAAATGAATTTTCAATTGCTTCCATATTCATATTTTTATTTTTTGAAATATATAAACTGCAAACAAATGATAATTTTTATATTAAATATAGATAGATTACTGATTGACAACCAAATAGAATAAGGCAAATCCCGTAAAATTTGCAATATTTTAATGTCAGGCCATTATTTCCCAGGTGCCGGCATTTTCCTACTGTAGCCGCAAAGATCGATTCCCACTTGAGAAAATTTTAATGGGGACGATGTGTCTTTATAGACTACATAGATACCCAAGTTCCCTTTTGCATTTTTATAAAATAAATATGCGAAATTAAATACAGTTTTTTTAACATTTCTAAAATGATATTCCACATAAAAAATTTTTAAGTATAAATAAGTAAATACTATTGGTACTTTGCTAAAAATGTTGTTACCTGTACATGTGCATAACCCATCCTGGCGTACAAAACCCACACTGGGTGCCGTTAAATTTGGCCAATCTGCTTTGTATGTCGTGATACCCTATTGTTCTATTTCCAATTCCTTCTACGGTCGTTATCTCCCAACCTTGACATGAGAATATTGATACGAGACACTGGAAAGCATATAATTGTAATTTTAAGATAAATATTTCGTAATACAATTTGCCAACAAATAACTTATATACGGAAATATAATAAATAAAAAATTAAATAAATATTTTTCTTATAATAAATAAAAAAAACCCGAAATTAATTTGCAAGTAATTACAAAAATGTCTTCATTTTTCCAACTTTATAATTATATCAATAAATATTTCAGGGCATTTGCGGCGCAGGGGCACAAGCGTGCGTCTGTAAACGCGAAAGTCGTGGGTTCGATTACCATTCGAGGAAATGAAATATTTCGTAGTCTAATTTCTTGGCATTGATTTCCATTTCAAAAATTAGGCGGAATGTGGGGAACGCAGTGTCTTAACACCAGGATCCATCTGCCTACCCTACCAAACACAGAATACAGGTGAAGCTGTATCAATAAATATATTATGTAACGCATTTTGAAATAAAATAACATTTTATATTATTCGTGTACATGCAGACATTTTTAATTTCAAGTTGTCATGATTTAGACAATTACTTTGCAGGAAGTAATTATGGCAACTTTAGTGTTAATCTTCATTTATCATCTTTGCTGTATCTATATTATTTTATCTTAAATACTACTTTTAAATGTATACAATTAATTTAAGAATAATAGTTTTAAAATGCTAATGTAGGGATATATCTTATTTTGATACGAGAGTAACTATAACATAAATTTAAATATTGAAAATTTTATTTTCTAGCAAACCTCTGTAGCTTATAGAAATAAACAGGAATTTAAAATATGAAAGACATAATATAATTCATATTATTTAATTTATAGAGAGATATGTTCTTTAAGGTAGGTTCTTCGATCCCCCCCCCCCTAATTTAGGATTCTGCCTTGTCTATTATAGAAGAGAAATTAAAGTAAAAGAAGTAATATAAAATATCGTGGACGTCGTGGCGCACGGGTACAAGCGTACGACTGTAAGCGTGCTGATTGTGAGTTCAATCCTCCCTCTCGGGGGAATGAAATATTTATATTTTCATTTTTTCATATAATAATATAATATTTATATTTTCATTTTCATATTTCCTTATCTTCGTTCTGATAAAAAGCCAAAGCGCGCTTTAGAGTTTCACCTCTCAACTCGGAATGCCTCGAGAGTTTAGCGGAAAATGGGGAACGGAAACGTTTTAATGGAAACGGGGTATCTCTACACTGGACTTCCAGTTCTCTCTACTTTCCGTATACAGTATGAATCTAAAAATATATGACATACTACGTACCGAGTTAACAGAGAAAGTCTTTACTTCATTGTTTGGTGGTAAGGCGGCTTGGACTGAAACTATGCACGCGCCGCATCCACCTTCTTGGCACATAACCTTAGTCCCTCGAAGATCTGCTACAGTCCTTATATATTCATTTAATGATACATCTGGACCGTACTTCCCGTCGGCTGTCATTAAATTAATATATATAAAATATTTATTATAAATTTTTCAAATATTTAAATGTACATGAACCATTATTTTTAAAAATCATTAATTTTAAACTCAATATCAAGTTACTGTAAACAGGAAAATCATGAATTGAAATATAACATAGAATAAGTGGGAAACGGAGCGTCTTGAACGAGGTTCCCTCTGCCTATCCTGCTGTGTGAATTGTTACGAAGAGACGGTATGCAGTGAAATTGCTACAAAAATAGAAGGCTTCAATTTCCATTTCCAAATGTTTGGGATTTTTTCTATCGGAATAGAGAGTAGAGTGCCAAGCGCTACCGCCTCAAGCCTTATGTAGTACATGCCCCTCATGCTCTTTACGAAACTTTCCTGTAATATATCACTTCATTTTTTAAATTCCAATATCTTGGTACTTCTTTTTTAAATATCAGAACCATTGTCTTACACATGTAAGCAATGCTAGCAAGTCGTATTCTGATTATACAATGAACACTGCATGTACGTGACGTAAACTAATCTTCCTAATAATTATAATTTGGATGTATAGTGTTACTCCTTACAAAATTTCCTTGGTACCTACTGAAAAAAACTATTAAGCTTTGTCCACTAATACAAATAACTAAAAATGTAAATCAACCTCTTTGTTTGATAAAAAGATATTTTTGAAAATAAGTTTATAGAATTACGATCGGACGTCATTTCAAAAAGGACGCCTTATGTGGTCGTAAAAATTGTAGAGACACTTTTAGATTTGGAGCCGAAAGATAAAGAGGTCCTCAAGGATAACATATTTTAATAGAATTTAAGTAAATACAAGTACAAGCGCAAGGGTATTTCATTCTGGAAAAAATATAAGTTCTGTGAAAGTATCCAGGTGTTTGATTTCATTACACGTATTTGTTTATAATAAAATCACAAAATTTTATATTATAAAAATTTAAGAATAAAAGCATAGCATAAAGTTCAACTTTATAAATAAAATCAGCTTCACGTACACAGTAGTCATGGGTAAGTTAAGGGGGAACTTAGTGCATTCTGTTCCCCAGTTTTTCACCGAATTCTGGACGTGTGTTGTGTGTTGTGTGTTATATGATGGAACTCAATGCCGCGCTTTATGCCAGAACAAGGAAATATATATAAAAAGCCACAAATAGCCTGGTACTTGAAATTAAAATGATTTATATGTTAAACAAAGCATTAATATGTAGAATAAAGTAGTACAAGCGTCACTCATAAGCTGAACTCACCATCGTACTGGATTCCGTTTATTTTGAAAACAATTTTAGACATTTTTTAAAAATAATTTCTAACTTCTTTTTCTTATAGATGTAGAAAGAATATCCTAACGCGTATTTTTTAAAATATTTTGTTTTATAAAAAAATTATATGAACTTTTATTATGATTATTTTGATTCAACTTTGTCACTCAGTCCATCTTCACGTACTTTATACGTCTATTTGTGTGACCTCCCGTGCTTATAACGATGACTGACTCTTATAATTATATATTTCGGACGTTCTAAACGGCTATTACTGTATTAAGGGTATGTATACACTGGGTTTCATGTATTTAATATATTAATTCTTTTTTATGATTTATATGATTTCAAATATATTGCGTGTTGAGTGGCAGACTGTGTCAAGCTAACTTAATTTAAATTTTATAATTTAAAACCCTACAATAAAAAACAAAACCAGAAACTTAAGTGTAATAATTAAAATATAATATATAAATTTTACTTTTTGGTGACATCATTAAGCCTTCGTCTTCTGAACTTATTTAAATCATTTAATTTGCTTAATATATTCTCTGAACCAACTAGTACAACGAATACGTCCGCTACTTGTATAGATAATGATTTTTTGTCATCGTGAGACTGTAGAAAAAAAATTATTACTTATCTAATCTATCTCGGATCATTGTGGTCAAAAGTTTTCGGTAATAGATAAAATATTCGCAGAACGCAAACAAATAACAATAAGACTAATCACCGAAAGTAAAATTAATCTTTTTAATAATAAAGTAATAGAAACGATCGCAAACTCAGAAATAACCGGATTAAATTCGAATCAGTTATATTGCAAAGGTTTTAATTTAATTTGAACAGAGTTCGATAACATTTTTAAAGTAAAACAAATATATAAAAAGAAGTTAACTTTTAGCGACTGGGCGACTGTTGGTATATACCGAAGAAGAAACAATCTATACGAATTATATAAAATGAGGCAATGGAATCAAGATCCGGCGTTCTTGTTATAAGTTAGAGATTTTTCAAAAATATTTAAAAAGGTATGTATCCAGGTTTAGTCTATGTATATAAGAGCAAAAATTTGGAATTCTAGTAATGAAATTAAAGCTACATGGGATGCTATTACTACTGTTACTGGAAGAAAAAAAATAACACATTAGCCCCCGTCACTATAATATAATCAATATACAGCTATTTACATGAATTATATAACGTTCATCATTCAAGTGAGATAGTCAATACTAATTATCTATACCAATTTCGACCCACTGGTCCGGATATCCCGCGTCCACTCTTCCGGAACGGATAGCCTCTCGGAACGCGTGTAACACAACCGTAGCCAAGCAGAGCCCCGGCTCCCTGGCAGAGGAATCAATTGAATTGTACACAGCATCCATGTAATTTTCGATGTTCCAATGGTGTATATTTTATTCAAATTTTAAGTATTTAATTTGGGGCCATAGTGGCGCAGATGTACAGTATCTGAGTGAACATGGTAGTTGTGAATTTCACCCCCACTCGGGGGAATAAGTAATCGTACTTTCTGTAAGACTTGAGTTAAGTTATGTATGTATGTTCTGTCTCTCAGCATGCAATGTCTCAAATTCTAATTTGAACTACTCAGTTTAAAAAATATATTAACTGTTTCTTTTGTTAAATATTATAAGCAATTTAAGAATGTAATTATAATTTATTTATTAATTCACGGGTTCAAAAGAACCCGTGAATCATGAACTAGAAACTTCATATAACTTTATATAAAAAAATTACATATATATATATTATATATATTGAACCCATAACCGTCGCGTCTACGGGCGGCACCCTTGTGCCACTGCGCCACGAAGGCCTTGAGAAAAGCTAAATCTATTTTTTTACATTCCCCTTTTTCACGTACATAAGTTACGCTTTATTAAGTGTAGGAAGTAATTTTATCGCGCTTCTATTTAGATAAGTTAATTACGCACTTAATTAACGTATATATGCAAAAAAGATATCATAAAAAAATGTCGAGTGGCGTTTAAATGCACAATCTTTATCTTGATAAAGCGTTATAATAATAATTCATATTTTTTGTTACTTTGTTACTGGTATTAACACAGGCTTACCGTGCTTAGGCATATATTGTTATTATTTCTACATATGATCTATAATGTTGAATATTAAAATTTAAAAAAAATTAAGGAACTACAATATCAGCATAAATGGTTATATAAAGTTAGAACACAGTACAGTACTGGTACCGACGCTGATGCTGTTCTGTGATTAATAAGAATGAAAGAAATATGAATGTCATCGAGATTTTTTTATGGGAAAATAAATAATAAAATTATCCTTGTTGACCCTGACATTCCCTTTGCTATGATTTAAGGCTTATGTTTTATGGTCTTAACAAATGGCATTTTATTTTACAACAATATTTGGTGTATTTCTTTATTTGTCCTCCAGAATTCGAATAGATATCGAAAACTCAACCATTGCGTTTATAGTCATAATAGGCTATACGACTGCGACACGGTGGCCACAATATAGAAGTTAAGTAGAAAATTATTAGTTACTTGCTCTGTTATTTAAATAATAATTTTCTTGTTTAATGTCGATATTTGAGTCGTAACTGACCCTTAAAGTATGATATATATGTAATTTTCAGAATGGTCAATTTATTCTCCATTAAATAATTATGAATTTTGATAAATATGAATTTATCTTACACGTGTGGTCCCGGCTTAGAATAGGATCACCCTGGTACTGTTGGTGTCGTAAGAGGCGACTAAAGTACGTGTGGTAGAGTCACGTCGCCAGTAATGGCAACACGCATAGGCAGACTCGACCGGATTTAATACCACCCCCGGCATTTTAAACCGGCGTGAAGTAGTGGCCCTTGCTACTGCGTTTCGCATTAGGTAATGCCGGGCCCCAGTGCCTTTCATCTCCACCTTAAAGGCTGGCAACGCACCTGTGGCTCCTCTGGTGTTGCATGGGGTCATGGGCGGCGGTGATCACTTACCATCAGGTGACCCGAACGCTCGTTTGCCTTGTCCTCTCCCATAAAAAAAAAATGTTCTTTATTTAATTTTATATAGATTTCAACTTATGTGTATCTAAATACAGATTTAGAAATCATTATTTAATGATTTTCTCACACGCTTGTGCCCCTTCGCCACAACTAGCCTCAAAAAAATATAAATTACTCTTGAATTAGCTGAAATATTACCGATATTTAGTTCGACCAAAGACATACGTAATGAAAGTATTCACTGATAATATGAGGAGTTTAATTTCAAAACCCGCCATAACACTTTTCATTAAGTATCGGTAAAACGTAAAAAACATTTAAAATAATTATAGGGTACAATATTTAAAGAAAAAAATACAGTGACAGCTTTATATCGAGACTGGCAATACTTAAGAACATCCACCGCTGAGAACGGTTACACGTCTTTCTCATAGATCATGGACATTAAGCACCCGATATATGTAAATAAATAAAAGAACATACGAAACCGAATAGAACAACTAGTATATAAATACAGTATTTACACACTTGAAACTCCATATTACCGCCTACTTTAGCTATCCAACGGTTAGTGTAATGACGACGAATTACCAATGATTTTCATTCATTAGTCAATTGTTAATTTGTTAACTCTTCAATAATGATTGTAATGACGTGATGATGTGATGATGTGATGATAGAAATGACAGTACTCATTTATTACTAGATCATTTGGTTTAATGGCTTTTATTTACAATGAATGTTTTGTATGTGACTATTGATAGCGGATTGTTGTTTTATTTCCTTTTATGTATTCATATGAAAAAAAAACAGCTAAGTAAGTCAGTAAGGTTATTAAATAAATTTCTAAAAAAAATTTATATTTATGCGATTTTTTAACGTTTATGTAATCGAAAAGTAGTCTTGTAAGAGGTTCAAAACAAAAATAAAAGATATTTCCGATTTTCATTTTCAATATTTTATTTAAAAACCGTCGATTTTTTCTTATATTTTTTTATTTATATTTTGCTAATAATAATTTTGCTAAAACTTCAACCTCTTTATTCATATTTTAAAATATACATTTTATTATATTTTAAAATATGATTAAAGAGGCCACTAATTGGTGACCTCATTTTTATACCTTATTATGCTATTGTTTAATTATGTTATGTAAATGCTTACTAATTTAATACGAATGGATTCCACAGGATTATTTCAGAAGAAATTTTGAGGAGGGGGGGGGGGGGGGGGTGTTTGTTCTCTGTGCCTGGAAACAAGTTATTTAGTATTAATTATTGTTAGCGAGTCAGTCTTTAGATTAATAGATTTTCGCAGCTCCCTTGATTATCATAAAAGAAAATAACAACTTATTTATGAATATCATAGCTTGTTTCTATACAAAAATTCTTATTTAATTTTTTTATATACATATCTTATATGTGTACCAATCAATTATATAAATAGAGAGAATTAAACATACTCTACATACCTACTGTATAACAATAAATAGTTAAATTTCGCAACAGCGTAATAACCAATTGTGGAAGCGAACAAAACATCTGGCGGAACTGAGCACTAATCGTACGGTATACAGAAATTCTACCATCATATATTTGAACAGCGAATTAATTATTATATAAATTTCTATAATATAAATATAAATATCTAATATTTTTTGCGCATAACAAGATTGACGATATTCAACGTATTTTATCATATTTTTGTATAATATAAACACACAGACCACTTACATTGATATTTTACGTTAGATTTCAACAGCAAAGCTCATTTAATTCTCAAAGGATGTAGGTGTAAATGAAAGGTCTGCCCCGCGGCGTTATTTACTAGATAATGAAATAAATAAATAATATTTCAACCAGAATTTAATAAATTTAATTTTTTTCCTAACAGCCCTTCAGTGCTTTTGTGATACGAGTTTTAAACAATCACATTGTGAATATAATTAAATGTGAAAAGAGTTTTTGAGAAAATTTTTTTAATGTAATGTAAGCAGTTTTTCGTTGAATGTGTTAAAGTTATAGAATCTAAGGGCAACTTGCATTTGACACGAACTAAGTTTCAGATTGCTATCTGATATTTATTGTAACCGTAAACCAATATGTGGCTTATCTGGCATAAAAGGCTATCAGAGACTTTATCCACAAGTGGCGAAACCCTAAGCTAAATAAAATCTATTTACAAGAAAATTTATATTATTTACCTTTTTGTATAGTATTTAAGTTTTTTTTTAAAAAATAGTGACTAAAGTAATTTAAAAAAATAACCTTATTTTACATAATATCTATAGGTCGTATGAATCAGACTATATGTTTATAATATATTTACAGAAGTATTTAGCATATTATAATTATACTATTTATCTATTTATTATGAACTCATTATGTTGCTATCGATTTTTTATTAAAAAATAATAAAAAAATCAAGTTCAAAGTTTTAGAGCAAAAAATTGCGCAATATCGTAAAGTGGCTTGTGACGAATAATTTACTTAATGATATAGTGTCAGTGGTGAACTGTACATACTCTATGGTGAGATGACACGTGAGTTTTTGCTTGTTATAGTAAAATCTATTAAGTACTAAGAATTATTTATTTTATAAATATGTTTAAATATATATTGTATATGAAATTTTATTTTAGAGGCCAGTCCTGGCGCAGGAGCATCATTCGATCTCCACTCGAGGAAATGATATATTTGTTTGTATTTTCATTTCTTTGCTCTGATGCCTGTCGAGGCAAAGCGCAGCGTTGAATTCCGCAACTCAACTCGTAACACTTCCAGAATTCCGCAGAAAATGGGAAACGGAGAGTCTTAAAACTAGCTTCCTTTTCAATTACGTAATTCGCCGTTAGTTGAAGTGATATACACTATATCACGCACATAGTAGGTTATGTCTACTATTTTTTACCATAGCAATGCCTTCCCCACCAAGTATAAGAGGCTATAAAAAACTTACTGTTAAGATAGTGTTCGCCACTATTCGAAAAAAAATATTAAATCAGTTATTTATATTTTTTAGCAGTTGTATGCTATAGTTGTACGTGCAAAGGGAACCTGGGAACCCAGCGTCAAGAGACTCTGTTCCACCTTTAGACACATCTGCTCCCCATTTTCCACCGAATATCGCCGCAAAAATCAATATCGCGCTTTTGTCCAGAGGGAGGTAATGAAGATATTAAATGTTTCATCACCCCGGATGGGAAGCGTATCCAACACCGTCGCGTTTAAAGCCACATTCATGTGCCACTTCTTCACGATGATTTCATGTGTTATTATTTTTATTTCCAGTTGCAAATTTGCAAATATTTTATACGTACAACTTACTAACTATTGCACATTCGGCGAGTGTTCCGTACAAACAAGCTGGCTTCAGTGTCAGCTCTATTATAGACTCTGCCCTTCCCGTCTTGCATCCTCTTTTCGAAGCTGGATCAAATAGATGTAAGTTTTTCCATTGATTTATTAAGATTTATTACATTGTAATCTTCCCAAAAATATTACATTTTTGTGAACATTTTTCAGCCCTTTGTCCATTTTTTAGAGATAAGACATGCATGCTGGCCACGTAACACCGATTCAGCCCGTATCATGTAAAACGTATTTATCTATATTCTATCTGATTTTGAATTCAAGATCATTATATTAAAGAGATGCCGGTAATTTGTACTTTAATACCCTATCTACCTTAAATAAAAAAAGCTCATATTGAACTTTTTAATATAGCAACCAGATTATATAGATCAATAAGGATAAATAATAAGCTTCATATATTTTTTTAGGAATACCCTAAAATATACAATTTTTTTTGTCTCTTAATATAATATAAGATCCATAAAATATTGTATCATATAACATCAAAGCCTTCCTGGCGAAGAGGCACAAAGTCTCTAAATGCGACGGTTGTGGGTTAGGTTCCCACTCGAAGAAATATATTATTTTCATTTACTTGTTTTCATCTTTGGTACAAGACAAACTTTTCCGCCTCTCGACACAATGTGGAGAACGGAGTGTCTTAATAGTCAATACTAAGTTACCTCTACATACCATGCCAAATAAGTGTCTCTTTTATACCTTCACGCTGTATCCAGCGTGAATGTATTAAAAAAATAACTGTTAATTTTCCAAGAAATTTGTTATATAACAGCTTATGATCCTCTTCAAATATTTGACTAGGACCGCAACCGAAGTAGATATTTTGAAGATTAAGTTACTTTGTTTATTAATTTTAGTATATTTTTTTTAGTGATTTTACATAAATTTCAATGAGATTTTCCATGTGCAAAGAAAATCACTCTTCTTTCAATATATTTCATCTATACAACGAAATAAGAGAACAAAAAAAATTGTAGCTAAACAGATACGTTTCCCACTGGGAAGTGAAACATTTAAGCCTTTCATTTCCTCGTTCGGATAGCGAGGCACAAACGCGGCGTTGAGTTCCGTCATTCAACACCGTCTTCCTTGCCTCTAGAATTTGACGGAATATGGCGGACCGAGTGTTATGCTATGGGTGGGCTACAGCGTAGTAGTACATAAAAAAACGACTAGTTTGAAAATATTTAATAAAATGTTCAATGTAGTTGTGTATAGTAATTAGTTTTAGATAGAGTGCAGGAAAGCACAAACAGAAAATTATCTATATATTTATAATTTTAGGTGAAGCAGTCAAGAGTTTCTTTGGGTTATCCTATGATCAAATTTCAGAAAAAAATTCAACGAATTTCAATGAAATGTTGAAAATTGATCACATCACCAAAAATGGTAATATTAAACACGATTTGAACGAAACAAATACGTTCAAAAGGCTGATCGGCAGTTCAAGATCTGTAGTTTTTCTCATCCATGGCTTTATGGAGAGTTCTGATGGTTTGATGGTACAAGAAATTGCACCTAATTTTACTAAGAAGAAGATGATCAAAGTGTTTGCATTGGACGGAAGAAATGTGTTCAGTTTTGAATATTTCCGATCGTCGACCTATGTTAGGTTCATGGGGGAAGGATTGGGAACGTTTTTGAGTGAAATCATTAAGAGTACGTTTTTGTTTTATTTGTTATTGCAACGTATATTAGCATCATATAATGTAAATGCTGTGGGTTCGATTTCCACTTGAGAGAATGAATGAAAATTTATTATATATTAATATTTTTATTTCTTAGCCCTGGCATGAAGGTAAAAGCCCGGCGTAGAATTTCGTCATTCAACAGGCAGTGCCTCGAAAAATTCGGCGGAAAGTGGGCGTCGAGTTGTACCTCTGCCTTTTTTTTGTGCGGGGTAGATAGGAAAGTCTACAATTAGCACCTTACGAATACTAATACAAATGGTAACAAAGCCTTTTATTATGAGGCTCTCCCAAAAATTGTTTCAGGTAATTAAATACATTTTTCTGATCCGGATTATTTATTACAGGTGGCGTAAACGCCTCTAAAATCACTCTAGTTGGACATAGTCTAGGGGCTCACATAGCAGGCATAGCAGGGAAACAAGTATATAAGAGAACAGGGCAATTACTCAGCAGAATTACTGCCTTAGACCCTGCCGGACCATGCTTCAGCAACGTACACGTGGACAGCAAACTCGATAAAAGTGATGCCAATTATGTCGATGTCATACATACTAATGGTGGGATGTTGGGACTTAAAGAACCCGTAGGTAACGATTTCTTACTTGCTTTATTATGTTTATTGTTTTTAAGCTACAATAAATTTTTCATCTTAGACTTACCAATATTGTCCAATTTTTAAATCACGGGTATTCTCTATTTACATTTAACATTCATATATTAAAAAAAATAAGTTTTGTATCAAAAGGTGTTATATTTATTTATTTATTTATTTTCATCGTATTATGTATAATAAATATGTGAACTATTCTAATGCAGGTCATATAGACTTTTATCCAAACAATGGTATTTCACAACCCGGATGTATTCTGTCCACGTGCGACCACAGCAGAGCTTGGGAAATTTACGCAGAATCCATCACTTTTCCTGAAAGTTTTCCCGGTAAACTATATTTTTATTAAATTGTTCATCTGAAACGAAAACATTGATTTGAATCTGCCCTTTCAAAAGATTGAGAGAATAAAAGATTGTGTGTTTATTTGGTAAAAAGTGGTATTTGGAATATTTAATGATGTAATTATAATTATCCTCAAACAACGTCACATGCACAAACATAATATAGGTAGATCTTCTATAAAAAAGCTTTTTAAATTTTTATTATATTATAGCGAGAAAATGTGAAAATTGGACCGAGTTTCAAAACGGCAATTGCAAAAACAACAAAATGACGTACATGGGAATTAAATCTGAAAAGGAAACTGGAACTTTTGGAAGCTATTACCTAGCTACCGCGTCATCAGCACCTTATGGGCTGGGTGCCGCTGGAAGCGGTTGACTGACACCGGAACTTCTGACTGATACGAGTATAAAATATTTCTTCAAAAAAAAACAAAGATTTTTTCGGTCATTACATATTAAATTAACAATTTATTAATAAAAGACGATATACTATGTTTCTAAAAATAAATTTACCTAAAAAGTTGTAAGTTTTGAATATTTTTAAAGTGTTATTACCACATTAAGGAATCCTCACAGATAGGCACAGACGCTTAAAATGTAAATAAGTTGTAACAAACAGTATTGTTGTAGCTTAGGCCCGTATTTATTAAAACCGCTTTGAGTTTGAAATCGATCTTAAGATGCCACTTTCATTCATAAATTATAGACATATCTGTGAATTAAAATCGCATCTCAAGATCGATCTCAAACTTGAGAGATTTTTATAAATACGGGCCTTATTGGTCGGGTTTCAAAGGTTTTCAAAAGACGCTAGTTGGAGTTCTGCTTCGTTCAAATTTTAGACTGTTACTATGACAATTATTTTAAAACATTATACATTTATAAAAAAACTTCCGCAACCGTATATAAGAACAGAATATATTTAAGAGGCCATCGTGGCGTAGTGGCACAAGGGTGCCGCCCGTAAACGTGACGGTTGTGGGTTCCCACTCGAGTAAGTGAAATATTTCTTTACGTTAATATTTCCATTTTTCTTCGCTCTGGTGTCGAGGCAAAGCGTGGCGTTGAGTTTTGCCACTCAACACGCAATGCCCTAGAATTCGGGGAGAAGAAAATGGGGAACGGAGTGTCTTAACACCGAGGTTCCCTCTGCCTACCCTGCTGTGTGCGGGATACAGCGTGAAGCTGAAAAAAAAATATATATTTAAGAAAACCGTATTTTTTATTCCTATGTATATTTTTGGTGTAATCCTGAAATAAATTGAAAACACGTTGCAGGCCATTATGATTCTTACCAATTCCATTTCGTTTCTTACGAAGACGAAGTCATATAAGAGTAGTTTTGCAAGAAAAAAAAAAGTATTATTTAAAAAAACGTGTCCTTTTCTGGGTTGTTTCGAGTTCAGATTTTACGCTGAACAAACGCGTGGCTGAAAGAAAAGGAAGAAGCCAACAAAGGTATTCTAATATAATTTTTTATTCTAGTTTCTTTCTTGATATCGCTTCGTCAGTGTCCTTGAATTAATTCGATTTACATAAAAATATACAATATTACAACATAAATAAAAATATCTTTCTTTTTTATACATATATATTCAAATGAGATATGAATAACATATATTGCTATTTAAAAAAAATTGTAGAAAACATTTAATCGATACTTGCTTCATGATTGAGTTTGATTTGAATTAAAACATTAGTTTTTTTTTTATTTCATAATGATTTTATTAAATATAACATAGGTATGGTATAGGTTATACAATATAGTTAATTCTAACCAACTGTATCTGCGAAAGCTGAGTTAGACAGAGGGAGCGTGGGAAAAAACACTCTGTCCCCCATTAAGGCACTTATGTTCTCATTTTTTGCGAAATTCTGAAGATATTGCATGACCACTCAACACCAGAGCGAAGTAATTGAAATAGAATTTTTCGCGCAGTTACACAGGTAATGTCTCAAAAATTGAGCGGGAAACGCTGTGTTTTAACACTCCACGTTCAATCTGCCTCACCATATGCGGGAGAAAAACAAAAAAAATATAGATATATAAATATATTTACTTAAAATTATTTTTATTCACATTGTATAACATTATGTTTTTATTTTTCAACTTTTTACGCGGCTGTACTATGTTTCTGTTATAATGAATTCTTTCTCCAATAAGAATTACGACAGATAATAAATAACATGCAAATAATAATAATAAGATATTAACAACGTGATCCAATTGCGCCTGGAACTGATATTGACCAGTCACTTGACCAGTCGCTTGTCTACATTTAAAGGATTTGTACTTTTCGCAAATTTGTTTGCGTCGGATGAGCCCAGCTTCGTTTATACGAAAGCTCCTGGAATAATAAAAAAAAACAATGGAAATAAGTAACAAGCCTAAAAGAGTTTCAAAGGATTATATTTCATTCAATAAAGTAAGTTCTGCCACCCAACACGCAATGCCTCCAGAATTCGACAGAAAGTGGGGAAGGAGTGTCTTAACAACGAGGTTCCCTCTCCCTACCTTGCTGTGTGCGGGATACAGTGTGATGTGTGCGGGATACAGTGTGAAAAAAAAAAGTAAATATATGCCTAAGTAAAAATATACATAAAATATGTATATATTTCCAGCGTTAATTAACCTTGAACTTACCCTATTTTAAATTGTTCCTTATATTTAAAGGTTTTGTTTGTGAAAAAATAGTACATTACGCTCGAATACAGGTCTATTTCGACCAGTTGACATATTTCATCCGTTTCAAAACCTGTAAATACATTAAGTATATCAAATCAATATAATTAGAAGTGAATGTAAGTATTTAAATACTTTCATGTTACTCAAAAGATCAAAATTATACTAAACTTGTATAACTTGTATAACTTGTATATTATATGTCACCTACACGATGAATGAATCGAACGACATTTACAGAGGAGAAGCTGTATTCCTCTATATTACAATACAGGTGGAAATTAAGATAATTGGCAAAACTTAACAGACGGTGTTGCTTACGACAAGAGTTTCTATGTAAGGTATATCTTTGTATAAATCAAAGTTAGTTAGAATAGTTATTCTATTCAATGAAGCAAAAATTCGCGAGGCATAATTTACAAACTAGAACAGCCTTTTGTTTGTTACTTAAAGAGAGTTAAACGTCAACGCAGATAAAATTTTGACTAGTTAACAAAATTTTAACTAATTGATACTCTATCTAGAAATGTAAACGCGACAGGTAGTGGATTCGATTCCCACTCGAGGATATAAAAAAATATATATTATCATTTCTACGCTCTGGTGCCGAGGCAAAGCGAGGCGTTGAATTTCACCACACTATACGCTATGCCTCTAGAATTCCGTTGAAAGTGGGAAGCGGAGTGTCTTAACACTAAGCTTCCTCTTATTAACTGACTAGCTGCTGGACACGACGTGCAGCAAAAAAACAAATCTACAAATATTTGATTAAGGTGCCTGTATTTTCATTTCGTGAAGAAGATAGAGCTAAGTCCTTCTATTTTATAATTACTATAACTACAGTCTTTTATAGGCACAGTGTATATTGAGTGGCGAACACCTCAATCCATGATGGAAGGCCAGATAACTAAAATTATAGCTATATTCTTCTTCTAAAATGTAGCTAATTTCTCTCAGAAATACAAACGTCCTGAATTTCAAATATAATATCAAATATTCTTACGTCTTTTCAAAATAGGATACAACATAATATAGTCAGTGAGCAGCGCCGTCTTAGAGTCCATCACGGCCGTCAGGGCGGTCGGAACGTCCATTATGGAGAGCTGGACTACTTTCTTCCAAACAATACTTAAATTATTATCCATTGATGCTTCATATTTCTGTGAAGTGGAAATGTGTATTTATATTCAAGTAAAAAACTGGAACAATGGGTCGACTTATTAAGGTTAGGTGCCTGGTGGCAATAGCTGTTTTGTTATTATTTATAATATAGATTAACTTCTAATATTTTAATAACGTAGAAGAATTATATAGCGTGAAGCAAATTTTTTGAGGCCGTCGTGGCGTAGTTGCCCAAGCGAGCGACTATAATCGCGATGGTTATGGTTTCCATCTCCATTCACGTTGACTTCCACCACTCCATAACTCATCTAAGGTGATGAACGGAATCATCTTAATAAGAACGGAGTACTAGAATTTGATTCCTGGATTCCCTCTTCCTACCATGCTACGTGCGGGATACATCATATATATAGGTATAAGAATTTCGAGGTAGCTTGAAAATACTATGTGACTTAGTGGTCGGTGCTCTTGGACGGTTTCCAAGAGGCGTCGAGGGTTCAAATCCCGCCAAGTAAGAATTTTGGTACGTTTTCTAAATAAGTATTTAAAATAAATTTCTATACAAAATTATTATTTTTTTAGCCATACCTTTGTATCTGTAATGATGTTCATATCTTTTAATAAAGCAATTTTGTAATCACTCTCCGCCAAATCTTGCAAGTCCATGGGAACGTTCTTATCGTGTACCAAATGGGAGAGCAGGTTCGACGTGTAAAAACAATGCACGACGTAAGCTGTTATAATGAAGGATAAGTAGGCGGTCCGTCGCGAAAATGAAAACGCTTGAAGTGGCAGAACTGTAATAACAGTTTTTTTTAATATAATAATTATTCGGCTTCATTCTGTATCACACATATATGTTAAGATAACCCGTTTCCCGCTTTCTGTTGATATTTCCCTTTCCCTTGATACCAGAGCGAAGATATGAAAATATTAATAAATAAAAATTCATTCCTCCGAGTGGAAGTCGAACCCCCATATTGTCGTCTTTATAGTCAAACTTTCTTGTGCCACTGCGCCAGGATGGTCTCTTATTTATAATTACTTTATTCTTTTAGTGTCATGCTTTGATTCTGTATGGTGGGGTAACCAGATGGAATCTGACAAGACCGGAATACGAAACACAGTGTGTTGATGGGATTCGGTGGAAAGTGAAAAGTAGAGTGGGTGAAGCTAAAAATTAAAAAAAGAAAAAAAAAAAAGCTTACCATGTTGGCTAAACGCTGAAAACGCCAATAGCAGTTCAAGTGTAAAATTACACTCATATGTTCCGTACAATCTTTTATCCCACGCGCTCAATATATAAAACATGAGCGAACTAAAGATTATTATGCACAATATACAGAACCAAACAGATAAAGTGAATGGCTGAGTGTAAAACGCTTTAAGTAAACCGTTGTATCGTTGTCGAAGGATGAAGCCAAATCTGAAAATGTTCCCAGTAAATGTTTAATTGTACAATTATTATAGCTCTTTTAAATAGAGAGCATGCATCAATCTGGGTTCAATTCCATTAATGGGTGAATGAAAATATTTTCATTTGTCTGCCTTAAAAATAATAGGAAACGTGGTTTTGAGTTCTGCGACTCAAGCACAATTTCTTGAAAAATTGGTCAAAAAGTGGGGAACAGAGAATCTTTTCTTAACACTAATTTCACTTTGTATACCTTATACATAACTTAACGTAACTTATCTTCACGCTCTATTCCCAGCGGGGTAGTCAGAGAGAACGGAGCGTCAAACGCTACGGACACGGAGTTATACATAAAGTAAAATTTTTTCACTGAATATAGCGAGATTCATAGTTCCTGCTAAAGGGTGCGCTATAAGTAGAACTATCATAAAATAACAAAAAAAATCAAATCAGCTTCACGCTGTAACCCGCTCACAACAGGGTAGGCCGAAGTGCCGAACTTTCAGCAATTTTTGGGAAAGTTCAGTTAAATTAAAAAAACTATATAATGTATAAAAAACGAGACCTCCACATAAAAATAGGCTGTACAGGATAAGCGTTGTCTAAGAGCTTGGTTTCCAAACTCATTGCGTTTACATAAATGTCCGCAGAATCGTCGCTACGAGGATTAATTATGTCCCATTGACTGTATTTAGTTACGCTGGTGTAATTTTTGGGTAGAAGATAGGTGACGCTGAAACAACGATCGAAATTAAGGTGTTTTTTTAAGATCAAAAATTAACAAAAGAAGATGTGATTTTATGTTACGTAATAATGTTTATACTATTTAATAATTTATTTTTATTTAGCTTAACTCTGTATCATACATTATGCCCTGTCTACCCGGCAGAGGGAACCTTGGAACCAAGTGTTAAGCGTTCCCATTGATCCACTTCCGTTCCCCATTTTGCGCCAAATTCTGTAAGGACTTTGTATTGAAAAGTCAAGGTAAAATATATGTTTTTATACTAAGTTTTGTTCATAATAAAAATTTTTTGAATGTCAAACAATTTACCAACAGTACTAATACTAATTGTCCTTTATAATTATAAAGGATTGTATTGAGTGACGAAACTCAACGCCGCGCTTTGTAAATTTAATAGTTGATTAATGGATAAGCTTCGAATAAAAAACACAAATTTAAAGTAAATAAGTCTTTTAATGTAAATTTATGATGAAAACATAATCTCAATTTTAAATATGACTTGTACAGAAAAGGGGATGTGTTTCTCCAAATTATATCAGATCCTGATAAAATTCCTATGGGACCTAAAAAGATATACGTATCCACCAAACGCGTTAAGCTAAATAAAATCGACCTTTTTTGTATATATGTATGTAGATTAAATCCGAGATAGCGACGTTGCGACTGTTTTATTTCAGCTGTAATTTAACAGTATTAGATATTTACAAACAAAAAAAAGTTGAAATATCGCGGCGATCGATATTATAATAGTAGTTTAATTATAATTAGTATTCTCTTACAAATGTTTTTTTTCTCTGAAATACAATTTTATAGGAAAGAAGTCAATAAAAAGGACAATATAAAACCAAGAGGATTTAACGGAAATTCCTATGAAAAACCTGGACTTTACGTTTTATAATTCAGGCAAACGACGTTGCGGGCTACAGCTCGTTAAAAATATTATTAAAATATAAAGAAAAATAACGATTCCCACTCGGTAAAATTAAATATTTAATATTTTCATTTCTCGCTCTGGTAATGAGGCAAAGCGCGGCGTTGAATTACGCCGTTCAACAGGTAATGCCTCCAGAATTCAGTGGGAAGTGGAGAATACTTCTCGCGTTTTAATAGTAACGAAGTGTCTTAACATTGACTTAATAAGAATAAAAAATAAAATATATTACACTTACTTGAATTTAAACATATCCTGTAACAGATCTAGAATGAAACATCCCGCTATATTCTGTCTCCATAAGGGATCGTGTTCATAATGAGCTTCTTTATCACAAGGGAAGTGCGCTCGAGCTTTCAATGTTTCATTTATAATTGTCATAATTGCAATTACTTTCTCTTGTGGTTTATTATTTTTTAATGAATTATTATAATAATTATGTAAAGATAGATAAGATAGACAGTTAGATTTAAGTAGGTACTACATATTAGCGAATTTACTGTGAAAATATTTATTTTAATTTTAGTTTTTTAAATATTTATTTTAGTTTAGTATTTTTTTTAATTAAAGTTTTCTATTTGTTTTTTGCGAAAGTTTATAAAGAAACAAAATTTAATAAAATATTATATGGAAACTATAAAATGGTTTTTATATTTAGTGTTGAAAAGCAAATAAATCAATTAGAAATGATTTAGATCAACGTTTCAAAGTAATTAAATTTTTATATAATATATTAACAATGAACTAAGAAAAACAGGTGTTTAGACGAAGGCGCAGAGGGTTACACTAAATATTTTCACACTGTAATATAATAGAAGTATACGTCCTTACGAGCAAACATGGCGTAACTTATGTTCGAAAGCTTTTTAAAATTTCATGAGGTTGACCTCATGAAATTTTTTTGTGACCACATTTGTGGTGAAAAGTGTGTTTCGTTGACAACACCCTCCTCATAAACTATGAGGAGTAGGAAGCTGAATAGCAAATAACTTAGGAGAGAAAGAGCAAAAAATTGAGAGAGAAAGAGAGGACAAGAAACCTGCAGGCAGGTGACAGCGGTTCTTTTTCGCGCCATTTAGATTTGGCAGAATTTACGCCGCCGCTTCGCTCAGCTCCATCCGCCGCGCACAGCGAAATCGGCGGCCCTAGTCATAATAATACTTACTTTTAAGCTGTCATGCAAATAACATGCCGTGTATGATTATTATCATTTTTTAGCTTCACATTGCAAGAAAAAGAGTGTCGTAATAAAAAATAATTATCTTTTCTTACTTCTTCCATTATAGTGCTGCGAGCGAAGCAAGCGAGGCGAAGTGATTAAGGAGGAATTCTCTTCAATTAATTTATAAAAGCGTTATGCCAGTTTGCCGTTGATGGCGCAACTGGTTTACTTACGAGCTCCTATGTTTGATATTCACGCTAATGATATACAAATATTTTTAAAGTGTCTCGAGAAAACTTTCACGTTTACATTTATTTCACCTCTAATTTGATGTGTTAGGTACTGTGCAGGTATTTTCCTGAGTAATCGAATTGCAAAGTTTTGCGTGGTTTTACACATTATACATTATGTAGCTTAAAAAGATTTTGAAAAGAGCCTGATTTAAGAAATTAAGGAACTTATCGTATTTTCCTCTCCGTCGGTATCACACCAATGTTTAAAATTATTCAAGGATTTTAATATAGTTTTCACTAATGGACAAAATGAATCGACAGGCAGCGGTGATATATATAAAAATGCATTTTAAATTAGAGTAAACGTGATAATATAAAAGCTTTGTAGTATATTGTCGCAACATATTTTATTTACTTTCTAGAAAATACTTTTTAGAAAGATACAAATTTGAACGTAGCAGGATTCGAATCTACGCCTATAAAAATAAACTTGTAATTTTTCGCAACTTATAATTTTCCAAAAAATCAAAAAAATATTATTATAAACTTATAGACTTATAAGTTTTTATTTAAATGTAACGAAGATATTTTAAATAGATCCCGATAAAATAAACTTTTACATTAAGGACTAACTAATTTAAATAAGCTTTAATCTTAAATAGAAATAAACTTTAACATTAGAGGTTGTTACCCCATAGCTCCTTTACTGTAGAGACAAAAAAATTATGTATAAAATGAGGTATTGAACCCGCGCCTCTCGATTTACGAGTATTTTTTATTAACATTCTAAGTTTAGGTTCATTCATTCGTTGTCTCACATAGTCCGGACAGAGCCACGAGTCAGACATGTACATACAAATGCACTATGCCAGTTGTCTGTTTTTCATATGCATTAAAAGTGCATAATTTGAAATAATAATAATAAATTAAACAAACTGTTGATTCATACATATTACATATGTATGAAATTATCTTATTTAATTTAATGCAATATTAAAACACTGTTTTGCTTTTGCTTGTTAAGCGTAGATAGAAGTAAAAATAACATTCAGCATTCGGTATTTTCCTCCCAACTTCGTATTAACCGTTGTTATAATAATAAGGTAAGATAATTTATTATACATTTCACTCATATTATATAAATAAATAATATGATAATATATTGAGATCGTGACTTTCATCATATATATATTATTTAGCTTTACTTGGAGTTAGCAGTGTGCACCGCTGCCGCTGCCCCACGACGGCCTATCAACACATTAAATAAATTATATTATAATACATTATTTAAAGCGTAGCATTGGATTTCACATTTCTATATACGGGAGCAGAGAATGGAGTATTTTAACACTCTGTTCTACCTCATGATTTTCACGTTTTCATTGTCGAGGCAGAGCGGGGCGTTGGGTTCGAACACTTAACACGCAAAGTCTTTAAATTTCGGTAAAAATTGGGAAAAGGAATGCGTTAACAACACACTTCCTCTACCTAACCTGCCACATGTGTAATACAACGTAATATTGAATCGGCTAAATAAATACCAAATTAATATTTTATTCACAGAAAATAATTTGAAAGTCATATTATATTTAATTACCACATTTATTATGCATAGACGTTGGTTTATATTAATCCAGAATTACATGTATTCATATGTTCGCGGTAAACTCATGTTAATTTAGGTTTCGTGGGATGAAACCACGACGGCCTCGGAAATTGAAATAAATCATAAAATTCTAGATGGCTTCCAAATACAAACTAACGCTCATTTCTAATCAACATTCAATTTATAACAATTGTTAATAATTGAATAATATATTAGTAAAAATCATGAATGTGATGAAAAAATTTACACCTGAAAGGTTTCTTTGCCGTTATCCTCTGACTACGGGCGCTTTATGCGGGACCATTATATTAATTGTAAGTATTAAAATAATTATCCAACTTTAGAACTCTTGAGCATTTAAAAGCAGATATGATGATTGAAAAATGCAGAATCTTATATTTGTATGGATATCGGTCGAGGTGTAGAGGTACAAACAAGCGTGCGTCTTGAATCTAAATATTAATATTTTCATTGTGATAAAGTGGTAAATCGCGGCGTTGAGTTCCGCTCTTCAATATGAAACTCAGAATTCGTAGATAAGTAGGCTTCGTATGAATCGCCTATCTGAATAAGTATCATAGTATTGATATGTATTGTAATACATATTTAAAATTAGTATTAACTTTATATCTAACCTATGTTAACCTTTATTAATAAAACTGTAAATGATGAAAAATTAAGTTAATTATTTATGTATTTTCATTTTCTCAGACAAGTAAGACAAATAACGGCGTGTCCGCCACCTACCACGCAATGTCTCTAGAGGCTATTCTTACAGGTTATCTCAGCCTGTTTAATAAAAAATTGAGAATGCGTAAAAATATAGAGATAATTAATGAACGAATAACTTCAACATATTTTTTTTTCTATATGGAAGACTCGTTGTGGCGCAGGAGCACATGGGTGTGACTGTAATGTGGCGGTTTTGGGTTCGATTTTCACTCGAGGGAATGAACAATTATTTATTAAGCCTTTGATTTGTTTTCTCTGGTACTACGGCAAAACCCCTGTTTTGGCGTCCGCCACTCACTACGCAATTCCTCGAAAAATTCGGAGGAAAATAAGGAACAGAATGTCTTAATACTAGGTTTCCTTTGCCTACCCTGCTGTACACCAGATACAGATATGATACAGAAGCTTTACTCTGAAGAAGAGTAAATGAAAACAAAGACGTTGATCATATTAAGAATTTCGATGTATTTTCTTCGATAGTCTTAAAATTATTTAAAAATATGTATATTTTTTTAATTTCAGTGTGCCACAGTAATATGTACACTGGCTATGATAGCTCAGGTGGTCCTGATGAAAGATTGCACTCAGTGCAGCGGATATGTGTGGAGGAACGCCTACGGTTTCAGTATAACCGGCGTCATATATTGTGTTATAATGCTGGTATTGCACGGTTGGGCTATTTGGGGAATAAAGAAGGTTATGTGTTTTTATTATTTGTAGCAGGCTGTATTGGTAGAGAAAAAAATCAAAAGAGATGAAATTTTAGTGCTGGAACCCTCTCTTTCAGAATTCTTTATGCAATTAACGTGATTTTGAAGTAAGTTTTCTCCATATGGCGAAATATATTCCCTTATAGGGCCTCATATGAAACACCTGTTCAATGAAATATTTTTAAGTCTGAATTAAAATTTTTATAAAAATCGGTGGCGATTTACAGATTTTCCCATATAAACTTTCAAGTGTCCCTCTATCCGTTACAGTCAAAAATACAAAAATTAAAACACATATGTATGTAACGATAAGTTTATATATGATTACAGAAAAAGGCGTCCGTCCTTCTGTCATGGGTGGTGATAACAACGATGTGGCTTACCCAGACGCTGTTTCTGTTGACAACTCTAATCACTATTCATAGTTCGGATGTCAATACTATATTGTGGCTAATTTCATTCATATTGGGACTAGTCTCTATATGTGAGTGTTACTTGAAGACTTTCTGAACGCAAATACAAACATAACTGGGCCAGTCGTGGCATAGGCGCATAAAATGTGTTTGCAAACGCGACTAGTTATGGGTTCGATCCCCATTCGAAGAAATTATATATTTATTAAAATTTATATTTACATTTCTTCGCTTTGGTGTTGAGGCCGCCACATTGAGTTCCGCCACTCAGTACGCAATGCCTCCAGCATTCGGCGGAAACTGGAGAATAGAGTGTCTTAGCACTGGCCCTGCTGTGAGCGGGATACAGCGTGAAGCTGATTTGTTATATTAACTAGGCTTATGTATTTATAGCTTATATTAAAAAATATTAGAGAAAACAAAAAAAAACGAGTGGAACTAGAAACTATATTTCTGCAAACCTGCAACTCTCTCGGAATCCATTCAAATACGAAAATATTTTTCTATCCTTAGTTGATGCAACGGCTGATGTCATATGTATTTATAATAATTTTGGATTCTTATAAGTTACTTATAGCCAATTATAAGTTTTTTGAATATTTAAACCGGATTTAAATATATTTTCTGATACTTTCGCTGGGTGTATATGAAATAATTTACATTTTTTATATGCGTATGTGCGAAATCCGATAAAAACACATTGTTGATCGGGAAATGAATTCTTCATTTTGTACCAGTAATAAATAATCTACAGACCCACATACAACTGTTTCAAGTATTTGTATATATCTAACTAGGTTTTAAGTAAAATATATATTATTTAATTGAAATGAAATTGTAATTTCATTATATTTCAGGTATTCTAATATATTTTATATTAGTCATGTTTGGACTTTGGTTGCAATTTAAAGGTGAAGGAAGAAATCGTAATGTCACAACTGCAGATACCTAATCGTCTATACGATATATGCATTTTTTTTAATTTTTAGGTTTTGCTCGACAGCGAAGCGTCTTGCTACATTAATATTTTAACTTTAATGTAGCGAACTTGTAGTGATAACTCACTTTAGGTCACAACCTCACACCTCAAATAGTGAAACTTGACGTCGTTTTCTCTGTTACTAAAGCAGGGGGAAATAAAGTGGAGAATGCAAGTATCTTAAAGGGGACGGAACCCATTGTATTAATACTAGGTTCCCAAAATCCCCCAGTCTGCCAGCTATTTGCGGGTAACACCTTGAAGATGAAAAAACAACCTTAAAATCTTGCATTATAAGCAAAATTGAAAAGCTGTACGAACATAAATTGATAAGAACTTGTACAGTGTCTATAGACAAAATAATTAAGCTTTCTTAAAGAAAATTCCTTCGTTATAAAAAAGTCAACTTTTCCACGAACGTTTGTACTTGTTTTTTATGTAAATGTTATGTTTCTACAAAACCTATTTGTAATCATAATATTTTAACAAATATTAGTTTAATGAAAAAAGCTGCGTTCATTTGCCCTTTTTTGTTGCGTTTAATTTTATATTCTCATATTTTTTGGTTCTACAAATAAAACTAGAATAAGAGTTTAATTTACATAAATGTTTTTAAAGAAAAGGAGGTGAAAGTTAATTATTTTGTTTAAAAATTTATTTTATATTGAAAAACACCCAACAATCAATATTATTATCACAAGGATATTGGGTGAAGCACCTTAGCATTACATCACTCTGCCTATCTTGCTGTATAGCATTAATATACCATTTTATCTTTTTTTACATATATAAACAAAAATAGAATAAATCAATGCATTTCTAGTTTTTTTTTGTAGTTTTGTTTTTATATACTTATTTGATATTCTTAGCGACATTTATAGCACGTCAGGTTACGCTTTTTCAATCTCTCAAGAGATATTCTATTGAACTCGTCAGCATGGGGATCCAAATACGAATCTATCAAATGTGTCGGTTCTTTTTTTACTTAAAATTTGTGAGGTAAATAAAAGAAAGAAATGGATTTTTTTTATTCTTGTGTATTTTTATCCATATAACTATCAACCAGGCTTGTGACTAATATGTGTTTTCTATGACTGTTCACTACTAGTATAAAGTATATGGTCACTGAAACAATAAAAACAGATCAAAAAAATAACAAATTCTAATGCTTATATATTTTGCATATACGTACTTATTGTAGCACAAAATATACTGTGATTTTTTTTTAAATATGTGACCAATTCTGCACATAATTATGTTTCTTTATACACTATAAATTCAATTCACTCCTTTCAATAATAATTATTTTTAAATGGTTTTCTACAATTTCTTGAGCTTAGTTGTGTGGCGTAGAGATACAAGTAAAATTAATAATTACATGATATAGAGTGAAGCTAATTTAGTTGAAAAAAACTTAAATGTTCTATAAATACAAAAAAAAATACTTACAAATATACCAAAGCATGCCAATTATTACAATGATAACGCGATTCCTCTGTCTGCGGGAAGTGAACACTATTGCTAAGAGTATCATCATCATCAGCATGATCACCACAAAGATCACTGTGTACCATATCCATATAGTGCATAGAAGTGGATCGTCCTACAATATTATATGGTAAATAATTATTAAACCTTATAAATAAATGCTAATTATATAAGCTTTCTTTCATCTGGGAAGACCCGGGAAACGGTGCCAAGGCGTAAGTATATAGTACAACATGCACCTATACTCATACAAATGCAAGGGCCGACCCTTGCACTTGTATTAGATCTATTATTTATATTAGATCTCGCAAATGCAAATTCTAATGCTATATTATATATATATATCTCTTTAAAAATGTTAAATTGATTTTTAATTTCACACTGTATCTCGCATTTAGTAAGGTTCACAGAGGGAAACTGGAAACCTAGTGTTACGATATTCCATTTCCACTGAGATAATTTTCCACTGATAAAATAAAAAAAATTATGGATAATTTTCCAGTCTGAGGATATGCGCCGTCACAATTAATTATCTTTTATTATTTATTAGTAAGATAGAATATCTTATAAAAGAAGACAGATTACCTTCGCTAGACCGCAAAATAAAACAACACTGGCAGCAAAGAACAAAGCAACTAATATCCAGATGGTAACAAGAAGGTAGCTGAGGGGAATGAAAAAGGAACAACCATAGGCCATTGGGTGCACCTGGAATATTAATTATACGTAAGAAAATATTAAGAAATTTACATTTTCTATAATATTTATACATAAAATTTAACAATAAAAATTGAGGAGTTTCTCTTTGTAAACAACAGTTCTAGGTTAGACTCCATCGTCGAGGATATTTCGACTTTTAATAAATTGTAAATTGATTTTTATAATTAGTTGGACGTTTTCTAAATTATAATCTCTTAATAAGGCAAAGACTAGTTTTATAATTTCTCTAATTGTCCATAATATACGTTGATATAAATTGTATAATAGCTTTCCACAATTGTGTGCCTTTTATTGGATTTTCTATATAAGCCAAAATGGTTAAAAATATATATTTAGGAATACCCACGAAGTATATGAAGGAAGTCTTTGTAACGAATGTAGCAAATAGAAAATAGAAATACCCTACAAATCATCATCATTTCACTTTGAACGTGTTCCTTATAAATTAATTTCCAATATATTGTCCTTATATCGTTTGATGAAGGTCGGACATGGCGCTTGTAATTTACGTTTTCAACCATTGTAGGGTTGGGTGTCAACCCCATTAAACTATACTTCAATAGGCCTATAATTTGACTTCGTGTTGAAAATAGTTTAGACATCAAAAAAATGCCATTTATGTGTAAATAGTAAAAAGAATATAGTCATTTGAGGAGAAAATTTGATTTTCATAAGGCCGGTCATGGTGCAGGGGCGAGGCAGACAATATATTAAATATATACATATTAAATTTAGTGACCATATTGAATAAAATTGCTTCACGTTCTATCCCGCACACAGCAGGATAGGCAGAGGGAACCTCGTGTTAAGACACTCTGTTCCCCACTTTCTACCGAATTACGGAGGCTTTACTTGTTGAGTGGCAGAACTCAACGCCGCAATAACAAAATAGTTATAATAAAATACTTATAGACAGATAAATTACAATGGTATCCTCTAATATAATAAAGCGTGCTTTTATAGTGTTAAAATTATTACTACACAAGTAAAAACCATATTTATTGCCGTCATATTTTAATTTAATTACATCATCAAGTATCTAAATTGAACCAAGTTGTGGACAATAGTAAAAGTTGTAGGCATCTCAAATCTAACTTATGCGAATGTAAAAAAGGCATTTTAAAATATAAATACTTACTACACCCAGGGCAGCGATTATCATCGATCCAGTCCTGAGGTCCACCCCAAAAAACGAGGTGACGTCTGGTAAGTCGTCTAGAGCCGTCATTATTTAGAGTATAACAAAATTTTTCAATTAAACTTTGATACTTTATGAAACATTTACTTAAATAATGCTAGTTAGATTTAAGTTTGTGCCTAGATTTTGAGTTTTATTAATGTTTTGTTTAAAGCTATATAAATATATTAAAATTTAATTTGACACCGAACATGTCAAGCAGTGTCACTTAAAAGTTAGTTTTTAGAAGAGTTTTTTGTTGTCACATTGAAATTATGAACGTTGCATGAAAATATGTAGTTATAGCGACTTCTAAATTTATAAATATATCTTGCTTCAATGAAGTAGATTGTGGATGATATAGATGTGAAAAAATACTAGATTCTTTTTAATTTTTCTGCAAAATATTATAGTATTTTTTATAAATACTATATATTGAGTTGAATGTTATGTTGAGGCCACTCGTGGCGCACGGGAACAAGAATGTGACTATGTACATCAAAATTTTGCACTATTTAAAGTATAAAGAAATATTCCTGGATGCCCGCAGCACATGGAAATTATTACTAATTTGTTCATAAAGAAAGGGCTTTGTATTTTTAGAGAAACAGAAAGAGCCCCGCCGCCCATCACGAGTCATCCCACTAGCCACAAATAGCGTACGAAAAAATATTGAAGTTCTACCCACAAAGATATAGAAGTATCCAAATTTCTTATAAAATATATTAACGATAAGATATTTTATCATGAAATCTTTATTAATTAGCTAGCAAGAAATTCTATTATATTCAATATTTGTAAATTATTATAACATGGCGTTTGTTTATCCACCATTGAATAGATTATTGTTCTGATTCACTAGAAATGTGTTCAGTTTTAATGAGAGTTGCTTCTATTGTGTAAGAGTTTATTTTTTAAGGAAAAATATGTGTATTGACTTCTTAGATTTATTCCTTTTAATTAGTTACTATATACAATAAAATAATAATAATTTATTTACTTAACAATAGGGTCCCAGGTCTGTTCTGCTATGTGCGGGATACAGCGTGAAACTAAAAAACATCGCACGTACGTACGTAAGAAGCCCCGCTTAGTGCTTAATGCTACAAAAATGATGTAACACATAAAAGCTCTCCAAATACAGCCAGTAACTTATAATCCAATTAGTCGATGCCAGCCATGGCTTTAGCTCGTTTGTCACGAATTATTGAGAGATTTGTTTGATGTTTGTCATTAGAAGCTTTTTTCATTCTATTCGGAAAGTCACTCACATGTCTGTTACGTATACAATGTGACTCTTTAGGGTACCGTATCTCAAAAGAAAATAACGAAATCCTTTCGTTTTCGAATAATTGCGTTTTCCGTTTGCCATTTATATCAAGACCACGTGGAGGTATCGAGTTTTTGTTGCAATCTGTGTGATGTCCACCACGATATCAAAATGAAATTTGGCACAAGAAGGAAAAACCGAACCGAAAACTGAACTTTCATAAATATTTAAAAAAATAGAAGCCAGTCGTGGCATGAAATTTGAGTATGAACGCGACTGGTTGGGTTCGATTTTCACTCGAAAAAATTTTTCATTCCATCTCATTTTCTTCATTTTGGTGTCGAGACAAAATGCGGCGTTAATTTCCGCCGCACAACACACCGAATTCTCAATGCCTCAGAATTCGGCACAAAATGCGGAACGGAGTGACTTACCACTCACTAGGTTCCCTGTGCCTGTCTTATTGTGTGCAAGATACAGCGCGTTGCAAAACAGAATATTGCAAAATTATATTTGAGTTTCATTTCATATAAAATGAGTGTATACGGCCGCAAATTAATATTCGTCGCGTTATCATAACCTATAAGATATTTCCTGTTGACCTACAATTTCGGCAATTTAGCAAGTCAGAATTTATGGATTAAGTATTTATTTATTGCAAATAAAGGAAAAATCAATAAAAACATATTTGTCCTTCATTTGAATTAGTACAGCAAAGTATTGGAGCCTAGAGCACACGAGAGCGATTGTTAATGCGTTGGCTGTGGCTTCGATTCCCGCTCGATGAAATAATATATTTAATATGTTAATTTCTTGGATCTATTAACGTCAAAAATCCAAAGATAATGGTAAGCGGAATTGTCTTAATGGGGAACGGAAAGTTTTAACTCTACGTTCCCAGGTTCCTCTGCCTACAGTGTTGCCGAGTGCGTATGTAAAAAACTAACTGTTTTTTTTTTCTTACTATTAGAAAAGATATGCCCTTAACAAAGACTTTTATGAACGATACGATGCTAAATATGCTACAATTATATGGAATTATAGTTATATATAAATAGGTTACACATATAGGCCAATTATTTTTCCATTTCAAATCTGTGCCAATTAGCCCTTATTTTATATAGCCCTAACCCTAACCTAACCTAACCTAACCTAACCTAACCTAACCTAACCTAACCTAACCTAACCTATCCCCCTTATTTTATATTAATACAGCCCTTGCAAACTATGAAATATATTACTAGCACGGAACAGTGACGTCCTTTGTACATAGTACGAGTATAATATTTAAAAACTTGACATCAAAGAAGTCTTTGTAAGTCCTTCCGAACTACTTAATGAATATATTGCATCTTGGCAGTACTATCCTTGAAATTCTTATCATGTATTCACATGGGAACAAGACTTATAAAATTTTACTCTTCTATAATACTTTTTCTTTTCCAGAGAACTCTACTGAGTAGTTGATGCTGTTCTTACACCTTGACCTCGAATTTCTCGTTATAATCCTAAATAATAAATAATAACAATAACTAAATAAACACACGTCATTATGGTTATAATTAACCAACGCTATGAAGGCCTTGTTCCCATTTCAAACAATTTTAACATAACTTTCACCAAAGAATACATATAAAAGTAGAAATAAGTCAACTTCTTGGGCAAAGCCTTTACTTTACTTGAGTTCCTTTAGAAATTATTTTTGTACTTACAATTTTATTAAAAATGAACGTGCTTGTATTGCTTACGTAAACCTTTTTATATATTGTTATTTTTCAGTAATTACTTTCATATTTCGTTTTTATTTTCATATGTATATATGTATATCTATAGCTGAGTAATCTATATCATATAAAAGTGGAGAGATAGTTTGGTTGTATGCGCTATTCTCAGGAACTACTGGTTCAAGTTGAGAAACTCTCCTTGTATTAGATTGATCTGAGAAAAGTTATAAGCTAGGACAGTGAATGCCAATTGTGTTGTGATCGTTAAGTAATTAAAAATATCTCTTTTTTTCTTCTTATTCTTTCAAGAAAATATTCACACCTGATATTGATAGCTGTGCTCGTGTATCACTTTCACTTTCTCCTGTTAAAAAAAAAGTATATTTTTTCTATTAATTTCCGTAATATGGCAACGCGGAACACTCCTTATTTTGAAGATAATGGTAAACATGTCTAAATAATTTCACTTTATTTGAATAAAGCGCTGCGTTGAGCTCCGCCACTAATAGTCAGCTGGGTTTTGTCCGTTATATGATGGAAAAGTAACGTGAAGCTATATTAATAATTGTATATCCATTATTGCAAAGAAACTTTAAATGTAAAGCACTTACAAATTATTCAAATATTTTGAAAAAATACATATATTTTAAGTTGTTTATAAAGTTTCACCACCAAAGCTATATAAATAAGGGTTGCTACCCTCATTCGTCAGTGCCGCTCCGGACGTCGTGGAGGACAGATATTATTGCGTATTTGCAGTTTTCGCGTAAAGCAGTTAACGTGAAGTTCAAAGGATTTTTTTTTTCTCTTAATATGTTGGATTATTTGGTATGTACTCCATATATGTATGTTCCTCACTGTAGACAAGAATAAGTTACTTTTATTTAATTCGTTTTTATAATATGTATATTTCAATTTATTTTCTAAAAGTATTTTAACTGTCTAAATTGCATATAACATACCATGGAACAGACAATTTCGTATAACCCTTTACGATGCACATGGCAGGAAAAACAGAGAGAGAGAGAGAGAGAATGAGAGAACTTACTGTTTTAAAATTTAATTTTCGTCTCAGTGGGAGAACTCAACGCCGCGCTTTTTATTCAATTGCCTTAGTATAAAAGTTTTTGTACGTATTTTTTGATAATATTTCCAAAAAATACTCTTACATGATTATTCTTGAGATGAACAAAAGAGAAGCGGATGTCTTATAAGGCTAGTGTCACGGTAAATATATTTAAGTAGAGTGTCGTGTGTGATATCAGTTTAAATAAATATTTCTACTCTACGTCTTTCATTTTTTATTATATGCTAGCCGCCTGGCACTCAGCTTCGCCCGCTTGAATTGCACACTTATTTACTTACTAATCTAGAGTCTCTATACTAGAGTTCTCATAATATTATTATCAGTCAAAATGTCAATCTATGCTATTACAGACAATGTTGAATAGTCAGGTAACATACATATAGGTACTTTGAAAACAATATTTATCCTGTACGTTAAAAATTAAATTTTTAGCTACTTCACAATAACTTTTTCGATTCCGTCGAACAATATATATTGATTTTAATTCACAAGCCGATTGAGGGGTTACAAGGGTGTGAGCCGATTGAAGGAAGGATTTTAGCGCGACGGTTGTAGGTTCAATCCACTATAGTTTTCATTTCTTCGCGTTGGCGCCAAGGTAAAATACTGGCATTGTGTTCCACCACTCAACGCGCAATGCCATGAAAAATAAAAATATCCCTGCCCCGGAGAGGAATCAAACTCATAACCTTATTTTTAGCTACCCGCTGCTGGGAGCATATTCCACCAGGGTCTCATTATCCGGATATCAAGATATTGTGGTTACATAACAAATTTAAAGTTACGTCACATTAATTTTACACTATTTCAATGCTTAAATATCTTGACTTTGATTACTTCTTTTGAATTATAAGCTTCGTCCACAAATTCTAAGATTAATTGAATATTTTCAATAGAAAAGTCAGCCTTAATGTACCCGTGCACGGGAAAGCACGTGTTGAAAGTACGTTTTCTTAAAAAGAAATATTGTAATTTATAACTTCTATTATATTACATATTGAAGTCGTCTATCCTATCTCGACAATGAACTATGCCATGATAAAATTGATTTGGATTTAATATACATTTTTATTGGCAAGCAAGCAAAGTAAACGGGGTAGGCAGGTTTCTTCTACCTACTAGAACTTAGTGTCAAGACACTTCATTACTGTCTTCAAAAGAAAATTGTTTAAGAGGTAAAAGTAGCCTAAAATTCTTTACTCACGTAATTCGGGTACAGTTAGTCTCTTAGCTCTGGTCTCTGGATACCTCAGGTTTAAATTTTAAAGGATTTTCTACAAAAGATTTAAATAAACCATAATGATAGGTATTTTTGTAGTAGGTTAAAATTGTCGAGACCTTCGTGGCGCATCTATTAAGATTGCAGGCTGTAGGTGTCTCACCTACAGTTCGAAGTTAAATTATCGTTTAAATAAATGTCTATGATAAGAAACTATTTTAAAACCTTTCCTATGAATCGAATTTGAATTTGAATGATCAAAAATATGATCAATTTATTTCTCGATTAAAGATAAGTTGTCTTTAATTACCTTTCACGCTTTATTCATATGCTACATCTTCTACATACCTCTTTCGCCTCATCCACTGTCATCAACCTCTTCATGCATGCCCTCCGGGGGGTCCTCATGCTTTTTATGTGACCCTTCTTCAGTATCTTGGATATAATGTTTTTGAAGGTCAACCGAGATCTCCCCATACCTCCCTTACCACTCACTTTTCCATCACAAATCTTTTTTGCCATTCTTTCATCACTCATTCGTTCGATGTGTCCAAACCAGCTGACCATGTTCTTCTTCATTCTCAATGTGACATTCTCGCTAGTCCTTACCTGCCTTTCTGTATATCTCTTCGCATCTCCATGGCATTCACCTTACTTCTATTCTTCTTCTGTAATACACACGTGTCGCTGCGGCGTTGATATACAACGTCGGTACCAACACAGCATTGTATACGGCCAAAAGTGCAGCTGTGCTGACGTTCGCCGTCCCTTCAATGCAGCTAATCAAAAACTAAAAATGAATTGGATTAAACGAGACATTCATTTAAATATATATATATTAGATAGATATGATGTCGACACGTTGTCACGCTTATATTTTAGCGTGTTCGCCATTTTTATACAACGAGGACGTGTCATAAGCAGGTGTTAAGGTACTGTAGGCAAAGCTAATAAATAAATTATTTTCTGCGTCTGCCACGGACAGTACTGTCAACGTGAAAAGGGGTGAGCGAAATGTAGCAGCTAAAATTATATTATAGACTAGACTAGACTAGAAAATGTGTAATTTGTAATCCATGTTTAATGTAATACAGAATTAGGCAGAAAATGCACACTCTGCTGTGCCATACAGCCGACTTACAAATATAAAGTTGTAAATATTTGTATTGTATTTAATTTATTTGGTAAATAATAAATGATAATCAGAAGTTGAGACATGCGATTGCGTGTCTGTGAAACAGTTAACATTTTGTATTTCAACCTTAGTAAGCTTCCACGAAGTTAATACTACATTGCAGTTGATATAGTTCAGTAATTTCTTTGGCATTTTCAAATCGTTTCAGATCATTAATATTATGGACAACTATTATCACTATTATGGGCGTCGCGTGTAATATTTTAGATTTAAGTTTACAAATACAGTACTATATATGTTGAAGATACCTAGATTTTTATAATCTTAACGTAATAATAATATCTACGATGACCTATAGCAACCTAGAGTTTCTGAAATAGATAAAACTGAAAGTTTCTTTCTTAAACTTCTAACCTGAACTCTCAATTTTGAAACGTGTAATAAAAATCTTAAAAGATTTGATCACGGCTCACGGCAGATTTGATCTGTTTGTAACGTTCCACGACGTATTCCGCGAGAGGTAATCTGGAAATATTCCCACTATTCCCTCCATTTCCCACTAGGATGCTTCTGTTTCCCTCTTTTTGCTGAAACTACTAAGTTTATATCTCTTCTAATAAATATTAATTATTTATAATGTTTTTTAAAAGATAGAAAGCAAAAAAGTTTTCACCAAATAATTTGATTTTTTTTTTCAGCTTCACGCTGTATCCCACACACAGCAGGGTAGGCAGAGGTAACCTCGGTGTTAAGACACTCCGTTCCCCACTTTCTGCCGAATTCTGACGGCATTGCGTGTTGAGTGGCAGAACTCAACGCCGCGCTTTGCCTCGACACCTGAGCGAAGAAAAATGGAAATATAAACGTAAAGAAATATTTCACCTCCTCGAGTGGGAATCGAACCCACAACCGTCGTGTTTACGGGCGGCACCTTTGTGCCACTGCGCCATGACGGCCTCTAATATATTGAATATATTTAATAATCATTTGATTATTAAAAATATTCAGTATGTCATACTTGCCGAATTACATTACTTACCGATTTTAACTAATTTGTTTGACAGCATCTTACCGTAATAACTGGATGTCGTAATACTCGGTTCCTTCTGCCTCTCCTTCTATATGCACAAGCAAGCGTGTGACTGTTAACGCGACAAGTTGTGGGTTCGATATCCACTCGAGAAAACTTTACATTTGAATTCTGACCGTTTAAGGAGTTCTTTATTAACTATCCTTCATAAATTAATTTTCACTTCGTTATAGGTGTAATTTACAATATACATAATAGTTGCGAACTTTCAGTTTCGAAGCTCTTGAAGTTTCGTAGCTTGAATCTATGAGAATAAAATACGTGAGGTTCTTACTTCTACTTAACTTAAGTTTAATTTCCGGTAATATTTTAAAGTTTTTTTCTTAAACAGTTTCTTATTTATTGGCCGTAAAATTTTAAACTCCTTATGACTTTATTTTTAGTTCTTAATTTGTATATAAGGATTCCGTTTAGTCCTTTAGAGGTCCTAAAAAAGTAAAAAAAATAGATAAAATAGATAATTAAGTAAATCAAATTATAAAAATGCTATCAAAAGTTTAACATTAAATAATGTTGACTTTGACAGGATAAGCTCATGAAACATGTCTCGAAGTTACACTTGTTAGAACTTAAGATGATTTATTACAAAAGAAAAACAATTATCGAATACTTTTATGTTATTTTTTGCTGTCAGATATAAAATTTATAAGAGATTAAATTAAATAATTAATTATATATCGTTATGTACTAAATTAAATATTTTTTTTAGTTTTACACTGAGTCCCGCATATGGCAGAGGGATTAAATTCCGTTCCCCATTCAGATATTTTCGTTCCCTTGTTTCACAGATTTATTGGGTTGAGTGGCGGAACTGGCGGAACGCTGCGTAATGAATAAAAATATTAAATAATATTTAATATTAAGGCTGTGTAATATAATGACCCAGTGGAACAGTCTTTGACTGTAAACGCGACAATTGTCGGTTCAGTCCCCAATATCTGTATGTTTTTTTAAATGGGAAAAGTTAAATAATAGAGGTTAATCCTTTATTTTCTTATACAACTGCTTATATTTCATCCATTTATACTGAAACAATATGGATGTTACCTTTATCTCGAATATCTTAAGATTCTACGAATCTACTGTGAGCCGGTACTCTGTGCTTCAACAATATTGTCTTAAGAGAATATCTGTCAGAACTGTTATAGAAACTATTAAGTCAATTTATTACTAGTTTATATTATCAATGTAAACTATTTATTATCATATTGAATGTAAATACCAAATAATAGAATTCTCAGCTCTTATGGGACACGGCGTTACGTGCTATATCTCATAATTGACATGAGACAGAGAGTGGAGAACGAAGTATCTTTATGTTGTAAACTCTTACTCTACTATACGCGGGAGGACTTGCACTTTTAAAACGACGATATTACGATTTAGTACTTGACTTAGCTTCTCCTATATTCACTCTAGTATTCCATTATCGTCATTGACATTTAATCTGAGGCTAAATACGAAATAACTGTGCAAAATTAATAAGTTTATCACTTTGAATTACTTAACAACGTTTCAATACAACTAACGCCATCAATCAATTAACTTTTAATAATATCATTAAAAACTTCTTACAAAAATAAATAAAATAAAAAGTAAATGAAATACTACTATATGTTTTTTTTACACTCTCTACTCTCACTTTTCCCGCAGAACAGCGTAGGCAGAGATAACCTAGTGTCAGGACACTATATATATAAGACACTATAAACTCTTTTTCTGTTCCCCGCGCGTTGCCTCGTTACTAGAGCGAGAAAATGAAAACAATATCAAATATATCATTTTCCAGGATAAAAATCAAACAAGCTACCATTGAATTTACATTCTCACTCTACGTGTGCTACGATTCACCGTGCTACGACAGCCTCTTAAAGGCTTTAAGCTATATGACCCAACTAAAGGGCGATACTGTAACTATTTCATTTAATTGTGTGGAATGAGAGAGGCCCTTTGAGCCGGCCTCGGAGATCTCGGTAGTTAATATCCGACAAACTACATTTGAAGAGTTCTTTTGTTGAAATTACAAGATGCCATCTATCTATACTGATTTTACTGTATCTAGATAAATTTAGATAAAAATATGATAAGGAGATGGTGGATTCGCTTTCTAGATGGGGGAAGAAATTATTTTCATTTCCTTGCCATTTGGAAAGTGGAGATGGGAACGAAGACTCTTTCGGTCTATAATTCGAAATTTAAATCATAAAATAATTTTGGATACATTATCTGTTGAGTGCTTTGTTTTGTTATCAGAGTGAGACAATGAAAATAATTAATAATAAAGTTCAGCCATTAATTCGGGATATGTGATAATACAAGGTCCCTTTTCCTACCCTGCTATATACGAGATAGTATAAAGCTAAGAAAAGAAAGTAGAAACATAATTATAAAACAATCTAATTTTCACATTTTCCTCTTTTAAGAGACTTACTAGAAATACTGTTGTAATAAATAAAGAAAATACAGCCCGTGGGAATTCGCATTTGAATCTGAAAAGACCTTTTATCGTTTTTTTAGTTGAAAAAGTATGAAAATTTTAAATTAGGCTACTTTAATGGTACCATAAATTAAATACAGTTTGACTTATATTGCGACAGAATGTGCTACTTTCTGGATCAAGTCAACGTCACCTTATTACCCCACGAGGGACGCTTAAGTGCAGTTCGCCCCATACATTACGCTCTAACGCTGGAAGGCTTGTTTAAATGAACATATAAAGTGTGAAGATTAAGGTCAACGGCAGCTGGCGGTTGAAATATGTAATTTATTACTAATAATATTCACTTAATAATTTAGACGCATGGACAAATGAGTCTTAGTAATAGGGTCCCGTTGTACCTTTGGGGTACGGAACCAAAGTAGGTAAAAAGCTTTGTGTTTTATATTATATGAGGCCAATCGTGGCGCAGGGCCGCAAACAGCGCTGCAAAATTGACTGGTTGTGGGTTCGATCCCCACTCGAGGAGATAAAATATTTATTCTAATTTATATTTCCATTTTTTCCTTCTTAGTCAACAATTTCGTTGACAAATATACAATTATTTATGTATCGTTATGTTACAATTATGAATCTTGGCACGAAATGAGAACTTACAAACCAAATAAAGGAGAAAACACCAAATGCGAAAGCTTAAATGTATTTCATTAAAAACAAATCGACCAAACTTACATTTGCAGGCAAGACAATTTCAAACAATATATTTGATGTACAATATATCACTTCTTATGGAAATAAAGATAAATTATAAAGTATTATTATTATTTGAATAAACATTTAACATTAAAGAACGACGTCGCAGCAATGCGAACTGCGAACTTTACGTGGTTAAGCTGTCACACACCTCGAAAACTTTCCTTTGTCACGCAGCTTAGCTTTTATAAACGTTATAAGAATTCTTTCTTTGAAATAAATATGTACCAGCATGTGATTGTAAGCTCAATAGGTTATGGATTCGATATCCGCTTGGGGAAGTGAAATATTTAATATTTTAATTTTGTTTCTGGTAATGATCAGAGCATGGAGAAGCGGATCTCAACGACATGCCTCGAAAATTGTGAGAAAAGTGGGGTTAATTTTTTTTTTACATTTTTGTCGCAAATTTCAATTAACTAAACTCAACACTGGACTTTGTAGAGCAAAAAAGTTTAAACAATTGACTGAGAATCGAACCCTAAGCCGTCACTATAAACTCCATCGCGATTTCGTTAATAGTCATCAAAAATGAGTCTAGTTACAATATACCAAGGAGTCACCAAATTTGTAACACGAAACGAAAACTAAAAAAAATATAACAAAAAATATTTACACAAAAAATGTAATAACATAATTCTCATCATATACGAACACTTTGACAGACAAACTAGTTTTCTATCAGAGTAATATGAGGCCAATTATTGCAGAAACCTATTTCCAATAATTGGGACTGTCTGTACAAATTTTCTCACTTTGTTAGTTTTAACCAAGCTCAAAAGTAAATTGTAAGAAAAATGTTTTTTTACTTTTATCATATTACTAGCTTTTACCCGTAGATTTGTCTACGTTGTTAATTGGAAATAAGTGAGATATCTTGAGGCTAGTAGTGGACTAGACGAGCAAGCATGCAATCGTAAACGCAACAGGCTGTGAGTTCGATTCTCACTCAAGGAAATGAAATATTTATTTTTTTAATTTTCTCGCTACCGTAAAGCATTGAGTTCCGCCACTCAACATGTATTGACAAACGTCAGTGTCTATTATAACATGTTTCCATACAAAACCGGAGGTTCTTAAGAGTATATTCTCTCTCTTTACTCTGCTATCCGCGGAAAACAGCGTAAACGAACAGAAATGTACATGATTAGCCTTGACATAGCGAAGGAATGAAAATATTAAATATTTTCTCGAGTGGAAATCGAACCCATAACTTTTCGCGTTTGAAGTCACACGCTAGTGCCCCTGCGCTACGACTGGCTTCATAGTTTTGTAAATGGTTTTTTGTCTTTCTTGAAAACTTTGTTAATAGGCTGCTAGCTGGCTCAAATTCTAAGCCTTAGTTCTAAACCTCTAAGTAATACGAGTATATACTCGTCCCTATTATTAGAATATTAAATGTTGTTGACATTATTACTATTAGTTCTGTATGAAATAGTCGCAAGGTCTTTTTGATTTATCATTGGGCAAGTTTGGATTAATGAAGTTGTCAAACAGTTTACTTGAAACCTTTCTCTCTGCCGACTCGGGCTACACTGCAGAGTCGAGCAATTCTTTAAATATATAAATGTATTAAAAATGTATGTAATTTATCAAATTTTCAAAGTAAAAAGTAAACTTCTTATAATATATTAAACTTTATAGCGTTCACGTGGATATTTTCCGCAAAGTCGAGTGTTTATTACGGCCATAAGTTGTTATTTTTATATGACAGCTTACAGCCGAAAAGTAATTGGTCCTGCATCCAGTATATTAAAGCGCAGGTTAAATTGATCTAAGGAGCCATTATGGCGCTGTAAGACAGCGTCAAGATTGTTGCGAATTCGATTCCCACTCAACAGAATTTATCGATTTTATTTCCCAAGCAAGCAAGACAAGGTGCTGGGTTTAGTTCCATCAATCAACACACAAATTGGTGACGGTCTTGAATGGTATCCAAATGTCCAAATGTGATCTCTAATTTCCAAAGAAAATATAGTGACAAACTCTCCTATATGTGGCATAAAATGAAGCTACATATTATTTAGCTTTAAGTCATTTATATACATGACCACTGCGCAGAGAAAGAAATTTGTCACTTTGAAGAAAAAAAAGAAACAATAAATAACTATTAGGTCCCCAAAATCCCCGGAAGTGCACAAAGAAGAAACTAACAAGAAAAATAAAAAAACAATACAAATAAGCGGCCAATCTTGTTATGAAACAGATATTGGCAGGCGATTACATTTGTACATTTTCCTTTAAATGAAGAAATATGATAGTTGTAGACAGATACCGTGAAATTCTATTTTTGACAAAATCAATACAAAAATAATTTAATGAACTAAAAAGTGTTTCTGCCCAACCGAAATTATCTCCGCATTGGAAACGTTCATTGATATGGAAAAGTCTTTTTGAGCCTTATAGGTTACTAGCGACCTAAACGCGGCTTCGCCCGCTTAATACATGAATTATAGCGTATCTGTTATTTTGATGTATAAACAATATAACTGCAAGGAATTCCTGACTGTGCATGGTGAGTGGCGGAACTAAACGCTTTTCCTCGTTACCAGATCTTGCAGAAAATAAATAAATTATTGAATTTCCTCATGTGGGAATCGAATCCACAACCCTCGCTTTCACAGTAGCACATAAACATACTCCAAATTGTCTGTTTGAAAAGCTAAAAGAACAAAATAAAATCTTAATATACCTTACTCAATTAAGCATTTACATCCACTTTTCAGTGCTGACATTTCGAATATTATAATTTTTAATTAAAATAAAGATGTCAGTATTGTCAGTAGTGGAAGCCCAGAAAAGAAAGCCTTTACTAAGTACTATTGTTGCTATTGTTAATTGTATGTGGAAAGAATAGAAGTAAAAATTTTAATTTACGTTCTCCATTTCAACTAAATTAAATAAAAACTATTTGATTTTAAAACTATTGTATCGATGTAATAAAATAAAAAAAAGAAAATGAATAAACATCTTTCTTTCTTTACAGATTCTCGGTCCAGTGAACCAACAGTGTTAAGTGCTGTAACTATGTAAAACACTTGACAAGTGTTTGAAAAGTGATTATTCAGTGCGTAATTAAGTGTAATTGTATTGATATAATGTCGGTACACACTGATAGTTTTAATGACACGGTAGTGTGGGCGTATGGTGAAGGGTTCCCATTGCTGATGCCGCGGTGGGGATACGTAGTGTCTGCGTTCGTTTTATTTCTTATAGGATTTTTCGGATTTTTCCTCAATTTGATGGTCATTCTACTCATGTTTAAGGATCGACAGGTGAGAATATGTTTAATATATATTATAGCTAACTATAATAATTACTTTTTTAGCGTCACACTGCTTCCAGCACACATCAGGGTGGGCAGAAAGAACTTAGTGTTAATATATTCCGTTCCCCATTTTTCGCCAACTTCTCGAGCGAAGATAATGGTAATTTTAAACATCATATTCATTTCCACGAGTGGCAATCGAATCCACAACCTGTTCCTATTAGTCAGTCTTTGTGCCCTTGCACCTAGTTATACAATTATCATTCCGTAAATTATACTCCATTTTGTACTACTCAATTATTCATTTACTAATCTGATTTACTTGCGTTCTCTGATAACATCATCATTTAGAAGACAATATCTATACACTTCACAATTAAAGTAACAAACAAATCAATAAAACTGTTATTTTGTAGAACAAAATACTTTATACTGCTATTTATTTATTCCACCTATGCCCAGGATAAGAGCTGAATCTACTTTCTTATCGTATTCGGAGATTTTATATTGCAAGCGTGGATTACTGGATTACACTTCATTTTTCAAGTGTTTGCGAGAATCTTAGTCGTGTTCAATGATTTCTTAAGTGTTTCTCAAAATTTGAGGGATTTAATATAAATAGTATATCATACACGCACTTTCATTCAGTTCAGTTCACTCAAAATGGAATTTATCAAAAATTGGCTAAAAAAAAAGAAGTCACGCTGTATCCCGCACACAAGAGGGTAGGCAGAAGGAATCTTACTCGATCAAGATCACATTCAGCCGCGTTTACAGTCACACTATATGTGCCCCTGCGCCACGACTGGCCTCTCAATAATAATTAAGCCTTTGATTATATTAATGTATTTGAATATGAAAATATAGCAAAAAAAATCTCTTTGTCACGAATATTAGATACTAATAAAAGTTATATAACATTCTCAAAGCATTCTTCTATTGTAAAAGTGAACAATAAAATACACTCTGCTTGGTAACGGCAATAACGACGTTGTATTGTACTGATGACAGATTTTAATTAAACCTCGTAATGAAAACTTCATTTTCCACAAAGGGTTAATATTAATAGTCAGTAAATATATATAATTGCACTCTTATTCCTACGGTAGATAGAACTTAGTGTTATGTCACTCTTTTGTCCGCATATAGTTAATTCAGTAATTTTGATCTGGATACGGTTATGGATATAAGAAGAATAGTATATCTGTTTCGGTCTTGATAACAGATGTACATAATATATATTGCAGAAAATCCATACGTTTATAGTTTCAGATTCGGACATTAGGTTATAAGAAATTAACTAAAACAAAAAATTTTACGCGAGGAAATGATTGTATTTAAAATCGAATTAAATGTTAAAATATACTTTGATATTGCCGCTGCGCTACGACGAGCTCAATTTATTTTTGTATCTATTAATAACTTAATTTACATAGATTCCTGCGCACAAATTTCTTGTTACAAGAATCTATCGTAATGCTAACGTTTAAATAATTAATTAATAATTAACATTAAATTAATTGGGTAACCGAAATGAACTCGAAACATGAAATGAGGGGTGAAGACTCTGAAGTAAGGTTGGTAATTTACTTAGGGGGCAGGCAAGTAGTTAAATCAGTATGATGAAGGAGAAAATATTGTGAGTTGAGTTAATAGATAGATCGAATAGATAGAGAGATTTTATATTTAGAAAAAATAAATATAGACGAACGAAAGTGTATTTTTATCAGCAAAGTCCGTATAGAATTCGATGCTCACAATATAATAAGTATTTCTTTTGAATACTTCAATTGGTACACGTGAAAGTGGACATGTTATACATATTTATATCTGAACGACGTGACGTCTGATTGATTTATGTTAGCTTTATACTGTACCCCTCACATAGCGTGATAGGCAGATGGAACCTGGGAACATAGTGTAAGATACTGTTCCCAGTATGACACTCCCATTTCCACTTTCAATTTTGGAGGCATTGCGTGTTGAGTGGCGGAACTCAATGCCGCGCTTTGCCTCGTTGTCAGATCGAAGAATTGGAAATGTAAAATATTTCATATCCTCCAGTGGGAATAGAACCCACAACATCATGTAACGTACATTGCATGTAATTTGTTTTAAAAATAATTAATATAAAGGCCGTGCCTGCGCAGTGGTACTACGTCTGTCTGTAAACGCGTGGTGGTGGTTTTCTCGGCGGAGTATAAACTTAAATAAGCTTCATTTAGATGATCTTATAGGTTAACTTTAGCGTTGAGTTCCACCACTAAACACAAAATGTTTCAATAATTGGGTGAAAAATAAAAAAAAAACTTAATAAAATTTTATATGAAATTAACAACAAATGTAAATTTGTAATAAGTAATTTGTGTTTTTAATATAAAATAGTATTTGTAACATTTTATGTCATACTTAGAAGTAGCAACTGAAAAACCTAAAGTTTTACGCTAATGTTATACAAAATGTTGCAAAAACTAAGCGTGAATGCTCATATTTTTTTAGTGTGTTAGCTTAGAAAATTGATTTCCAAGTATGTTAGGTACAGACCGTAGACACATCCACGTGATCGCGAGAAGAATGGTCTTGACAGACGGACAGGTGGGCGATAAAGTAATCCTAAAAGGGGTCTAATATTCCTTTTGAGACGTGGAACCCTAAAAAAGAATGTTCAATAATATCAAGGTATATTGCAGCAAAGTATATTCTAAATAAAATAAATAAATCAGCTCAACGCTGTATCCCGCACACAGCAAGGTAGGCAGAGGGAACCTAGTGTTAAGACACTTCATTCGGGGAACGTATATTCTATTGCGGCAATTATAAAAAGTTTAACGTTTTAGTTTACTTGGATTGAAAATGTTTGCCGGAGCCCTATAATTATAGGGCGCCGGCCTTTTATACTTTTCTTTATATATACTATTATATACTTTTCTTTAATAACGCTTTAAAATGTTAAATTATAGAATTCAAATAGCAAAATTAAGATAATTGATAACAACTTATAATATATTTTACGTCAACGTAATATGTGAACAAAGTTTCTGAGTGATGATGTCGAGGGATTATGCTTTACGTGTTTTCATTTAGTTAACAACTTAATTTATTAATACAGCCGGTTTTATGAGGCCTTGATAACATATAGTATGTTAAGCGTTTAATAAGGTTATGGTTTGAGGAGTTGAGACCATAGTGTAGTGTCTTAACACTTTGTTTATTGTGCCTAATTTGAGTACCTTAACACATCCACCATTTAGCAATATTCTTGATGTTTTAGAATACAGCTTGAAGTTAACAAAAAATTATGATCAAGTGCACCCAGACAGAAGTAAATAAAACTCCAAAAGATTTAAATTACAACTTATTAGGTGTATAACAGTATATATAGAAGGCCATATTAAAAATGCCAACCAATTTTTCGTAAATAAACTTTAATAATAAAGGTCGTCGTGGCGCAGTGGCACAAGGGTGTCGCGTGTAAACGCGACGGTTGTGGGTTCGATTCTTACTCGAGGAAGTGAAATATTTCTTTACGTTTATATTTCCATTTTTCTTCGCTCTAGTGTCGAGGCAAAGCGCGGCGTTGAGTTCTGGCACTCAACACGCAATCCCTCCAAAATTCGGCAGAGAGTGGGGAACGGAGTGTCTTAACACCAAGGTTCCCTCTGCCTACCCTGCTGTGTGCGGGATACAGCGTGAAACTGAAAACAAAAATTTAATAATATTAAGTAATAATGTTGGGCCAACGAACAAATTAACTTCGCTCGAGAATTCCGCTATTAAAGAAATATAAGTAGAATCGAGAAATTTCTCGAATTTTCATAAATTTTCTAAGAAACACGAGCGTCACATTAATTATTTTCATTGTATTAAAAAAAGAAAATTATATTAGAGATTATATGACATTTTTGTCTTTCATGTCATTTTAAAATGACGTGAAAGACAAAAAAAAATCCCGCCTATTTAATTATTCCTTTTGCGAAAGCCTTAATTTTCCAATTTACGGTGTTGAACCCCGTACCTTCTCTAATCAAAATATAATACAGATAAGTGAGAATATCGAAACCGCAAATACAAAAATATATTACAAGCGTGGTTGAGGGCAGGCCTCAACGGCCATAATCTTAGACCTTAGCTTACACTTAAAACACCATTATAGAGATATTAAGTGTAAGCTAAAAGCTATATAAGTAAATGCAAGCTAAGTTGGTACTACGGTTTCTTGAATTAAATCGGTTGGCCTCTTGGATTCCAAAATATTTTGTACTTCAAGAGGTACTGGTCTAGATCCTGCAACATACAAAACTTTATTTTTTTCAGCTCCACGCTGTATCCCGCACACAGCAGGGTTTTACTCAACGCCATGCTTTGCCTCGATACTAGAGAAAAATGGAAATATAAATATAAAGAAATATTTCATTTCCTCGAGTGGGAATCGAACCCACAACCGTCGCGTTTACGGGCGGCACCCTTGTACCACTGCGCCACGATGGCCTACTAAGTTACTTGACTACAAAATATATAAATAAGTCAAACTATTATAAATATTTTTTTAATTTTATAAATAAATATTGAAAAATATATAATATTGATTATTTACTGAATACCGACCATACATTTTAAGCTATAACAAATACTCGTAACAAAAACGTCAAAAATTTGTGTTTAGTATCCAATTTATGACGGCAAACAAATATAACAGCTTTCAATTCATCTGGGGTTATATTTAAAAAATATTTTTGTATCATAAAATACGAGTACGCTTTATAAATAACTGTTGACCAAATTCGATAAACACTTGATTCATATTAATTTGTCAATTTAGAGCAAAATATAAATATTTGCACTTTTAACATTTTCAAGTGCTGTTCCACACTTAAGAAATAAAAATATTTATTATAGTAAAAGTATAAAAAATTTTAACGTAGCGGGATTCGAACCTGCGCCTCTTGTGCATAAATATTTACACTATTGAACTCAGAGCTACGCCACAGACTTACAACCCGAGTGTAGGCTTCACTGGTCGAATTTATAATGGCAAATTATTATAATAATTTGAGGCCAAATTTCTTTGCTCTTGTGTCATGGCAAAGAGCGGCCTTGAGTTCCGCCACTCAAGCCAAATATTTTCCAGTAACCCCTGCGACAGGCTCCCTCTGCTTACCGAGCTACATGCGGGATACAGCGTGAAGCTTTACCCTATTGAAAAATCTATATGGTATATTGTAAATCTAAGTCTCTTATATTTCTTTAAGATTTCTTTGAATACATATATATGTAATAAATACGAATAATATTAAATAAATATTCGATACATACAAGCGGACGAAGCCGCGCGGGACCGCTAGTGTCATAAAATGATACTTACCTCTTTAAACATTTGTTAAGCAAAAATAAATCCAGTTTGAATATAATTGTTTTATCTTTGATCATCACAGTAAAGCTTTTTAAGCTTAATGTATTTGAGTGCTGATATAAATATACAAGAACCATTATATGTATTTATGAACTACCTCCTCCTCCTACGCAAATAAGCTGTACACTTTGATTCTAACCTAATATTATATAAAACTCTGTGAACACATTTTAAATTTAAAGCTAAGTTGCTTTTACCATTACAATGGATTTTGTTTTATAATATGTGTATACTCGTATAGCGACGTCGGAAAGTGATTTTGTCGTATCTCAAAAGAGCCTTTTCGGCGTCGATATATTTCTAAAAACAACTAAGTTCTACGCTTTGGAACAGACGTACATACATTTGAAAGACACAAACAGTTATTTATTATAATGCCAAAATTTTATATATACGGTTCCGGAAATGAACCGACAACAGTCCGAAGTTCTGCCGCTACGCCACAATGGCCTCGTATATTTTTTTACTGTATTAAATCCGAAAATCCAACCCTTTTTATTACTTGATTCCATTGACGTATTTGCATATAAATTTAACAAATATTATCTGTCGTTGTGACGCAGTGGCCATAAATATAAATATTATATGTGGGTTAGATCTCCTCCCGGGCGAAAGATTGTAAATAAATGATCCTCATTTTCCTGTTCTGGTAGACACAGCCTGGCGCTGAGTTATCACTCAATTCTTAATTGCTTAAAAAATTGAAGGGGTAAGTGGAAGTTCACTTTTCATTTATTATCAATTCAATATTGTCATAAAAATTCATTACTATCATTAAAATATCAAATGCATAATTATGTTTTTGTTTGACAGCTCTGGACACCTCTGAACATTATACTTTTCAACTTGGTTTGCTCCGATTTCTCCGTGTCAGTGTTGGGGAATCCCCTGACGCTCATTTCCGCTTTGTTTCATCGATGGGTCTTTGGGCACACCATGTGTGTGCTTTACGGGTTCTTTATGGCGTTACTTGGTAAGTCGTTTTAAATTTTCTCATATAATATGTATGGATGGTTGCGGCACAGAATTTGAGTGTACACTCCACGATTATGGGTTCGATTCCCATTCAGACTAAGAGAAAAAGCGGCGTTGTATTATACTACCCCCTCTACCTGCCCTGTTTTATAACGTGAATCTGAAAAAAAATATATGAAAAGTTCGTTGTCATAAAAAAAATACGTTAATATTTTACAGCGTATATACAACGAGTAAGTGTTGATTGACTCGAACCCGCATTGGTGTCGAATTCGATCATGGATGTATATATAATTCAGTGAGATGGGCGCCTCTGTGGGGGAAAAGGATATTTAATAGGTATAGCCTAGCGATAGCAAATAAGATCTTATTTCTGAATAGTGACTGCGGTATCCCAGTCATGATCTCAGTACCGTAAATCGTAAAATAACTTAGGTGAATAAAGAAAATATATTTTAAATGCAACATTTCCCCCGTGGCCATGTTAAAACAACAAAAATTAAAGAGAATCACAAAAGTTAAGTGCAAGAGGTGATTTCGACCACAGGCTCCATGCATTACATTGAAGCTGTTATCTCAAACTCTTCAGCTACATAATATTAGTATAGTTAATTACATACATTTGTACACGATGCTCGTAGTGAATGTTGAAAAAGAACGAATTGAAGATAAAAAAATCGTTAAGAAACTCAAACTGAAAAATTGAAAAACTACAAATTAAATTCATGAAATATCTGTAAATCCAATTTGCAGATAATATTAATAGTTGTATAAAGTATTTGTTGGAAACAATTACGATAAAAACTACCGTTTCGCCGAAAGATCAAATAAACCACACAGTTTTGTGGACTTTCATCTGACAGTGTATATTATTTTTTCAGACATTAAATTGATGAGAAATTTTTACAATTTTAATATAATTGTGTCTCTAACGTCCACGTAATTTTTCTTTTTCAACTATCTGGAAAGTTTTGCAAAGGTGAATGTCTAATTTGACAGGACTATGTAGCTATATTAAGATCAACCAAGTTGTGAAGTAAATAGGAGAGAATTGCTCATCGTGCCCACAATGGCGGATCCGTGTCTACCCAGGCTGATACTAAATCAAAATATTTATGTTTCTAAAAATGATAATCGTCGATTTTGGATTCAATTCCCACTTGGGGAAAATAAATAGTTAATATTCTGAAATCCTCGCTCTAGTAACCAGGCAAAAATTTAAATTCCCCGGTTCAACACCCAATGACTCCAAAATTCTACGGTTAGTGGAAAACAAAAATGTCTTAACGGCAACCGAATATCTTGACCAGGTTCTTAGGTAGGTTCTTGAGTGCAGCAGTATGGCTAAAAAAAATATTTAATAATAATAACTAAAGAAATACTATTTTCTAACTATAACTCTAGGGGCTCTTTAAACTTTGAATGTAAATGCAATCGAAGTTGGCAACCTTATTTCAAATTAAAGTTTATTTTCATTTTCAAACAAAATTTTATATTACGAGTATATTATACGATACAAACATAACTCACGTTCGTTCATATTTACTTTAGTGAAAGCAATTGAAAAGGAACCAATTGACGGAATGCTCTATCGTTGTTTTTATTTATTTATTTATTATTATAAGCTTGTTGCAACTTATTTTTGTCAATATAAGAAATATTATTTTTTTCTCAAGTGTAAAATAACATTTTAAATAAACATCTCCTTCACGCTGCGTGCATCCCGCACACTGCAAGTTAGGTAATGTTTTAATTGTTTGCTTGTATTTTAGTATCGTGTAAATAACTATATGCACTTGGAAAAACTAATTTTGTTTCAAGTATAAATAAACGACTTTAAAAATTTTATCTAATAATTAAAATATATAAACATCTATTCTCAAATAGATCAATCAAATTAAAAATAAACATTAGCTTTATGATACATTATCATGAAGACCTACAGAAAATTAAGGGCTCTCTAGAGATATTGCCATTAAAAATATGTATTGGAAAACCAACCAGACCGGCCCTTAAGTTTTTGTCTGTATCGAATATCAATATTGAATGTACATTACGCTGATTAATATTATTAGTAGGACTACTTGTATGTATTGGAGTTTTTCTGAGAAAAAATATTATTTATTAAAAAAAAATCAGATTCACGCTGTATCCCGCACACAGCAGGGGCCGAAATATCGTAACAAGGAGCCCTGTGTTACGACATTTCGTTCTCCACTTTCCGCCTAATTCTTTGCCTCGACACCAGCAGAGCGAAGAAATGAAAATATAAATGTAAATAAACATATTAATTTTTTATAAAATTAAATATTAAAGATATTATTAAACATATTAAAGATTTTCTATTTATCTATTTATTTTCTATTGAGTTCTGCCACTCAACACGCAATGCCTCCAGAATTCGTCAGAAAGTGGGGTACGGAGTGTCTTAACACCGAGGTTCCCTCTGCCTACCCTGCTGCGTGCGGGATACAGCGTGAAGCTGAAATGAACTAAGATTTTCTATATTTAAATATTATTATTTAGTTAGAATACTGTAACTAAATGGCATATTTCAGTTTAAATTATGGAAATGATTGCTTTGTCCGCAAAACGGGCGGCCATTGTCAGTTCTGTGGCAGAAGACTGTGTCAATATCTTACAAGGTCGCATCTCCGTCGTTGATTTACAATCTAACGTCTTGAAATCTATTTGTGTTTTAGAACGATCATTATTTAATATTTTATGTTAATGATCTACTGAAAAACAAATAATTATATTATTTTAAGTGTTTGTCGAAAACGTCGTTTTCGCTCATATGTGTGCACGTCTAGTGTGTAAATAATTAATAAACAGTTTATTATTTTCACGCTCTATCCCGCACATAGCTCTTCAATTTCATGACTACCCCGCTAGGGATAAAGCGTGAAGATAAGTTATGTTAATAACTATTCTCTCCATGCAGGTATCACATCAATCACAACACTGACTGTGATATCGTTTGAACGATACTTGATGGTGACCAGGCCGCTTAGTTCCAGACATTTGACCTCCAAAGGAGCAGCTCTATCCGTAATGTTTATTTGGACTTACTCCCTGGCACTCACCACGCCACCCCTGATGGGATGGGGCAACTATGTTAATGAAGCCGCTAATATCAGGTAAGCTCTACAGTATATGGGAAACGGAGTGTCTTGACATTAAGTTCTTCTCAAAAGCTGTCCGGAAAGTGAAGAACGTAGCGTGAGCTAAAAACGTAAATTTATTTAAAAATATAAATACCTACTATATATTATACTTTTAATCACTATTTTTGTTAACATAATATTTCAAGCTTATTGCTAAAAAAAAACGTAAGCTCTAAAAATAATATAATCTAATAATCTAATCTTAAAATGACAGTGTCTTAACACTAGGTTCCTGATCCCTACTCTGCTGTGTGCGGGATACAGCGTGAAGCTGATAGAAATATTTAAATGTTATATATTATTTTTATTACTATACATTGTATATAATGTACATATTATTATTTTTTTTAATTTCTCCACAAAAATAGTTTGCTTTTATTGAACATTCTTAGTGATATATATACTTTAAGAATAAATAATAAAATAAAAAAAGACAAACATTTAAGAGAGACCCCCATAAAACAGACAGACAGATTTTCAGGAATATCCTACATGAACTACCTATCAAGAAAGAATTACATAAGACATATGAGGTTTTACTTTCCCCCTTTATTGTTATTGGATAATTTTGCTAAAGTTTTATTTTAAATGCCATTACCAGATTGTCTTATGGTTATGTCATTGATAAAGATTGTACAGCAATTCCTTCTTGCCTAATGTTGACAAAAAAATACTAAGCTGATAAGTGTTACTGCGGTTTCACCACTCAATACGCATTGCCTCCAAAATTCGCCGGAAAATGGGTAACGGCGTGTCAAAACACTTGGTTCTCTCTGCCTGCGGGATACATCGTGACGGTATAAAAAAAAATATAAAATAAAAATTTCCCTTGTTTACAGTTGTTCAGTAAACTGGCACGAGCAGTCCATGAACACGCTGACGTACATACTGTTCCTGTTCGCGATGGGCCAAATACTCCCGTTGTCCGTCATCACGTTCAGCTACGTCAATATTATCAGGACTATGAAACGGGTAATTTGTAAAATTACAACTAAACTAACTAAATTACGATTATTCATACTTCTTTTATTATGTTTATAAAAAAACACTTTGCCTTGAAAAAAACAAGTATATTAATAACCTCATGACTCAATGCAAAAATTAGCCACCTTAATTCAAGTAAGATTATTAAAAGTTTGCTGAAAAAACTTACGACGTATTAAAAATGTTTAACAATATTTTCCAGAATTCGCAGCGTCTAGGTCGCGTGAGTCGGGCTGAAGCGAGAGCCACCGTGATGGTCTTCATCATGATCATATCGTTCACAGTCGCTTGGACACCTTACTCGCTGTTTGCACTCATGGAACAGTTCGCTACTGAAGGAATTGTAAGAGTTTTAGATGTCCTTTTTCTATCCTTGTCCTGTTCCTTTTGTCTTTTGTCTTCTGTCTTCTTGCCAGAATGAAGGAATTAATATAATTCATTCTCCCTATAGGAAATCGAACCCACAATCGTCACCTCTCAGTCAAACTTTGTACTTCGGGTAATTAGAATTTCTCAGACACAACTTTTAGTTATTTTCATTTGACAAGGTGGGCGAAGTTATTTGAAACCAGGAAATATATCTTGAATAAAAAAATATTCGGTATTATACGAAACCATTAATATTGATGGACAAAGAGTGACGGTGTCATTGATCATTAAATTATCTTTAACTAGGTGTCAACAACTGTCAAGTGTGGGAGGATAAAATAAAGAAAATCATTTATTTGCAGGTGTCCCCAGGGGCTGGAGTCATCCCCGCTCTCGTAGCTAAGAGCTCAATATGCTACGACCCCTTAATTTACGTTGGTATGAACACTCAGGTAATTAAGCAGTTGTGTCTCTTATGTTTACTAGTTCATTATTATCATTTAAAATATATTAATGAGTTAAAACATGTCAAAATTATATTTTACGAGAGAGTGCGGATTAAAATATTATTATATATTGCACAATAACAATGTAGCAATTAATATGAATATTTATCATAAAATACTTCTAAAATAAATACATATAATAACTATTTTTTTTGCAGTTCCGACAATCTATAAAACGAATTTTTGGAATTCACACCAAAAAAAGAGGGTCTAAGGGTGAAAAATGTTTTAATAATACAATAATATCCCCTGCTCACAGGCAGTCGGCGTATAATGATATTACTGTACGATACAATTCCTCTGACACATTTGCATCCAGTACGCCCAAGAGACAAAAGGAAAGATTCACAAATATTATTGAAGATTCAGACAACCACTCTATTTCGCTGTGCATTAATGATGTAAATCGTCCCCCGACAAAAACATGCGAGCTGTGCACTATCCAAGAAAACAAAACAGCGTCTGACGTTGAAAGATCTGGTGATACTGTATGTGATGAAGAAAGCTGCACGAGCAATAAGAAATTCGAACTTGTTTTTGGAGAATCCTGTAACATTTTAAAAGAACCCTCGCCCATACTTACTTTTGTCAATTCTGAAAAGCTAGTATTCAGTAAGCCACTAGTCGCGGCACAAAAAGCTGCGATAAATACAAATGACACCGTAACCGTAGAAGGAGAATCAAAAACGGAACCTGAATACGACCAAAAACTTAATATAGTCGCAGCGAAGAAGCCTATAAAACACAGCATCTCTTTGGACTTGGGCAAGGTCGCTAATGAAAGTAAAAAAAGAAAATTCTCAATAGAAACGAAGTTAGACACATTCAATGCTCCTCGAATATTTTTCAAGGACCGAGTCGTCACTAAGTTGTTTGACTCGGAATCTAAACAGCGTCACGACAGCGTCACGAGTTATTTGTGTGACGATGACCGTGACAATGTGAACTTGTAGTGCAATTGTGATAAAAAAAAATACATAAAAACGCACAACAAACGGCAAAACGATCAGTTAAGCTTAAATGTATAGAGACTTAGAGTCTGAGCCTCGTTTGCAATCGTCCCTGTTTGTTGGTCAATTTATTGTAAACTGTTTTAATTTTGAAAAAGTCTTTAAAATCTCTTCTTTCTGTTCTTCAATATCCCAGATGCCCAATTTATTGTAACTGAATTCCATAATAAAAATTTTATTTTTCATATTTCCCATAGTTTCTACACTCTATCCGGTATATGGTCTGCCCAGACATGTTGGACCTGTGGCCCCACGCAAGGCGTCTAGTCTAGACAACCGCGTTTTTTCGAATCCGAATATTATGTTATTATATTATATATTATTATATTTCTCCTTATAAAATAAAAGTATATATATCACACTTGATAACAATAATAATAATACTTTGCTCTATACCGGCGATATATTTTGAAAAACTAAAAAAAAAACTAAATTTAGTTACTAAGTAGATATATTAATGAACTGCTCTCGGACCCAAAACATCTATTCTGTTATAAATAATAAAAAATGTAGAATTACACTTAAATATTCTCTGATAAAGTGCATAATACGAATTTGGCAATATTTCTCCATAAGAGAAACATAGAATAAAACAATTTCTTTTACCAATTCTAAAGAGACGATTGTAAACAGCTGTACATTTTTAAGAATGAATGTATTCTTCAAGGATCTGTGATAATGTCATCAGTGCCAACAAAAATATAATATACGTATATTTTTTGTGGAATGATAAAAACGAATTATTAGACTATTGTATGATCGATTACATTTAAATATATATGTAAGGAATCCTTTAAAGGAAAATTTTAAGCAAATCAATATTTAACAACATTGAATGAACGAATGAATGTTTACGCGAAAAGTGAATTGTCAATTGTAATAAAAATTAAATTTAACTATTAAGTTCACTGTGTATTTATATTTTTTCTATATTTTATTATAATTATATCTAAATCTAAAATAAATGACTTGACATCATTATTATATTTGGAAAAATTGCTATAAATTTCTCTATTAACTCTCTTATTGTTAATTATAATGTGTTTTAATTAGCTTTAATTGAGATATTCGACGCGTCGTCTTTATTAAGGCCATTTGTATAAAATATATTAAGCTAAGTTTAATTGATTTTTTTTTCATATATATAAGTTTTTTCATAATATAAATTATTAGTATACAAAAATGAAAAAATATGTATACTCGTAAAAAAAATGTCCAACTCATTTTTCTATGTAAAACCTATGTAAATTATTTTAATTATCAATAATCTATTGTTATACTTTAAACTATTTTTTATATAAATATAAATATTTAGTATTTTTTTCTCAGCTTTAACACCAAAACTTAAATTGTATAAGACGTATCTTAAAATAACGTAGGTAGTTTTATATTTAAATAAAAAAACTTTGAAACGGTTACGTCCGTAAATCACTAAAATACATAATATATTTTTTTAATAATAATTAAATTTTATTATTCAATTAACTGTGGATTTTAAATAATCACAACTGTTATAAGAAATAAGTTAAATAAATTAAAACGTTGAGTTTTAAGGGACACAGTTTAAT
>JBAIZZ010000279.1:538772-652459 GCA_037355905.1 Heliconius aoede
CTTAGTTTTTATTTTATTGAATCGATGAAACTTTTGAAAATAATAACATCTTTGATTTGCAGCATTTATACACATTTAAGAAAATTAAAAGGTGAAAAAAGGTTTTAGCAAAAAGCGTGACTATTGGTGGGATGATGAAGTGCAAGATGCTGTAGAGAGAAAGAAGAAAGCATGGCAGGATATTGTCTCAGGATAAAAGTATGAGAGAGATAAAAAAGAAAGAATATAAGCTGTAAAAGCACCAGACGAAAGCACTGATATAGCTGAAGCGTGAAAAGGCAGAGAATGACAGAGATGAAAGATTAACGAACAATTTCAGAGAAAACATGAAATTTTTCTAGTTAGTTTCTTATATCTTACTAAATTCAAGTACGCTATCACCAAACATCCTGGCTTCAGCGGCACGCAAAAGCAGCATTTATCAAATAACACCATTTTTATTCTGAAACAGAAAAAATATATACTTTTAGTGTAATCTATATATATAAAATCACAAGTTCATTGACTGAGTTTCTCCGGCGCCGTAAGAGGCGGCGAGGCCAGTCCAGTATCTCATGGCACGGCCGCGGCTCGGCGGGACGGGGACTGGTTGAAATATAAACTTAAATAAATATTTCACTTCCTCGAGTGTAAATTCTATACAATATGAAGAAATTCATATAATTAATATATTTTTCGTTTCTATTCCCTACTGAGATGTAACGTGGTAAAGGATTATAGAAAATTCTAGTAAGATGTAATTTAACACTAAGATCTAGCTAGTCGCTAGTTTATATATGTATATATAAATATGCCGACATATGTATATATTGTATTATTACAAATGATGATAATAACAAATAACAAGTTGTATGCGGATGCATACTGCGGATACTGTGAGATTAAAAAATTATTCATTATTTATTATTAATGTAATAGTATTAATAATAAAAGTGGTAATGTAAAGTGGTAAAGTAATAATAATAAAAGTGGACTGTAAACACGATGAGGGTGAGTTCGACATCCATTCGAGGGAAATAATTTTTTTCATTTTCCTGCTCCCTATGACTAAGAGCGGCGTTAATACCGTCACCTTATACGCAATATCTCGAAAATGGACGGAAAATAGAGACGAAGTGTCTTAACACTACATAATTACTACCTACCCTTCTATTCACGGAAGATACTAAAAAGCTAAATAACTAATTGTCTGCAAAGTCGGTGTTTTTCTTTGAAACGATATATTAATAAAGTAATTATAAATTACTCAGACACTTTAAATGTTATAATACACAACATAGACTACGAGGGTAGAGTTGCATTTAAAGATAGAAAGTAATAAGATATATATAATCAACTAAATATTAAAATATTTAGTTGTGTATATATTATTTATTTTATATTATTATTTTCAATAATCGAAAGCACAACCCGTTGCGTTTACAATCGCACTTTGTGCCCCTGCGCCAAGACTGACCTTTAGATGTACTTAATACAACATGGCAATCGTGAAAATATGTTAGATATGCTTACGTAATGTTTTTTTTAATATTATTATCCTTATTGAAAATATGTGTTATTATTGTACCTACAAATTAATCATAATTATCTGCAAGTTACAATACATTATAAGAAAAAAAACAGTTATTTATATAAAAATAACTGTAGATCTTTAGTATTATGTTTATATGTTAAACATGAGGAAAACCGTCTTGGTATGGTATCCACATACACAGGTGATTTCTATATATATATATGAGTATTTTCCCTGTAAATGACGAGCAAAGGGTAACTCTATAACGCTTATACAGTATTTATTTTAAGGTTATAATTATTATAGAGCTTCTGTTCTTTTATTTGTACTAATATACTTAAAACAAAAAAATACGTTTTTGTCTGTAATATAAAAATTCACGTCAAAACCGCCTTCTGAGTCGGGGGTAGTTTTCTGGAGAACTGACGCTACTTATATTTCTTCTATTTACTTGACAATTCAAAAATTGAATAAACAATATTTAGATTATTATAGATATAAATTTCCATATTTAGATTTTCTTCTTTATTTATAAAGCACTTTATCGCTATTTGCCTGCGATATATTTGTAGATACCCAGAAAATAGCCAATAAGTTTTGATTTTGCGTCGAATAAAGTACATAAGCTTATGTTAAGAGGAAGTAATATATATATTTAGAGTTTCCCCGTAATTTTCCAGATATTCCGCCTCGAGCTACAGAACTCTATACCACGTTTTATATTCTTACCTTAACAAAAACAAAACCAAGTATAGTCTCGATTAAATTAACGCATTAAAGAAATATCACATCAATAGAAATAATAAAAAAAAGCTAAATATATATATATATATATATATATATATTTATATATATATTTATATATATTATCTTATATATTCTAATATAAACCTTAAGTAGGAACTTATAACGCTACATTGATAATATTTATAACGCAAAAACTACTCTTTTCAATATTAATTGTAATAAGTATATTCCTAAATTAAATTATCCAAACTACAATGAATTGATATTGTAAAAAGGCCAAGCTTAACCTTGAAGAGTGCATACAAATTTTGGACCTCCAGTCAAAAACCGGTCTATAGTGGGCTGATGCCGCAAAAAATCCATCAACAATAAAAGTTACATACAAACATAATACAGATACATGAGATAGAGGCCATGTCTGAATATCAACGATATGACAATGGTGTTCATACCCCCTAAATAAAATAGTTTTTTGTAAGTTTCACGCTGTAATCCACATGTAACGGGGAGAGTTAAGACACTCCATTCCCCACTTTACCCCAAATTCTGGCATTACGTGTTGAGTGGTTGAAGCTGATGTGATGATGATAGTAATTGTGATATTAATATTAAAAAGAGTTCCTTGCCGGGTCTTCTAAGCGGAAGTGCCTTCCAGCCAGTGGTAACTTAATGTTCGTTCGACGATTCAAAAACAAAACAGAAGTCTATCGTAATAAAGATATTTGTATTTACAAAATGAATGTAAATTGAATTTTATGCACATTTATGAATGAAAATTAAATATTTAATATTTTCATGTACTCTGGTATCGAGTTCACACCGTGAACTTGAAAAAAAACCTTAGGACAAAACAAATATATGTAAATAAATATAAAACTCATAGGATTCAAAATATAATCTTCAACAAATGCTATCTCAGATCAGATTCTCATAAGATTACGTCATTACGATCGTGCAGTTGATGAACATGGTATCTCACGATCTATTGCCTTCCTTTTTGTAGTATATAAAAAAAACTTTTGTTAGGTTACAGTTTAATAAATGAGATACTTTTAAATTATTTGATGATATATTTTTTATTTATAAAATAATGAATAAATATAACAATTGATTGAAACAAGATATGAACCTACACTCTATTAGTGTAAACTCTTTTCAGTTGCACTTTCTTAAATTTACAACCAATTTTAGTACATCGTAATCTAAATTCCGTATACGACATTTGTAGTGAAAATTAAAGTTACTGCGGTATAGGTATTCATGATTTTTTTACGCAGTACTAGTTTTAATTAAATTAAATAACAGATTTAATATTATGATTTATGTTATGGCTTTTTGTTTACTTTCAATAGGAAGTTTTTGGCATCGCTGCTCTTTGTATAACAGGATCCAGAAAATATACACAAACATATAGTTAAGTATAAATGATGTAACGCGATCGTTCGGTTCGGCAGATATTTGAATTTTAATTATTTTGGAAAAATTCTTATTCTTGAAAAAAAATGGCAAAAAATAGATATACATGTGTATATGTAATATGAATCATTCCCTCATATCAACAAAAACAACACAAACAATGTTAACAAGATCCCTCATCCCTCAGATCAACAAGAACAATGTTAACAAGTCGTTATTTCTGACCTGGTATGGAATACACGAGTAATTACAGGACAATATAATACTTATCGTGTCAAAAGGCGGAAATCTCGAGTGACAAAAATTCATTAGTATTACTCGAATTACACTTATAAAAATCGAGTGTTTATTACCATCACCATCAGCAGAACGTTATCACTACAGAAACAATGCTTGAGCATTGAGCACGGCGGCCGACGTATCGAGTTACGAGGTCCGGGCGGTGAAAACAACTTGTGGATCAAATTAGTTCAGAGGGATTATATTTCATTTTGTTTATTTTATATTCAGTTTTACACGTTTTACTTTCAAATTAAACATTATTTGAAAATAACATTTGCATATTAACTTTTTTTTTTAAACAAGAAATTATTTTCAAATTAAATATATAATAAATAAAGTTGAATATTAAGTCTCATCTCGTAAGCATTGTCTTGGTGACGTAGCCCACAGATTTTTTTTCTCAACAATCAAGGAAAACAGGCGTTTTTTTATGGGAAAGGACGTTCCCTTTGCCTACAATGCTGTGTGCGGGATAAAAAATTCCGCGGAAAATAGGATAAGAAAGTGTCGTACGGGGAACAGAAAGTCTGAACACTAAGTGCCCAGATTCCCGCTATCTACCATGCGTGCCGTATGCAACGTGAACGTGTTAATAATCATAAGAAAACTGATAGACAACTAACTTGTTAATAAATAAGTATCAAACAATAATTATAACTAATTTAACAAAAAGCTTTAACAAAAAAAACATCACTATTATTTTATTTAGTAATATTTTAACACTACATATATAGTTGATACATGCGGGCTTGGAGATAACGATTAATGTTAAACTGACCTATATGTATACTGACATATATACATTTTGCATTGTACCGGCACAACGTAAATTTGAAATGCGATCGATCTATATTTTTAAATGAATGAAAAAAAAATATTTATATGTAAATCCTACTAATATTATAAATATATTAATAAAATTTATGAGAATAGATTTCTTTGCATTGTCACGCAAAAACTCTAAGCTACCCTAAACTATAAAACTTTACAGTACTATAACCTACTCATCAAATTAACACCTATATAACAATAACTTAACGCGGGTAGTTCATGAATGTTAAACAAAATAAGAAATAAATTACAATTATATTATTATTCACAGCAGATTTCACAAATCACTAAGAAATATTTGTGAAATCGACTCGTCCACTACCCGTTGCGTTCAGATGACTATATGTATATATACGTAGACAACTAACTTTCGTCCTTATAATTAAACTATGTACTATTTAAATAATAAAAATTTTCTTTATTTCTATAAGAATGAAAAAAAAAAATCTATTGAGAAAATCACATAAGATATGAATAAACTTACTTCTACTGTAGACGTGCACTTAACGGAACTTGTAAACGCGGACTGACCATACGCGGAGGCTCGAGATGTAAACTTGTTTTGTTCGTGGGAAACCCCGTAAGCAAAAATCATTTCGATATACTTATTATCTAGCTAAAGCCGTAGCGTGGTAAATGAAGTAAGTAGTAAGTTTGTTTGTTAGGCTTTCACGCCAAAAACTGCTCAGTCAACTATCTGGAAACTTTGTCCACATATTCTTAGAGGTATTAGTAAAAACATAGTACATAATATACTTTTTATTTAAATATTAAAATATATGTATTCTTTGGCAATAATATAAAAATAAGTTTAGTTTACTAGTAGAATATATATAATATGACGAATATATATAACTAATGACGTTTCATTTTTTTTTTTGGCTGTATGTTGTATTTTTAATGTTGTAGTATTTATACAGTGCCACTTTCTGTTTAATAAATACTAAACTATAAATTATATTTTTTGTGTTCTGCACCCCGAAACAAAAAACGGAACCCTTATAGGGTCACTTTGTTGTCTATCTGTCCGTCTGTCAAGTGCATTCGTCTCGGTTTATATTAGCGCGAAAATGAACAATCGTATAAAAATTACAGATTTCCAATTCAAAAGTAATATATTGTTTATTTTTAATTGTCACAGTATTTATGGCCAGACTAAATGTATGGATATATTCGAAAGCCATCATGGGGTCCCTGGCGGCTGGCCAAGCAACAGTGGAGGCAGTCCGGCCCCACCTTGACCGCTGAGTAAGAAGAGGCTTTGAAGTCCAAACAAAGACACGCCTTGACGACTGTAGTGGGAAGGGACCTCTCAAGGAACTGGTCTGCAATGGTCTCATTCTGCGAATTTTTTTTTTATGGGAGAGGACAAGGCAAACGAGCGTTCGGGTCACCTGATGGTAAGTGATCACCACCGCCCACGACCCCATGCAACACCAGAGGATCTATAGGTGCGTTGCCGGCCCTTAAGGTGGAGGACGTTGGGCGCCGGGGCCTGGCATTACCTAAACCATGTCCACCTGCGGTCAAAGTTACTTCTGGTACTTAGGCTCGAATTTATAAACCGTTCTCAACTCTGATATGGATGCCGTTTTCTTTCATATATTATATATCTATGAATGAAAAAAAACATTTCACGATCGATCTGATGCTTTAGAATGTGTCCAACACAACTAAAAGTATGTTCATTTGACCAATCGGGCGAAGCCGCAGGCGAGATCTAGTCAAGAACAAAACAGCAAAGCAAACATCTAAAATATTCGCAGCAGAATCACCGCGTTATTACGACATATCCCAGATGCAACGCAAGGTCCTGCACTTGGCGTTGAACAGTTTAAATGTAATCAACTTCTAAATCTGCCAAAACGTGTCATTATTATTAGATCAACTATTTTTTTTTTTCAGCAACGCCGCTGTTTGATTTATTACTAAAACGAGGAAATGAATATTTTCATTTCCCCAAGTCAGAATCGAACTGATAACCGTCGAGCTTGCTCACGTAGTATATATAATACATACTACTGAATACACATTTTCCGTCTACTCCTTCTCCGTATTTAAATTTTTTAAAATTTATAGCATAAATAATTTTTAATACGTTTTATTTAATAGTTCGTTGTAGTGTTGTCGATGATATTCCCATACACTATATATAAGTACATACATATGTTTAACACATGGAGTTAGTATTACGCAATAGAGTATGAGCGCCATAGTGATTGTTAACACATTTGGTATATATATATATATATATATATATGTTTACTATGCAGTACAAGTTTTGTTCGAATATCTCCTGATGTATATAATTATTTCATACTAGCCACCCAAAACAAATTTCGCCCGCTTATATTACTCAACGCTGCACCATGGCAGCCTCACTATTGTAATAGGCCACAAATTATGGCATAAAAAATATAAATATATGATTCGCCTTCGCCTCCCCACCTTAGATCCCGTTTTTTTTTATGGGAGAGGACAAGGCAAACGAGCGTTCAGGTCACCTGATGGTAAGTGGCTTCAAAGCCTTGAGCACAGGCGAAAAGTTGCAGGTCTCTCGGTGTTCTACCGGTTACACTTTGGTGAGTGTGCATCGGAATTGTTCGAACTTATTCCGCCCTCCCCTTTCCATCATCGGACAACGCGACTCTCGGGTAGACGGCACCGTTTCACGGTAGATATTCCACCACACCGTACCAAGCGCTTTGCGTCTTCGTTCCTCGTACGTACTGCCAAGGAATGGAATGCGCTGCCTGAGGCCGTGTTTCCCGATAACTACAATCTGGGGATCTTTAAGAGTCGAGTCAATGGGGTTCTTCTAGGTAAGCGTGCTACATCTTAGACCCCGTCTCTACCTACGATTAGGTTAGACAGTGGTCAAACGCTTACCTATCACTGTTAAAAAAAAAAAAAAAAAAAAAAAAAAAAGTGATCACCGCCGCCCACGAACCCGTATAGCACCAGAGGAGCCACATGTGTGTTGCGTTGTTATGATAATCTAGTTAAATTACCAACTTCCCATACCCTATTTTATACCAAATCCTTCACTGTAAAATCGGCAATTCTTTAGTTGATATCACTTATAGCCGAGTAAAGCTAAATTATATTCTTCGCTGTAAATTAAAATTGTGTAACAACATTTTTAGAAACATCGTTACAAACCTTTGTGGTTTAAGGAAGTTTTTTTTATTTATAGTGGTAATAAATAAAAAAGTACAAAAAGTGGACGAAATGAAGAACCCATTAAAAGAAATGCAACAAAAAATGAGGCAGCAAATTGGCGACATGCACAAAATAAAAGAAAACACCAAAGAGGCTATTAGCAAAAATATTAACGAAAGTATATGTATATATAGGAACTAAAAATGCACTGTTTGAATAAATTTCAAATTAAGGCGGGAAGAATAAATGATATAATTATAATTAATTATGTTTGGAGTCGATGAAGCTCATATAATAAACAACGTATTATTAAATAGTACTTTCTACTTGAAATATTATATATTTCGTTCGTACAGCGTTCTGTAACATAAAACACGACACTTAGAGCTTGTGCGAGGTACGTGGGCTGTGTGAAAATATATAATAATAGAAGACGAAAACTATATCATGTACTAAATAGGGTTTGTTCTTAGTTTGAATGGTGACGCCACTGGTTATAGGTTCGATGCACATTTGGGTTTTAATTTCTTCGTTTTGATGTCTAGGCAAGGAGAGGCGTGTGCGGTGTGCGGATGAAGCTGTTTTTTTTTTATTATTATTAATTTCTATTTTACTTTGGTTCTGTTTGTTTATCCGAGTAGCAAATTAGTTCGATTGTTTAATTTCTTCTTCGATCAATTACTACAGTTATTAGTAATGTTATACAGTATATATTGTTCGATTTTGGTTTTAGTTAAGTTTTGTGTTATTCCGGTTTTATATTTCGTGTTACTTTCAATTTTATTCTTTTTAAATATTTATATTAGTGTTTTTTTTTTATAAATTTTCTCCTTTGGTTATTTAAGTTCACTAATTTTTCGGATTATTATGATCGTTCAGTCTTATATTTTCTTAGTAATCTTATCGAAAAATTTAAATAATTTCATAAATATTGGTGAAGTTGAAGCAGGCGAAGCCGCGCGAATCCAACAGCATTCATTATAAGTAAATATAGCTTTGTTTCGTTCTCATTGAAATATATATATGAAAAATGTAAGTTAAATGTAATTATTTTCATAATTTTAGTAGTACGTAGCTTTAATGGAGCTTAGTAAAAATTATGTTAATGTTTTTATGGGTCAAGTAGTATTCTGAATATAGCCCCGCCCCATTTCCGGCTCACCCGGAATTCGTCTCACCCGGGCGTGAAAGTAGACATATTTTATTCCCGTCGAATCCACAACCTATTGTGTATAATCAATTTTTTATAAATTTTAATACTAATATTTTTTTCATTTGGCAAAATTAAAATAAATTAACAATGAAATCATGTAAAAACAGTAAAACAAGGATTATAAAAGTAATTTCTAAATGTAATATATATTTTTATTACGCTTCACAACTCTCAGATTGTTAAAATTAATTATTTACTTTAATACAGTTACAATTTTAATATGAGACTTGTATTTTAGTTTAATTTAATAACTTTTGGAACGATGTCCATAGGGATAAGAACTTTGAGATATAACTTAAAAAATCCTGCAAAGCTGTGGATAAGCACAGAAATATAAACACAGTATGTGCAGTAAATATCCTAGGCTTGTCAGAACTTTTGTACTAGCTAGAGCTTTGAGGAGCTTCCAAAGTTTGAAATCGATTTTAAATTATCTATGTTGAACAGTTATATGAAAATCTGCAGTTCTTTTAGTTCTTCAATATAATTAAAAAACTATTTAGGCTAGTCGTGGCACGGGGAGCATAAGGAGTAACTATAAACGAGACTGGTCGTGGGTTCGATCCCCTAGCGCGGCGTTGAATTGACTTCAGACTTCACTCATTGACTTCATTCAAAGGAGATATCAGGTGGTTCTGGCTAAGCTAAGCCTGAACTTCAGAAAAAAAATCTCGAAACCTCCAATTTTAGTACGCAATCCTCCGTGAGTGAGCCTGACTCACCCTTGACCAGTTTTTTTATGATGACAGAATCTAATGTAAAAATTCTTTTTTTAGCCTCATGCTATATCCTGCTCGTTTCAGAGTAGGCAGAGGACACCTGTGAACGTAGTGTCAGCGTTCAAACTAAATCACTTCCGTTCCCCACTTTCTTTCAAATTCTTCTTTTCTTTCCATATAGAGAAAATTAAAATATTAAATATTTCAGTTCCTTGAGTAGGAATCGAACTCACAGTGACACGCTTGTCCGCCTCCTCCACACTATGAATATAAAAGTACATCATTAATATCATTTAATTCAAAGTAATTATAAAACAGACCTAAATATAAATCCTAGTGCTATATAAAATTACAAAATTTATTTTATATTTTAGAATGTAAGAGGACTCTTTCGGTCATTAGAGAGTAACAATGAACGGCGGCGGTCCGTCTAACGAAGTCCGCCATCATTACGAACGCTTTAATAAATGCTACAACTGTATCATTGTGGATGTACAGCTAACTACTGTATATTATATTTTTAATTATAATTTTCTAATTTTGGATGAATAAAATGTTATCCAAGTACGCGTTGTTCACGCGAAATCAGTGCGGGAGACACACTATACGGTATACTGGGACAATGTAAGACGAATAAATATAAAAATAAAGAAACTGCCTATCAAATAAACAGAGTTCTATATGCTGCCCTCGCAGTGTATATTCACTTAGATCTAATATTTTTAAAAAATTTAGAAAGATATATTAGGTATTTAAAAATTGTTTTTTTATGGCTGTAGGCTGTTTAATGTTTGCCACTCTGTTGCCATTATAATGTTATAATTTCGATTGTACAGTAGCAATCGTTTCTGAGCACACTTTAAGCTGACCAACGCAGAGTAATAAATACACAATTATATACAATCGATAAATGAATATTTTTATAGTTCTTGTAAAGTCAATTGTCAGGCCAGTCGTGGCACAGGGACAAAAAGTGTGACTGTAAGCGCGATTGGTTGTGGATTCGCCCACTCTAGGGAATTCCTTCCCTAGAGTGGGCGAATCTTACTACTTATTAAAATTCATATTTCCATTTCATCGATCTGGTGTCGAAGGAAAGCGCCACGGAATATGTGTACGGAGTGTATTTAGAGTGGGTTCATCTGCTTATCCTGCTATAACCTCTGTGCGGGATAACGCGTCAAGTAGATTTATTTATTTTTTTAAATTCAATTGTTTGCTTATATTTTTTATGGAAAAGGACGAGAGAAACGAGCGTTCGGATCACCTGATGGTAAGTGGTCACCGCCGCCCACGACCCTGTGCAACATCAGAGACCTGAAAACACTGCCACGGGTTGGCCTACGTCAATTCAGTTCCATGGCGTGTGAAAGGAAGTTTCTACGAAACCGCACAGTAATGGAATGCCACGTTTCCAGGTGGTATGGATGATATTCTGGCTTGTGACGTTGCTACATCATCGATAACATTTTCATTAGAGATTACAAATTATTAATTTCGGTACTTTGTAACTACTATAATATATAAATAATAAATGTTTATTTTCCTCGTCCCACCCACCTGTCGGCGTGGCGTTTATAAGACTGTGCCCCAAGCGCCTCGGCCGCCCTCGAAATCGAAGATGTTTCTAATATATCATCAGTATTACCATGGCAGAGTTTTTAGATATATGAGTATAAAATAGAAAGAAGACGTCAGTTCCAAAGTTTTATTTAAATAGTATCTATTAAGGTATGACAATATAATATAATATAATATACTATACGCTTAAGCAATACTGAACAAAACAATAAAATTTACAGTACTGTAGAATAAATTATTAAACATCACGGTAACAAATTGCATCGAATTAAAATATATTATATACAAAATAAACAGAAAACTAATTTTCTAAATGTTCATTAGAAAATTATAGAAAAAAATCAGATCGAATTACGTGAAAAGTATTTATGTAAAATTACAAAAAACTGTATATTCATAGAAATGCCAAATATGGCGTTATTAATAATAATAATAAAACGTCCAAAATGTTATGAATACTTAGGCTTAGATATCAATTCCTATTCTATTCGTTTTTATGCGAGATATAAAAACAATTCCAATATGATTGATTACATATTTATTCAACATATATTATGTATGTATCTATGTAATTTCTGTACGTGGAAAACTAAAGTGGTGTTACATTACATAAATATAATCGAATATCGCTTGTTTTTGAGAAGTTATTTTTTTTATATACAGAAAGAGAAAAGAGAATGCAGCTAACATGCAAGTGTTCCAAAATAAATACATAAACATGGTTAACAAAATTTCATTTTACCTCGTTCAGCTTATTAAAAATCAGAAATTTAAAAATCAATAAATAATTTAAGGTTTGTCTTTCGCCCCATTCATAGGATCACAGATTAATCTGGTCGTCGATGTTTAGTTAAAAAAACTACTAAAATTATTGAAAAAATATCGATATGTTCTCAATCGTTCAAATATCGATATCGAAAATATGCTTCAAAATATCTCCGAGGATGTAACCTACGGACAATCACAATACAATTCTAAATAAAATACCATACAGTCTCAATTTTAGTCCAATTCAAACATTATGCCAATAAAAGTTGACAGAATTAGGCAAATTATGTAAAATAAAAATTTAAACATATATAATAATCAAATTATTATTCAGTAATAAATTAAAAATAAATAAGACGATAAAAGAAAATATTGCAAATCGATTTTTATTACAAAAATCGACTTTAAAGACTATTTACGCCAATTACATTATTATTGAAAAAATCAATTTTATTGATGACCACACTGACGCCATATATAAGAGATTTCTTTATAACTCTATATATTATCATTAAAAGCTTTTTACACGCAGACATAAGTCTATACAAGCATCTACATTAAACAATAAACTAAACTTAAATAAAATATAATATCTTCATTATTTTCGTATATATATTTTTATAAAGAAACCAAATATTGGCACAATCTACAATTTCGCTACATTTGTGACTCGATTAATTATAATCTACGTCGAAAACTGGAAAATATCACTTTATATGACGATATTTTTTGTATGTAAAAGGATTACGATTACGAATGATACAATTTTATATAAAATCGATATTTGTGTACAAACTGTATTAATAGCTTACTATCAAAAGTAACTATAGACGTCTATATTAATATAGTAGTCTATAGTTCTAGGTTACACTAGAAGTCTATATTATGAGACAAAAACAATTAGTATAAAGAAAAGTACTGTTTTAATATAAGTTACATATACTTGAGCAATATCTCCTAAATATATTATAATAATTATTATAATCATTCGCAATCGTTATAATTCATACAAAATACAAACTAAAGTCAAAGTTATTTTCGTCTCTATTTTAAACACATTTTTATTTAAAAAAGTTATTTAGGGCAGTGCTATAATAAATAAACCAAAATACGTATTGAGAACACATTAAAATATGAGAATGAAAACATAAAAATTTTAAAGTCTTGTTTACAGTACACATAATTATTATACGCTTGTCACTATCAATATATATATTTATGTCGTATCTCTGTAGGGAAAAAGTATTTTCAATCATAACATGTCGAATATAAAAAAAATCTAAGTGTTGACATTAGGTCCACTTTTTAACACCTTTCAATGGCCCCCAATACAATTTCAGAAATAATTAATCACACAATCAAACAATAAAACCAAAAATCAATGACTTATTCTCAATTCTTCTGTCGTTCCCTAGAATCCTCCCTACAAATACCTCTAGGTGGTGAATCTCTGCCTTTCTTAGTAGTTTTTCTCGATCTTTTGAACTTAGCCACGTCATCACCAAATACATCTCCAGTACGGAGAGCGGAGATTAGATCATCGAATTCTCCTTTCTGTCCGTTTGTGAGGGTGCCGTCCCGAGAATTGTTCTCAGAGTGGCCATTGCAATCTGTGCTATTTGATTTTCCTAGGGATTTTCCTACTGAACTTAATATGCTGGAACCTTGTTTTCTCTCCATTGTACGTTTTTTGAGCTGTAATAAAATAAATAAACTATAACATAAATTATATTGATAATTAACAAAATATTCTACAGTTAGAAATATCGCAGCTTACAGCAGGATATGTTTCTACATACATAAGACTAAGTTCAGAGGTAACTTAGGGTTAAACCACTCTGTTCGTTTTGCGTATCGAGTTGTGGAACTTACGTAAACGGAACGGGAAATGAAGATCATTTTAATATAATTCCAATAAATAAAAATTATATCCCAAACTGCCACTTAAACAATTAGACACTGTCTTAATGGACCACAACTGCCTCAGTGATTTGAATTTTATATTAATTTATTCTTCTTTAGTATAGGTTTTATTACAAAATTTAAAAAAAGTCGATCATACTATGGAGTAATTTGCCTTGAAGTTTAGCTTTCTGAACTTTCACACATTATTCATTGTGGAAGAAAGTTACTAAAATTAAAAAAAAACCAAAACTCTTAATCTGCGCAGCCAACAACAACACCTCCAAAGTAGCCAACACTTGTCAGCTGTATTGTACCTGCCACCTCAACATCTACACCTAACTTCAATCCTACTATAGCAGACACAAAACAAAGCCCCACCCACCTCCTGCTCGTGTCGCGTGCGGCGTTCCTCCTCGTCGCGGCGGCGTCGAGCCGCGTCACACTCGGCGCGCGCCTCGCACAGCTGCGACAAAAAGGCGTCGAGCGCTCCGAACAGTTGCTCGGGGGAGGCGGACGTCTCCTCGCCAAACGCGTGCGCGCACGCTTCGAGGCGGCTCTTCATGTCCTGTTTTAAAGATTTGTAGCGTCAATGATTGTCCGTAAATAGGTCACTACGTCTGTATAATGAACGTACAAAACGATTGGCAAACTCATTAGTATAATAACTGAAATCTTATATAGATTTCAGTTATTTATTAGAAAATTAAATATAAAATTGCAAAGTAAGAAAGGTACTATTGAACACATCTGAACAATCTTAAAAAAACAACACTAAGCTCCGAGCTACTATATAATAAATATATATCTCTTGATTAGTTTCAAACATCTAAGTGTAATGAAATATTTGCCTCAATTTATGATAACCAGCCAATCCAATTCCTATATTATGAAACCAACTGATATTGAAGATATATATAATTCCAATAAATAAAAATTATACCCTAAACTGTCACATTGTTGCCACCTGTAAATATGTCAAAAACAAACTGGAAGCCTTAACATAAGAATGGTCTCATAATATTTTCATATTTTTTTAGCAAATTGTACGGATTATTACCTACTACCACTTACAATCTATAATTTGTCCATTAAATCTGGAACATTTGCAAGGCATGGAAAAAAGGCTAGTACCAATCTTTGAATAAGTCAATACAATATACAGATTTCTAAGGCTTTCGACAAAGCTAGCCACATCAGCTTGATAGAAAAATGAAGTGCTTAGTGTATTACACCATATCAGTTAGAGTGGTGCTAAAACTACTTTAAGTGTCGCTACTCGTAGTGTGGTTATGAATGGAATGATGTCAAAACCATTTATTCCATTCCATGCAAGTTCTGGAGTGCCGCAATTGTGCCGTTTAAATACAAACTAACCTGGAACAAATCTTCCAACTGCGTAAAGGAGCACACAGCGTGCGCGTGGAACTCCCTCATGACGGGCACAAAGGCATCATTCTGTCCCGGGGCTGGTAGGGTCGCGTGGTAATCAAGTTCCCGGGAAACTTCCCGGAGACCATTTCGTAGAGCGCCGACGTCCTTTTCTAATTGGTCCACGCAGACTTTGGCAGCTGCTCGTACGTGAGGTAGATCTTCTTCGAGGAGGAGGATGTCTTTGAACTGGAATTAGAAAAAATAAAAAGCATTTTTTATTTTCGCTCTTTGAGAAATGACAAACTTCCCGTTTACTTTATGTAAAATAAAATGTGTCATTTTATTTTACACGAAGTAAAGAAGAAACATTTCTTAATAATTGCATTTCTTTGCTTCGACACCAAGACTAAAATCCGGCATTTAGTTCCGCCATTCAACACAAAAAAGGTGGTCGAAAATTTCGGCAGAAAGTGGGGGACGGCAATATCTTAACGAGGTTCCCTCTGGCTCCCCTGCTGTATTTGGGAAACACCGTAACGCTGATCTAATTTCAAATCGATGAAGAAATGACACAATCAGTAATTTGCAAATTATATTTTTAATATATGAGAGGCCGTACTGGCGCAAGGGCACAACAGTGTGACTGTAACACTAGGGAACAGACTCTGTGCCGCATTATAAACGCGACAGTTGATGGTTCGACTCCCACTAAAAAAACGAATTATTTTCACTATCCTCGCTCTGGTAAGCAAACAAAGCGCAGCATTTGAGTTCTGCTACTCATGCAAGATCTCGATAACTGGGCAGTACGAAGTACTACACAACATACCTGAGTCTCTAACAGTTCAACAAGGTAATGCAACAGAGTTGTGTTCCGCGTCACACTCGACTTGGTATCAGCGAGCTTGTTAAGAGAAGACAATCGAAAACCTGATGCATTACCGCGAGCACCACTGTAACCAGATAAAAATGCATTTGTTAAGTATGTGTAAATTCTTTTTCAGCAGACAATATAATATAGGAAAAACTATTTTTGTTATCGTAATAGTTAAATAGAAAAATATTATTTCCTATAAAAAATATTATTAAAAATATAAGTATATATAGTATAGTATAATTAATATTTTAGTAATATATTTTATGACAAACTGCACGACGATAAAGTGATGGACGGTTAATATAAATGCATAAAATAACTCACAGGTTCACATAGCTGCCCAAACAACTCACCGATTCATATAATTGCCCAAAGCCAGTACAATCTCGAGTAACGATCGTAGTCGCCTTGACCGCGTCATGTCTCTGGCCGCCCGTAGTACAACAGATGCCCTACTTCTTGCTTCCGATATAGCCACTGAGAACTTCTTCTTGAATAATAATGTGCGTACACGTTGGGAGTAGTGCGGGATCCTGTGGATAGTAATATATGGAAGAAAATTATATTTATTATCTGTTACTATTATGTATGTAGTTACTTTATATTAGTCGAAAATATACAAGGCCAATCGTGGTGTTAGGACACAAGCGTAAGACTGTAAATTCGACGGGTTGTGGGCTCGTTTCGCAGTCGAAAGAATGTAATATTTAATACTTTAATTCCGCCACTCAATACGGATTGTCTCAAGAATTCAGCGGAAAGTGCGGGGACGAGTGTCCTTACAATATGCCCCATCCATAAAGCCGAATAAAAAAAAGTACACAGACAAAACTCACCAAAATAAATACGTGTAAATCAGTAAGTGTATAGATAATATTTTTTTTTTTATGGGAGAGGACAAGGCAAACGAGCGTTCGGGTCACCTGATGGTAAGTGATCACCGCCGCCCACGACCCCATGCAACACCAGAGGAGCCACAGGTGCGTTGCCAGCCTTTAAGGTGGAGATGAAGGGCATCGGGGCCCGGCATTATCTAATGCGAATTGCACTTCACGCCGGTTTTAAATGCCGGGGGTGGTATTAAATCCGGTCGAGTCTGCCCATGCGTGTTGCCATTACTGGCGACGTGACTCTACCACACGTACTTTAGTCGCCTCTTACGACACCGACAGTACCAGGGTGATCCTATTCTAAGCCGGGACCACACGGCTTAAAAAAATAATTTATAATGCAAGAGTAGTATAAGTATAAATTTTTACCAACTTCAAAACCGACAACACAACATATAAATTCACCGACAACAAAGTTCCATTATTTAGAATACGAATAACAATTTTAACGAAAGATTTTCAAATGTTTCCTAAAAAAGTAATTTGTTTTTGTAACATTTAAAAAATGTCAAAACCGATACCTATAACTAGATTTATTTTTAAACCTCAAAAAATCTCAAGAAACACGAAACTCAATGACTCACTTAGATATCTCATAAAGGAACCTATCAGCTCTCGCCATGCTGTCCAGCTCGTCCTGGTGCTCCTCTAGCAAGGCTGCTTCCTCAGCGCTCGGCGTGAATTTGAGGAGTTGTTCCACCATATCCAGGGGAAGCTGTTCACCACTGTCCATTCGGAGAATCGCTCTGAAAGAACATATTTTATCTTACAAATAAATCAGGTCAGTTTTGCTTTGAGGCTAGTCGTGGCGGAACTGCATAAGTGCGTGTGAGGAAATGAAATATATATTTTCATTTCTTCATTCCGGTGTCAAGGGAAAGGGCGGCGGTTCCGCCACTCAACACGCAATGCCTCCTGAATCCAGCTAAAAGTGGGGAACTGAATGTCTTAGCACACGGTTCCCTTTGCCTACACTGCTGTGTACGGGATGCAGTGTAAAGTAAATAAATTAAGAGTGTACAATATAATCAGTTCAGTTCTTCAGTTATGGTATTTAAGCATCTCAGAAACTGACGAACGACTGAGAAAGTCTTAAGTGTTATCTCTGCCTATCCTGCTGTGCGGGATATACAGCGTGAAAGAAACAGAAGAACAAAACTATAACTCACCTACAAATCTCCTCGTCAGACATCTTTAATTTAGAAAGCAGTATGGTACAATTTTGAGCGCGACGACCGTCTATTACCGATAAGATCTTAGTTCTAGGCTTTGACCCTAACTGCCGTAAATCTTCTACGGAGCCTTCATTCTGAAATATGATGTATTACATCTTAGTGGATTGTCGTAGATAAAAAATCTACTGATAAATAACTTTATTATACTACACAATCATATATTTGCACTAGCCTGAATTACTTTCGTGTTATAATAACATTATCATTTTAATGATAATATCTTTATATTGAAAACTAGTTTCAGCCAATTTAATGTTATTTAAGAGTGATTTAGTGGAATTAAATTATTTATATTAGTACATATTTTTTTATTTATGATTTCAGATTGGACTAAAACGAACACTAAATGTTAAGGGAAAATTGCCAAAAGTAATAGTGAAAACTACACTTAATCGGTGATTCCATTTCTGAGACTAGTGTGCACAAGGGCACAGACAAACGGCTAAACAGAAAAACACAAAAAATTATGGAAACCATTGATTTCGGTTCTATTACAAATCAACACACCTGAACACCATTCTTCTGATAAGCACAAAACATCTTATCAATACCGTGCAAGTCGATCGCATTGTACAATTTAGTGTCATCCAATTCCTGCCATATTGTACCATGAAGCTTAGTATCGGGTAGTTTACTCCAATTGAAGCTCTTTAGGGGGTTGCCGGGGGTTGGTACATTTTTTTTGGGTCTGGGGGGTTGTGGCGCGAGAGGAGCGGGAGGAGCTAGTGGGGCTGGTGGTGGGAGAGGAGCAGAGGGGCACAAGGTGGGGGGCGGAGGTGGAGGGGGGACCGAGCATGTTTCTATTACTGCGCTCTTTAGGTTGCTGACCTGGAATTTAGAAAATAATGAATATTACACACAAATTAAACGTGTAAGGGGCCGTCGCTGTGCACAGCATCTGATTATAAACCTAACGGTCGCAGATTGAATTTCCACTCGGTGGAACAATTTTTTTTCTTCGGTCGCGTAGAATAAAATTTATAATGAAATTTCAATGTAACTTAGAAAATAAAATAATTAAATAGGAGTAACATTTACAAACTTATATGTTACATTACATAAGAAAAGACTTTTTAAAACGTACCTTAGCGTCATCAGGTATGCTTCCTTCACTAACCAATTTCTCGAACCTGACGCGTTCCGCACGCTCCTGGTTTAGCTGCAAAACGTATCAATGTTTTGATTACTCATACAATCTAACTCCAGAGCGGACACAATTTGATGACAGTACTATACATAGACATAAAATAAAATGATACATACTCGTATAAAAAAAGACAGTATAGTAATCTCTTACCTGTTGTTCCAACTGATGTGCCCGGCACGCGGAGGCGCGTGCTCTCTCCGTACACTCCATATGAGCTGCTGTCTCTCTCTCCAATCTCTCCTTGAGTCGGGAGACCACTCCCTCTAACTCTTCCCTTTCCTGCGTGTGCTGGTCTACTTGTTTTTCCTGTTAGTTAGTTAGTATGGATGGTTTAAGTACTGTGAGCGATTGGTATGTGCCAATTTAATGTATTTAAGGTGTAATTAAGTATTAAAAAATACATTTCAAAGATAAATCGATACCCGTAAAGAAATAAACAATTTGGTACGTGGAATAAAACCAAAAAAACTCCAAAATAAAATTGGTAAATATGTTACTTAGTAAATTTTAATTTGTTTTAATTACATTTTCAATTTCAAAAAATGATTTCCAATAAATTTCGCTCACAGTTAAAATTAAATGTTTTTATTTTAATTTAAAATAAGATGAACATTTTGTTAATCAATGTCTTATATAATATTATTAACTTTAATTACCATAACAATGTAATGACATGCAAATATAACCTTTACCCGGGGCCTTTAGGAAGCCAATGGGATGGCATTATTGAATTACAGAGAATAATGTCAAGTTAAAATGGTTTCAAGACACCGCTTCCCTCAAAATATTAACGTTTTTGACGATTTAATTGTTAAACAATTAAAATAAAAACACATATTACTCTTCTCCAAGCACCTGTATAAATCCTTCAAATTTAAACATTATAAATACTAAAAAATAAATGACTATTCCACCCTCTATCAAATAAAATTAAATCGTCACAAACGTTGTAGGCTTTTACAAAATATCATATATTTGTATACCTTTTTAGCCAGTTCCGTAGCCAAGTCGACATTTTCTCTCTCCAAATTGTCCGCTTTATTTCTTGCTGCTACTAACTCTTCTTCTTTAGCTAACAAGTGAACTATTTCTCCTACATTTATTTCTAATGGCGCCACATCTGGATCATATACCTGGAGTTTAAAAAATCTTTTTTACCTTTTTTATATTTTTTTACATTTACGCTGTAATCCACTTTACAGAACAGCCAATGTGTCATAGTGGCGTTGAGGATAGGTTTTCCGAGCTTTTTCATATTGTTCACTTAAAGTATAAAATCATTAAGTTATATATATTATAAAGTGTCAATGACGGAACTCAAAAGCGTGGCACAGCTAAAAGGTCTTCTGTACACATTATTTATAATATGCTGCAGTAATTTTATAATTCTTTTTAAGCTTTATGACACCATAAACACATATATTCAACTCCGCACTTTAGCCTCATTACCAGAACAAGAAAATAAAAATGAAATATTTTATATCTCCCGGCGGAAATCGACACCACAACCGTCATATTTACTACTATAATATATAATAAAAATATAGTGCACACAACCCACCTTGGCAGTATCGGAGCTGGTATCGGTGGCGCTGTCGCGGTCGCTGTGCGCGCGTGACGGCTGCTGCAGCACCACCTGCTGCACCACGCGGTCTAACAGCAGCCAGTGCTGGGAGTGCGGGTTGTATTCCACTTGGGACAAAAATTTCATAAATATATATGTAGTATAGGAGAGTATGGGAAACATGTAAGAAAGGGTACTTAAGTGTTTTTATAATACACATAACCTTTTTTTATCAAGTGTCAAGACACTTCGTTTTGTTACTTACTTCCCGCCGGGTTCTCGAGGCATCGCAAATTGAGTAGCGGAACTCAACTTAATAGTGGGAATCGAACCCACATTCGTGAACCTAAACTACAAAAAAAATTAATAAAAACTCACGCGGCAACAACAACAAATGCTCCAAAAGAGACAACAAATGTGGATAAGCAGCTGTGTGACTCAACTTCCGCCTCAACAGTTCAAACATGGCGGCCGCACTCTTAGTGTCCACGTGTTGCTTGTCGAACCTTCTGGCAAGTTCCCTTTCATCTTCGTTTCGCACCATCTCGAAGAACTCAATGTGCCTGTCAAGGGTTTCGTTTTCGTATTTTCGAAGTTTCTCGATCACTGTAATTTAGTTTAAATATAAAGGTTTTTTAGTAAAAATCTTGATAAAAAAATATCTTTCTTTAATTATTCAAAAATATAACTATAAGCAAACTTGACGTGCCAATTTTAAGTCATGTTATGTTATTATTAAATCAAATTTGAAACTTTTACTCGAAAAAAAAATGATTAAGAATAGTTGCATCTAACAACTTTTTTATTTGATAAAATTTATCTCATTAATTCAAAAAATATAATTTTATTTTAAAGATGATGCCTTAATCTAATATCAGCTACTTCGCACAATAAATATTACTTAAGCTTTCTAACTAAATTATTAAAAAAATTAAAAAACAACTCACCAGGCTGTATACCAAGCATGAGAAGTTCATATCTCAAGTGTAGCCTAAACTCCAGGCTTTCCTCGCCCGGCCCATAATTTAAGACGGCATTTATAAAGGACATTATGGCCGTTTTTAGGCCCAAATCGTCTCTATACGCTCCCGTGCTACGGTCTAGTTCGTTTACTATGCCTTGGAAACGGGCTCGTTCTCCGGCATATTTTTGATAGTGGATCATGGCTTCCAAAACCTATTGGAGATATAAAAACAATGTTAAACAGACATTCGATATCATCATCGTTTCACATGATCTCAGTTCTAACAATGGCACATTCGATGATGCGAAACTCGATCTTTAGCTCTTTATTTACGTGAATAAAAAAATATTACATATAAGTTTAAAAAATAGGTACGAAATTCTAGTTAAACCGTGAAGAGAACTTGTGAATTGATTCTTAATCAAGTAATATTTTTGAAAGATTTTTTTTATTTTCAAAAAAGACTATGAATGTGACAAGTGAAAAAACAACCTTTAAATTCCTACTCTCCTGAGTGGAAATTAAAAAGTATGAAATAAATTATTTAATATTTGCATTTCCTCGCTTTTGGAACGAGTCAAAGCGCGGCGTTGAGTTCCGCCACTTAATAAGTATTTTTCTTTCCCCAGTGTGGAATAACACCCAAAAAATGTTAAACAATAAATACCTTTTTGTGTCCACCTGGCACAAGACAAACAGCGCCCAATATCTCTAAGGCGGCCACTTTAGTCTTAACATTTTCCGTGTCCATAGATTGCGCTATTAGGTCTATACTGGTTGGATGTGCTAGTACGTGGGCTCGACCCGTCTGAAAATATAGGAAACAAGGATAACATTTACTATTAAATAAATTCAAATAAAAAAATATCAAGCCAGTCGTATATTTTCGACCTATCAATATTTAACATTCATATAGAAAAGATACTAAAAACTACTTACAGAATTATTCATAAGCGCCTTTATACCCGCTATTAGGTTATGCCTTGTAACAGAGTCGTCTCTCGGCGCCCTTTGCAAGCTCTCAAGTAACGCCGCGAGACCACCTTGCTTTATGAAACGAAGGACAAAACTGTGTGCCCTCGTCCTAAGAGCCGTCTTAAGACCATCGACAAGTGCTAGAGCTTCCGTGGGCGTCACTGATTCTGATGATGCGAACGCCTGAAAAAAATGATAGATATTCTTTTCCTTTATATGATAAAATTATACATTTATTAAGCCAATTGTGGCGCAATCGGAAAGCTGTCCATGATTGTGGGTTCCATTCCCAATTGAGGAAATTAATTGTTTTAATTTTATCACCCTGACAAAACATCATTACACAATACTTCGAATCCAACATATGATCAGCTTCACGCTGTATCCCGCGCACAGCAGGGTAGACAGATGGAACCTAGTGTTCGTTCCGTTCCCCACTTTCTGCTGAATTCTGGAGGCATTGCGTGTTGAGTGGCAGAACTCAACCCCGCGCATTGTCTTGACACCAGAGTGAAGAAATGGAAATATACATTTAAATAAATTTTTCATCTCCTCCAGTGGGGGTTCAAAAGCAACAACCAGTCGGTTTTACAGTCACACTTTGTGCCCCTACGCCACAGCTGGACTCTATTCAATATATTATCGTTGGAGAAAGGAGCATGTTGACACTGCCTTCTCTGTTTCATCAATTCATTCAATTTAACATAATGGCTAGTAAAATACTTAAAAGACAACTATAAAAGTTTTTTAACACGAAAAAAAAATTATGTGCTGCATTTGCAATTTTTATACATCTCATTAATGCAGATAAATTCATAAACGTAGCGATGCCAAGACTCACAGTGAGCTTTGAACCAATGACCTAGTTGGCACTGGAAGCTGCCAAATCTTTGAACGAAATGAGGCAGACAAGGTTTCGAAAAACCGACCTAACTCTACACACTAGTCGTAGCAAAACATTATGAAGTTGATGCATGCGCAAAAAAATAAAATAGAACCTTTTTAAACGCTGTAACCCTAGCGGGGTTGAAAGAGGGAACGGAGCGCCATACGCTATATTGTATTACTATAATGTATATACCTACTACATATTAATACAAAATTTTACAATATTAATTCATCTTATTTGTCAAAATATACATACATCAGCTATTTCATTCAAAGCTTTGATATAATCTTCAACTTGTGGGGCGGTCGCGAGTGGTGGCGTTTGACCTGGTGGCGGCCTACGGCTGCAGTATATTTGCCACTTCTTCGCCGCCGGCAGGTCCATCATCGCAGCTTTATTTACTGCTGTTAGATCCAACTCCTCCTGTAATCCCAAAAACCAAATGTTATTTTATTTTAATCAACAGAAATTAATGAAGAATATAACTAAGATTCTTTTAGGACGCATCGGCACAGTTTTAGTGTAACGACGCGAAAAAAGAAGCGAAAGTTGTAGATTCGATTTCCACTCCGGGGAATGATCTTGTTTCACTTTCTTGATCTTAGTAAGTTTCGCCACTCATGCAATGTTTCTGAAATTGGGGGATATATGTGCAACGAATTTACTACTTTTTTACACTAGGATCCCCCTGCCTACCCTAACAGTAAAAACATTTTATTAAATTAAATTCCATTATTTCTATCATTCTTATATATTACTATAAGTAGATATCAGGCTTGGATTTGTATTAGAATGACATATAGAAAACCAATACTTCCAACAGAATATATAGAAACAGATGTTATTATAAACATTGTACCTAGTACATCACATAACAAGACACCTTTCCATTAGAGGCAAATTAAGTCTTTGATATTTCATTCCATGTTCCGGCGTTACAAAAAATAGAAACATATAAATGGAAATAACTATACGGAAAGTCGGTTGGATTGAACGTGCCTTATATAGATTAATCTTGTAGTAATGTAGAAGTAATGTCTTCTTACGTCCACACTAACTAATTACATGTAATTTTATAACGTATTTGGTTATTTGGAACATTTAAATAAGATGAAAAATTCTAATTCGACCGGATCTGAGGCCCTTGAAGACCTTCACACAAATTCTTCAAAATCGAAAGGAAATACTGCCAGAATTGAGTTTAAAATACTATAGAGTATTTATTTCTAAGTACTACGCTTGTGATTAGTGACATATAAAAATAGTTTGTCCTTTTTTTACAAATTATATTTTTTTAATAGAGGTACTATGTAGGTTTTAATATAAGGATCTACTATGATGTTGACCCCAACCGTGACCCAGGGGCACAAGCATGCGACTGTCACTGAAACTGTTTAATTTCCACTCGAGAGAGAGAAATGTTTGATATTTTGATTCCTCGCGATTTGATGCCTCTAAAATTCGCCAGAAAGTGAGGAGCAGAAATGCATGCCTATTGAGTCTTAACCCTCCGCCTAACCTGTTACGCGCGGGATACAGTGTGAAGCTAAAAAAATAGAGGTACAAAGTACCTTGCAATACGCATTACCTGACTTCATTACTTATATTATATGCAAATACGAATATTAACTTAGAAAGTTTACTCAATATGAGCAAATATTTTTTGGTTGTACCTTATTATATTATAACGACATAATGATCGACATAATCACTATCATTATCATCAATCCGATTTTATCCACTATTAGATAAAGATCTCTCCAGTGGTGATTAAATGAGACTTCGTGCTAACTTTTTGCGATAAATGTTATGTCTATGCGGGACTTAACTTTAACGCCAAAAAATTTTACATAAGAAACATATTTATCAGAATAATGAGAGAAAATAGATTTAAAAGTAACCAAATCTTTTGAAGTCAAAAAAATCCGGGCCCTACAATCCATGAAGGCTACAGTATGAAGCTGATGCTGATATATTTTTGATCCCCAAATAAAAAAAATAGCCTAATCATCGACTAATCTAATGTATGATATAACGGACGATCGTCAGCTTTCGCTGCTTTGCAGCTTTTGCTTTAGCTGCATCTGAGTGTGCCGCAATCATGTAAATAAGATTTTAAGTGACCTGACATGTAATTATATTATATATATACTTGTAAAATATTATTTTGACATTCTTAAAAGTACTTTTTAATCGTGTCATAGTTGAGATTATATCTGACTGATCGATGATTGTGTATTTAAATGGCACTTAGCGTCTAAATATAATAAATATAACGAATGATAATCTTCTGTTCATTTAAATGTTCATTCTCCTCTACACTCCCTACCTACATGATAAATGTCAACTATCTAACTATCCGTCTGTGCGTTGTCTGCATCGCAAAAGACAAAGATCACGATTCAATAAATACAGACTAAGCACATGTATCTATAAAATCGAAAATAATATAGATATACTAACATACAAACGGTCCTTTCACGGCGAGGAGTACACGGACTGTCAGATCGGCTGTCAATGTGGAATGTCAAGGTTCTATCACGCCCATGAGAACTAGACGCCTAGAGTCGCCCGCACAATACCACCTATTGTTATTATGCTAAGTCTGTGATTCTATACAACCTAGTGTTAAATCACTCCGGTTCCCATTTCCCACTCAATTTTGTGCAGATTACGTGTTTAGTGGCGGAACTCAACACCGCGGTTTTCCTTGACACCAATGCGACTAAAATAGAAAAATTAAATGTATCTCTAGTTTTTTTTTGTTATTTATGGAGTCGAATTCAAATTTATTTGTTTATTATAAAGAAAAACGAATAAATCTTGAACAAAATTACAATTAAAATGTAGCCAAGTGTGAATCGGACTCGTCCACGAAGCAGCTCTGTAGCAGAAAGCATATTTTACAAGGGCAAATTAACGTACCGGTTACCTTCACATACCTAGTAAAATAACCACTAGTTATCATTTTTCCCCGGAAAAGAATAACTTTTTTTTCCACTGTGTTTGCATTAATTATAAAGTTACATTTGCGGCATCGATGAACGAACAGTCAGTTTTTAATATTTTTAAGGCCAAAGATGTACAAGCGACGCGACTCTAAACGTAAGATAAAGTTGTGGGTTTGATTCTAAATCGAGAAAATGAAATATTTAATATTTTCATTTCTTCAGGCAAAACGCGGCTTTGAGTTCCGCCACACAGCTCGCAATGGCTCCTCTCCGCTAAAAAAAATCTATGTTGTTAATTGCGGCATTCAGAATAAACATCTTTAGGAATTTTATAAATGTGTTAATGTTAGCAAATTTACTAAATAGAGCCATGTCAGGGCGACGTTTAAGATAATAACCGTAATTACCTCATCATCTCACCAGTTACGGGTCACTGCGCTCGTACTCATAAAAATTAACCTCGAAAAAAAAATCAGTAAACAAAAAGATCATTCTTAACAAAAATATATTCATATATATATATTTTAATAAGTTAACGTAATGAACATTACTTAAACTAAGCGAAAATTGTACATACATTAATTTATATTAAACGTACAATTTTAAAGTTTAGTCCCACAACCGAGTTAATTTGTACATAACTTTCGAGCACTTTCCATAATTAACATTGGTTCGACGTTTAGTAAAAGTGTGCAAATATCAGATCTACTTCTGAAATTGAAGTTATGCAACAAATGAACAGTGAAAATTTTGTTACAATATCTAAGAAAAGTTTGTGTAACTGCAATAGACATTGAGTAAATAAAGTTCTAAAATATATTTATTGCTTAATTCAAAATCAAATAAGCTAGTATAAGCAGTAGGTAAGCATAAAAAACTTAGTGTCAAGACACTCTGTTTTCTACGTTAACCTATAAAAAGTTATTAAAATTGATTATCTAGATTTTCGCATAATTAAATAAGTAATGACTTAGCAAGTAATTGCCACTCGTAAAGTTCTCTTAAAGCTTCAATTCAAATACCAGGTGAAAGCTCAGCCAACCAATGGACGGCTATATCACTAGTAATATACCTTACATACTTGTAGAAAATGGAAATTTTACCTGTTTTCTACAATTTGTGTTATAATATTTATTTATTTTGTACTTTTACGCGTTTGGTTTCATCTGTAACTATTATGTATATAAAGTAATTTCAAACTGAAGTGAAAATTTCAGTTATTATCTGAAAACTATTATTTACTAATGATAAATATACAATGAAAAAAGCCAGGATTTGTATGTATATATCTAATAGGATTATACTGTAGGGCTTCATTGCTCTAAGTAAAGCTTTCGAGGTAAATGACCTTACTTGTAGACACTAGACACGCCTATTTTATATTCTTAGCAAAAGTTGAAAGTACAATTAATTCAGTAATTATTTCTCTACATTTTCACTAAAACGAATATGTTCCTTATTTTAATTCAGTTTACTTTCTTCAACAACAACTTTCTTCGTTTTTGGAATTTCTATAGGACTTTATCTAATAATGTTTCTCCAGACATTTTTTTCTCCTGCGATTTTTCCACATCACCTGTTTTCTATATGTGGATTAATATTATAATATTTATCTACATATAAGCTGAAGAGTGCTTGAATACCCTGATCACAAAAAGTACCGGTTCTATTTGAAAATATATATATATAATTTTTTAATATTTATTATTTATTAATATTTTTCCTTCTTCGCTTTGGTGACAAGACAAAGAACTTGAGTTCCGCCACTCAACACGCAATGCGGCTAAATTCGGCGAAAAGTTGGAGATCGAGTTTGTTAACACTAGGTGCCCTCTGCCTATCCTGCTAAATTGCGTGACACAGCATTAAGCTAAAAAAAGACAACATAATTATTTTTCGTCTCTCTTTATTATTTCAAACTAAACGCCTCTACTAGCCTTCTCCACACTCGCACGAACTCAAAGCTACCTATATAAAAAGCTAGCGTTATCTCAATTAAATGTGGGTGACGGGGATGGACGAGGCCCATAATGAATGCAAATCGTGACTCTACGCTGTGTCAAGGTTGCTTGTGTCCATTTTATTTATGATTTTATTATCTTAAACTGTAGCACTGGCTGGCATATTTAATTGTATCAGATAAAATATAATACGTTAGAACAATCTAAATATTACATATTTTTTTATTTATTATATATAACAAAGAAAGAGGTGGACATAGAAAATGAAATATTTATAGTATTTTAACTAGGTAAGTATTTACCAAATAAAATAGTGTAGTTATGTATTGATTTTGATAAAGTCTTTTATTGTAGATAACTTAATTTGACACGACTCACCGCATTTCTATTAATATTTTTTTAATAAAGTAATTTGATTCTTCTTTCCACTTATCTTCCACAATAGCTATTACCAGTCACCACTACCATAGCACCACCAAAATTTAACCATTAACTAATTACAACATACTAACGAAAAAACATAAGCTCACATAATAAAGATATCGAAGCAAATCATTTAGAAATAACGCTATGAGGCACCACACCGCATGCCGTAACTGCCGACCGCAGCACGACGTGGGTCGCGGGTTGCGGTCGAGCTTGAGTTTCTATGGGGCACGAGGAGCATTACACTATTGTGCAAATTTCTTAATTACGCAATTTTGTTGTGCATTACAAACATGTAGATATGGTAACCATATACGATAAAATAATTATTTACCATACCTGTATGTATTATAAAATATATAGAAGAATGTTTTTTATTTGCAAATAATAGACAGAGACAACCTAGCATCAAGACTCTCCATTCTCTGCTCTCCACGTGTTGTTTTTATTAGTCGATAGGGCCCGCATGCGGAGAATATTGGTATATCATATATGTCTGTATATCAACAAATGATAATGAACCCTTAGTCATGCCATAGTGAGGTAATGAAAGTAATGAATTGCCTCAGTGAGAATCGAATCTACAATCATCGCGTAACAGTTATATGTTGCACCACGACGGATTTCACGACGTGTCCTTGTATTAGTAAATGTATGTTCTCTATTACTCGACCGGCCCAAGATTATATATTAAACAATAATCAAAGTGAAAACTCGAGATCTTTAATTAAATTAAGAGAAACCATTTATAACTTCAAGAGCGACTGCCCATCACTGTCAGGAGGCGGAGAAAGTTTTGACATTAAATACATATTACATAGATACCTATAAAGTGTAGAATTTATTGAAAGCTGTGAAGATACTTACACCTAACAAAATACGTTATTAGCTTGTGAAACAATTTAAACAATAAACAAAACTTAGATCAGCTTCACACTGTGCATCCTGCACACAATAGAGAAGGCAGAGAGAACGTAGTGTTACAACACTCCGTTCCCTATTTCATTCAATTCCCATTCAAAAACGAAACTTGTTTCAATATAAACAAAATGCGTTATCTATGAAATATATTATGATGGGTATATATTAGGAATATTTCGTACCAACGCCAGACCAAACGAAAATGCTTACTTTAAATTTAAAAAAAATTACCAATTACGAAATCGCAGATAATATAACATATAAATAAATATATAAATTATTAATATGATAAAAATAATTCGAGACACAGTATCGTAAGATACCGGGACCGATGCAATTTTGGCAAATAAATATTTGTATATTTATTACTTAACATATTTAGTTTTATTTTAAATATATTTTGATTAATGACTTTAAGACAAAATTACATCATGAATGCCAGCTTGAACTGGCTTTGCCACTGCAAGTTGCAACTAATGTTAGCTCTACAATAATATAAATAAAAATATAAAAACGTAGTAATAAATAATGATGACTAAGATATATTACATAATCAATACCGCTACTAATGGATTTTCTCAAATGTATTCCATGAACAGACAGCGACGGGAATAGAGATACAGTTTTACTATTTGTACAGACTAAAAATCTTAAAAGTACATATTTTTTTGCTTTAAGCAGCTTAGGCAGAAAGAATATAGACTTTAGCCTCTAAAAAAAATATAAAATTTTATTATTAACTATAAACAATAAGGTAGTTAATATACAGTAAATATTATCATATCTAATGACCTATACTTAACAAACACTATGTCGCTGCTCAACCGCAATCTGTTCGCGAATGGAATTAAACACTGTCTGGAATTCTTAAAGCGAACGACTACCCGCTCTATTGAACTGCACACTAGTAATTACCGGTGTTGTATTCAAATAGGACAAAGTTATTAGTTTCTTATTTGAATTCAAATATTTTTTTTCTTCGCTTAAATTCAAATCGTGATGATGAAAACTAACTACAAACATACATACTCCCGCTAGATTGGGAATCGAATCACACGCGTATGCTCCTGTGCGACGACTGGCCTGGATATATTTTTTTAATTACAATCAACGGTAGAAGCTACTCTTACAACCAACAACTCAAGCCGAACAATCCTTTTGTTTAATCATATCACTAATGTGTGATAGTTCGCACTATCACTATCACGCGCAAACAAGCAATCTATCACTATCAGTGAACGACGACGGGCAGTGAAAGTGAAGCATTCTCTCATTACATCACTTATCCGTGCTGTATCGAACATGAGGTAATGTTATTTAATAGACGTCGTTATTGAAAATGTCGCGTGCTTAGATAGATGTGTTAATTAGTCTGGAGTATATAAAATTAAAGTCATGGATGCTAATCGCATATAAAGAGTGAATCTGTTGAATCGCTATTACATTCTATGAGACTATATAACTATGTAATTTTCCGAAACACAAAAACTACCATAACTTCTTAATGTGTGTGTAGGATGTAAATACATGAGTGTTTGTTTGTGTCATGCGGTGCGGTTACAAACATATTACATCGAAGATTAATATTTGAAATGTTATCTCCTGCATTACTGGAGATCCCGACTGCAAGGCCAAAGGTCATAAGTTCAACGCGGCATATACGAGTATATTAATATGATGTTTTGTGCGTACCAGATAAGTTGTAAAAATAATCTGTTAATATATACAATTAAAAGGTACATATATTTGTAATATACTAGTACCCATTAGTGTAGGAATAGAGAGTGCAGGATGGAGAGATTGCATTCCAGAAAAGTCTTGTGCCCACCCCAATGTAAAATATATAAATCTAAACAGCACATCCATTTCCATTTGTCTATGGTTACATAACAAACAATGACCCTCTCGTACCTCCACTCCACAGATCAATAAATCAAGGATTAAACTGGACAAAACATTTAGTGAAAGCTGCACTAGTATTACGTCACATCACTATTCCATATGAAACATAATCTGTTTATCGCGACTATCTCACAGCACATCAAACGCTAATATACCTATATAATACCTGTCAAAATCGCGCTACTTTCTTTTTTATGTAATACCAGTTGGCGTATGGGTAATATGTATCGATTTGCAAAGTTAGCTAATAGTGGTCAGTTCTAGCTTGCGATGATTGGAATTATATTTTTGTATATTATTTAATCAGCCAATTACTGTCATACAATTATAGTATCATTATCACCATCATCATCACTCATCAAAACTTTTCATAAAAAACTAAAAGTCCCTTTCATTAGATAAAGCTTCAACCACAACCAACCACCCAACAGTTTCACCTATTCCAATCCGCGAAAGTATTAACCGTCCAATTAGACGTGTACTTCAATTTATTTGGCGCCGAGTACCTCTTCTATCTGTGACCAGTTTTCCCTTTGAAGTGAAATCACTTTTACACCGTACTATCCGTAAATTTACGTGTTTATTAGTGATTATAAAACTGCTAAGATAGATTGATCGGTACTGAGAAAACTTGTTGGTCGTTTTCTAGCGTAAGAATGTATCCTGCTCTAGTAGGGCAGGCAGAGGAAATCTAGTGTTAAGACACTCTCTGTTCTCATCAAGGCACTTTATAATTTATTACTTTTTATTGCTATTGCTTTTGTCTATTGTGATAATTTGTACTCATACTTAATAATGTAACGTTATCGTCTTTTAATTAAACCTCTAACCTAAAATATACATTAATAAAAAAATATATTGCCAATACATAAACTGTAGATCTTACGAGCTGCCAACTTCTTAATTGACCTAAGGCAAACACTTTATTTTAATTATGATAACAAACAAAACTAGTTTTACATGTTATGTATGTATGTCGGTCCAATCAATAATATCTATAGAATGGGTACATCGCTTCGGAAGTATTACGAAATGGTTGTAGATTACGCCAACAGTTTGTTTAAGCTATGAAATATGAATTTATTATTGGTGTCAATTACAAACTAGATTACTATAAGAATAATCAATTTTGTTTTTTATAAAAAAAATTGTAAATTACTTATTAATTAAGAATTTTATGGCTTTGGAAGTAAATTAAGATATCAGACTTACTTTTTTTTTTCTCTCTAAAAACACGTCCATTAAGGTTATGCTAATGGGAAAAACTGAAAGCATTTTTTTGGATTTAATAAGTAGGTACTTATATGATATCAAAGTAAGCACTTTCAGTTCGTTGAATTTATCATTTATAATTTTATCTTTTTATTTTTACTTTACTCGAAATATTCAATTTTCAGAAAATTGTTCAGCAGCGATACTTTTGGCTCGTTACCAGAGCTGTGATATAAAACTAATACACGTATCGTTCGCCCGAGAGGAAATCGAACCCACAACCGTCGCTTTTACAGTCACACACTTGTGCCCCTGCGCCACGACCGGCGTCAATAGCATAAATAATACACTTTAAATACTACGATACATAACTCTTATAAATGTCAAGATCGTGAAATTTATATTAGACGAATATAGACAGAACAGTCTAACAATAAAACTATTTAAGCAAAGATCGCGAGCGGAAAGCAATAAATAACGGCGTTGACGCTATTCCCGTAACTGTTAGAAATTAGGATATATTACATCTATACTAATAATATTATAAAGCTTAACAGTTTGTTTGTTTGAACGCTCTAATCTAAAGAACTATTGTTTGAAATTGAAAAATTACATTATTACTTGACAGTTAATGTTTTGAGGGGGAGGCAGAGGCAAAATAGCATAAAATTGTATGTGACAACTGCACGCAGAACCACTCAATTATGATGGTTACTTAAGTGCTTAAAAACCAATTAGTTATTGTTTACATAACGATAATAAGTAATTTCTGGCGTTACACTCAACAGGTTATTTTCCATCATATTTTTTGTAATATACTTTATCCTCAAGTCCTTAGTGAGTGAGATACGTAGTTGCTACGCTAACTACCGTACATAGCAGGATAGGCAGAGGGATCCGGGGAACCTAGTGTTGAGACACTCCGTTCCTATCAAGACATTTCCGATTCCCACTTTCGACGAATTCTATGCTTCACAATGCGTGTTGAATGTATGGCTAAACGCCATTCATTTCACATACTTGCGCCACTAATGCCACGCAATGTCTCTAAAATTCGGCAGAACACGGGGAACGGAGTGTCTTAACACTAAATTCAGTCTATCTATCTTGATGTGTGTGGGATAAAGCGTGAAGCTGATTCGATATTATTTATATATATTTCAGTCCATCGAGTAGAAATCGAACTTAAAAGCTGTCGCATTTACAGTCGCACGCTTGTACTCCTGCGCCACTACTGACCTCCAAATATGATTAATGTATGGCAATAAATATGAATATCAAACACAAAAATCCTTTGAGAAGGTAAAGAGCTATTTTATTCAAAACACATAAGAAAAATTATAGCCTATACTAATACACCGCCCGTATCTAATAGATCGTAAAATCAGATTATCGACCTCCATATTATACGCACATTATAATTTTAATGCACACCATCTTGTTAACGCTATATGTGTAGAAATATATATGTATAAGTGTATCCCGCACACACCCTGTATCCCGCACATAGCAGAGTGCGAAAAGGGAACCTATTGTTAAAGCTCTTCGAACCCATTACTACATTTCCGTTCCCACTTTTGGCATTACGTCAAACGATCCAAAAGCGCAAGTTGAAATCCTAAGTTTCCAAAAAAAAACATACATCCCTCCCTCCTAAATAACCCTCGAAAGCGTACTCACCACAAGCTCAGCAAACTTCGCGTCGAGCTCGTCTTGCGGCGGCATGGGGTGCGTGGGGGTGACCGCCTGCAGCGCGAGGCCGCCCTCGCCGCCCACAACGCAGTAAGTGATCTCGGGTGGCTCGTCATTCTGGAAGAAATATTATAATATGTTATTATTATAGGAAACATGTGTGTGTATTTTTCATATTTTTATTAAACTTATTAAACGCTGTGTTTCCTTTTATTTAATTTTTTTTCGATTTTGCTACTATAAAATAATCTCGCTTTTGTATCACAAACTTTTTTCAAAAGAATGCCAGATAGATATAAGCAAATTCCACACCTAAAATTTTATATAAGTAGTAGTTAGGGTTTTTACCGCAAAGTAGTAGCAGACCCAGAGTTAAGATACACCATTAACGACTTTCCCAAACTTTTTTTGTCTTAGTGTGACCTAAGTCACACAAAGACAAAAAAAATATTCAAACACCAATCATTACCCCGAGTGAGGAACGAATCCGAAACCTTGTACAGTCATTTTAATATAACAAGTTTTTATTCAAATATACTAATGTAAACTAATATCGTTTTATTTAATATACCAAGAATATTATTTTTATTGTTAAACTATAATTGTTGGAGCACTAGACTAAAACAAGTAAAAATTAATATCGTCGCAAAGAAAATAAAAAACACAAGCAAGGTAATTAATTGCTTCATTATTTTAATTTGGGCTCGCATTTTTAAACCACGAGCGAGATTTATTTAAAACATTTTCTGCATTTTCCGAGTTTTCGAAATTGTGGTAAGCGCAATATTGCCTAAATAAAGACTAACGTAGAAACTGTTCTGCTCAAGATTTCAACATTTAACTTTAAATTTCGTGTACTATATTTCAGCTTGACATTATTAATTGACGTCAGAATTAATTTATTATATATGACATGCATAACGTTAGATACCTCTCTCTTCTTTCTTTTGAAAAATAAAAACGATACCGATTTCAAATCACAGGTACAAGTTATCTGGAAGCTCAAATAGATCATTTTACTGAAATATCTATCCAATATCAAAAATACCACATACAAAATACACGTACGCCATGTCAAAATGACAACCTCCATTCTTCTTTATTCGGTTGAAAATATAAGATTTAAAAAAAAAGAATCGAAGGAAATCAAGAAACATTTGACAGTATGAATAAACAATACTGCTATTCAATACTTGAGCAGCGGCTGTAAATCAGCTGTATAAATATATATATTTTTTACATATCCATCGTTCGTACGTCAATCGACGAGGAAGCTTCCCCGTCGATTGTATAGAACACGCCTTTTACGGACGGCAGTCGAGGTTATTAACATTTTTACTTTAATTTGCAATTAAAATGTCATACTCAATGTTTTTTGTGGACATATTCTCAATTCTGATGCGACAGGCTGGCGGTGTTTTATTTTGGTTGGCACAAGTTTAAATATAGAATGTACAAAAAAGTCTTAAAAGTTTTAAAAATGTTATTATTATATACTCGTAAACTACACATGTATAATACGTATGACATAACTAACATTATATTTAAAAAATATCACTTAAAATGTAAAAACTATTTTTTAAAATATATTATTTTCCACAACCAGTTACGAAGATAATAAGATAAACAAGCTCTCCAACAAACAGACAAACAAACACATTGTTATAAAAAAAAAACACAATTTCCACTAATGTAAACAATGCAGCGCGAGGGTAAGCTCACAATTGCACGCATGAGTCACGCTGTTGAATCAGGGTGGCGCCTGACGCATCTCTCCTACCGTCATGTGTGCGTCTCGCGGATTCATTCAATGTTGTAGGGCTGGAACCGCATTTATTATCACAAAAAAAATTTTTTTTTTCTTGCTTCACCATGTATCACTCACGTGGTAGGCAGAGGGAACGCTCTATTCCCGTTTTTTCTGAATTCTAGTTTGATTGTTTAGTGCTGGATTTCAACGCCGGGCTTTGCCTCCTTACTAGAGCGAAGAAAATATATTTCTTTTAATATTTCATTTCCTTCCTTGAACGATTTTTTATCGTTACACGTCTTCCTTATCTGTGGAACTAAATGTAGAGAATCCGCTGATGTATTAACCATTTTAGCAGCTTTAAAAAAATATTTAATTCTAAAATAAATATTAAGTAATATTATATTTCTATAATTTAGGTGTATGTTGCATAAGAAAACTTGTAAATGAAAAGTAAAAATACGTCCGCATAAACATACTGATTACGAAATCACAAGGTGGTATCGTAAAAATCACAAAAATAAAAAAAAATTACACGTAAATTCAATAAAAGTGTAGTTATATCAAGTAAAACGTCACTTGTCTCTCAAGTATATTTGCATAAGTAATTAATTTATTATATTACACTGTTTTCGTTGGAGATAAGATGCACTTAACGTGTATGGAAAAATACGACGAAATAAATATGAAAGATAAAATTGTTGAGCATAAAAAAAACGATTCTTATGATAAATTTACTAATTACGTTTTGAAAGGAAAGAAAAAAGAAAAGACAGCTTATCGGCTAGTGTTAAGACACTATGCACCTCATTCGCTACGCAATTTTATACATCATGAAGCTGATCTTAAAGTCCACGCAAACAAAGTTACAGGCGACGACTAGTATTATAATTATACACGAACTCAAAGAAACTCAATTGTGAAGGAAATGTATCAAGTAAACTAAAAGTACTACAATTAATATCAACATTTTAATTGAATCGCTCAGTACGTAAACATGATTACGACGCATCGAACAAAAACACTTTTATACATATTTGTATAAGAAACAATGGAATATTTGATAATTATATATCTTCCTTGATAAGAAGGAACGTGAATCAATATTATAAGACAGGCCCCATCATGATGCAATGGGACAGTGTCTCACTATGATCACGACGCTTTTTATATATATATATACACTTATATATACTTATTTTCATAGAAATTGAATGAAATTTACATTTCTTTCATTTAACTACAGAATTTCTACGGCTTCGTCTGACCGAATAAGATCACGGAACACAGATATTTTATACTAACAATATTAAAAAGAATGTAAGCCACGAAGAATAAGTACTTTTTAGCTGACATAATAGTAAAATATTTAGCTTAGTACTGACTAAGAATGCTTGTATTACATTCAAAAACAGAAAGAATAAAATTAGAAAAAAAATATGAAACATTTTAGGCATTAATATAAATTTTTGCAAAAATTGCTCTTGTCAGCCCTGATATTTAAGATATAATAAGAAGACGATTCAGTATATTCGTCGATGACTTCACCGAGGTTGTCCCGAGACTCGAGAATATGAATTTATTTAAGACAATAAACGCTTTTATTTTTGCATTCGTCAAAATTTACGACTACCACTATAGATGCTACGTTAAAGAGAAATCCTATAAAATATTCACTAAAAAATTTTTATAAGATCTACGTTTTTGTAAGGTCAACTCATATAGTACTAGAGCTGATCGCGGTCTGTACATGAAAGATATATATATATATATAAGACAGACTATTATTGACAGTAGCTATCTATACTATTAGAAAATAATAAAAGATTCTTTATTGCAGTTTCCACTATTCTGTTTTGATAAAAAAATCCTCATTTTGTATATTTTATTTTATTTCATTCGGTTTATAATAAAATAAAGTTATGTCAATCTAAAGATGGATTACCGTACTAAATACTGTATATTCTAAATATAGTATTAATATAAACAAAATTATAATAATATAATTTATTGTTTTTCTCGTTGTAAAATGCTCATGCATCAAAGCCATTATAAATTGAACTGATATTTCTTGCATAGGGAAAAACTATTCATTATAAATAAATATTATGTATTAATTCGTTATGTTAGAATTCTCTATTATAATTCTTATATCATCACACATCTGTAGACAGTGATATATGGATGCGATGTAGTGATAGGACTCTCCATTCTCAACTTGCTGCTCATTTAAAATAATTTTTAATATAATATTTTATTACATTAATACAAGGAAACATACAACTGTAATAAACAATTGTAAGGACACATTGTAGGTTACACTACGTCAACACTATAAGAAACATTAAAATTAAAAAATTCCAAATACATCTTGATTAATTACGAAGCACAATACACGGTACAAAAACAAAGTTCTCAAAGGAACGACCACTTTAACTCTAATTAAGTTTCCTTTGGACATATTTAATAAAGTCTTCTAAGAAATGTGCGCATACGTATATTTATTTAACTTACGTTTGGCTTTATAGAGCACCGTCTTTTTATGGAAGCGTTATGTTTAGTTTTCCTTTTCCTCGAAAACATCTCAGCGTCCTACTCCAGCTCAGCGCTATTTTAGTTAAAAACCCCAGTTCCAAGATTATTTTGCCGAAGATTTTTGTACATTACGCCATCACACCCTTCCATATACATATATACATACAATTATAACTACACAAATCCACCAAAAGAACCTACACTTATAATATGCATTTATAATATAGACCAAGTCTACAACCACTGAGCACACGACACCTCCGTCTCCCCGCAGTAACGTGTCTCAATCGGTGCGTCCGTCCATCCGTCCGCTCGCAGCAATTAGTGCCTCCATCCGTACTGTCTCGCTCTAATTCGATTAACAATTAAATTATCGTTTATTGTAGACATATTGTAACTTTGGAATGCTTCCACAGACATGTATGATAAGTTTCGTGACTCATTTAAATATAATAGACACGAACGAACTTGTGTGGCGATACTCAGCGCTATGTTTGTGTTGTCAGAAACAGGAAATAAAAATATTTAATCCAAAAACAAAGCTCATGTAAAGTTAGTTAGACGCTGACCATCCTGTCAACCAAACCAAGCCAACCAAATTACTTATAACAAATCCTATCTTCCTTCAATATCATTTACCGAATTAAAAAATTTATAAAATCAGCTTCTCGCTGCATCCCGCACACAACAGGCAACAAGACACTCCCTTCCCCATTTTCCGCCAAGTTCTGAAGGCAATGCATGTTGAGTGGCGGTACTCAACGCCGCGCATTGGGCTCGACACCAGAACAAAGAAATGAAAATATAAATTTAAATAATATTTAATATCCTCGAGTGAGGATCGAACCCACAACCAGCTGCGTTTACAGTCACACTTTGTGCGCCCGAATGACTTACCGAATTGAATTTCGAAATTGAAAGTTCCACGAGTGAAGAGCATCCATTGATCAGAAAAAAGGTCAAAATCATATTTAGAATGGAACACAACCCGAAATGAACAATAATACATTTAAACAGATTGCCCATAGTCGTTAATGGCTGCAATTGTTATATTTTGACAGTGGCTTTTAAAAACTGATATGAACACGTAGCTGATAAGTGAAACTAGTTTCGGCCCACAGCTCCCTTCGCGTAGGTTTGGAATTAGAAACGATATCTATAGCAGGTCTATTAAAAACATCACATTGGAATATTTTATGTTTGAATTTATATTAAAATATGTATAATCAGTGCATTAAGGAAAACGCTTTTGTAATTCAGAACAGTAAAAAACTTTAATTATATACCGTAGAATAATAATGATGTGGTCAGGGGTACAACAAGGGTGTGATTGTAAACGCGATTGGTTGTGGGTTCGATCCCCACTCGAGAAATGAAATATTTATTTAAATTTATAGTTTCAACACGTAATAATACTTCGAAAATTAGACAAAAAGTCGAGAACCTAGTGTCTTACCACTATATTCCCTCTGCCTATCCTGCTATATGTGGGATACAGCGTGAAGCTGAAAACAAAATAAAATAAACATTGTATATACCAAAGGAAAGTAATAAAAACTGATAACTAATGTATGCCAATTTTGCATAGTGAATATATAATGCTAGTAATACGCAATGCATACTTACGTTCTAAGTAACATTAAAATACCACAAGCTATAGGTGACCCAATAACACACCATAATACTAGTAGAGCTATTTATATACACTGTAATCTACATACTGTGTGTAGATCAGCTTGCGAATAAACATATGCAAACACTTTACAAGAGAAATTAATTATTTTCTTTAAAAAAACTTAGGTATAAAATAACTTTACATGCAACTTATTTACATTTCACAAAAATAATATGTTTGGTTAAAGGCGCCAACATCAGGTTGGTACAACAGATTTGAATTGATTTTTATCCGTGTTCGATTTTCCTTTTATTGAGGATAACTATATATTGGGCTATATTAAAATGACATTACGTTTAATGTTTCAATGCAAGCTGCGCCTGAGTTGGGCACTAAGAATGGTTGATGCGTCGTATTCTACTCTTAGTTATTTCCATTTGGCAAAATGGAAATAAATAACTAAATAACTAACTAAAAACTAGTCTGTTATAAAGTAACTCGTTCAAAATTATTTCATTAATTCAAATGACATGCTTGCCATGACATCGGCCACAGTGTTATTACTCTTAATTAAAATTAACGAAGATCAACTCTCCTTACTTCCTGGAGGTGGAGGTCATGGGTATTTAGCATATGAACATATATAATCAGGCCGTAGTGGCGCAGTGGCACAATGATTTAATCGTGATGTGGGTTCGATAACCACTCGAAGGATTGAATTATTACTTTTTAAACTTTCCTTTTTTCGCTCTGGCACCAACGCCGAATTCCGGCATTGAATAACGCTTCTCAACACGCAATATCTATGCTCACAAAACATCTTAGCGTTAATTTATAAACTTTATTTTTTGAAAATTAAAATAACAAAAAATACATTCAATTTACGATAACTTAAATAATATTTACAAAAATTTAACACCAACAGCATTACTACTAAACAATGAGGTTCCCACAACAATGAGGTACCCACAACACCAAAAGGCGATAAACGACGTGTGCGCACCCAACGGGCCATCAGTCAGTTATCTCGATACATAAATACCTATATTCTTGACCAACATTACAGCTGACTTTCCAATACTAACAGCTTGTTCAGTAAAGCTTGTTTATTTCGACTGATCATAAGATAGAGGACTAGAGGCTAGACAGACAATTTTCGCATTTCACGCTTCTTTTTAATATATAAACAATTTATTTTATTAAGTTGAAACAAAAGAGTTTGTTTGGTTAATCGCTCTTATCTCTGTAATTAATTATGTGAATTGGGAAAAATATTTTCGTGTTACTACAAATGTAGTAACACGAAAATATTTATGTACTAAAAATATTTTACTAGTCCACCAAATATGACAGTGTGAGGAATGAGTGTAAGCATAAGCAAGTGTAAACTCTATACCTAGCTATTGTACGTTCAATGGTCGTTTTATTTCCAAAATATTTTCATTAACCAGCCAAGTATAATCTAATACTAATACTGAGATAGACTAAACAAAAAGGCATGACGAACTTTCTAAACATCTTTTAAAATTATCTTTTAAAGACATTATACTAGAGAAGACATATAATATTATTCCCTTTCTTAGTATTTCCTCCTCCTTGGAAAATTTTGTAATAAATGTATCGATAATTCTTTTTGCCGGCGCCTTTTAACAACTATAGATATATTTTTAAAAGAAGGTATTTTCGTGTTATTTAGGTGTAATTTTCCTTACAGTTTCTTAGTAATCAATCACTAGGTAATTATTTTGTCAACTTGAAATCTATCTGTAATTTAGCATGTGTACATACATATAATATACATATTTATTATATATGTAGGCGAGTAGCGCCTTCATACTTTTCACTGATCGAAAGATACGCGGCAAGATTACCTTTATGACTAAATGATTATTTGTTTCTGTATATTGCTGCATTTTTTTTGTAGCTTCACGCTGTATCTGTAAGTGTTAAGACACTCCGTTCCTTCGACTACAACATGTCCGAGGTCATGGGGAGACAGTCTACCTGTGACCTCCGGTTAAATACTTTTAATTAAAAATCATCAGCTTTACACAGTTATAAATATATGAAAAAAAAAATACAAACTTAACTTGACGCCAGTCGTGGCGCAGGGGCACAAGTGTGACTGAAATCGACTGGTTGTGGGTTCGATCTCCACTCGAGGAGATGAAATATTTATTTAAATTTATATTTCCGTTTCTTCGCTGTGGTGACGAGGCAAAGCGCGGCGTTGATTTCCGACATTCAACACGCAATGCCTCCAGAATTCGGCGGAAAGTGGGGAACGGAGTGTCTTAACACTAGGTTCCCTCCATCTGCTCTGCTGTGTGCGGGATACCACGTGAAGCTGACCAACTTACACTAAAAAAAAACACCTAATACAAGAGTTTTTACAACAACACGTGTTCTAGTCGTACAACAGATCATTGATCCAAATTATAGTATCTTAACACCTCACGCGATGCAAACGTGCAGATGTAATTGCTATCTCGATCAAGAACAATCTTGTATACCGTTTATAATTCTCGTTGAATAATACTATATTATAATATATATTAGTATAGGTATATCGTTCGTACTTTATAATGATAGCTTCATCAAAAGAGCGAAAAGTTTTAAACTTTCATAATAACCAATAATTAAATTGTAGACATAAATATGTACATGTGTACACACGTAGGTATGGTTATATTTTATTTATATTTATATATATATATATATATATAGATATATATTCAAGTTCATAATAGTATAAAATCCTAATACAACTATTAGCCAGACAGTAGACGATACAAACTGGCGTTGCGGTGAAAGTAGCACATGTATCGAACCTGCGACCCAAAGGAATCTGATATCCGGTATAGAGTTACGTGATCTCTGGGACATATAATACGTTCCGCAGCAGTAATCATGCATACCGCCAAGGCACCTATATATAATGTAAATATGGAATAATTCATTTATTGATTGATATATTTGTACTTATTTAAATAAATAATTAAATAAGGTGAAACTGTATAAAACTCTTCTATTACTCAGTGACTGATGGACTTAAAAGAGGATTTACATATACCAAAACAAATTTTAAAGCAAATTTATTAAGAATGAAATTTTGAACTGAAAAAAATTTATATAAATAACAAGAAATATTTCAAGAATCATTTGTTATTGCTTACTGATTGATAACTGAATTTTATGAAATACCTATCCAAATAAACCTTCCTACTTTGACACAAACACAGCCAACACATTCACACATTATAAACGTGAGAATACAAATGACCATTTGTTTACAAATGGGATGTGCAAGGCGTGAAAATCATCATCTATACGCTGTTAAGTAGAGAATATAGTGTTAAGACACTCCGTTCACGTACCCCCTTACTTAAAGGGAGGTGAACAATAAATAAACAAATACCCTCTTGTGGAAATTAAACCGACAACCTTTACTTTACAGCATTATACGGTGCTATTCAATTTATATAAATTGATAGATAGTAGATAGATACAATGTCAAAAAGATAAAATATTAGGAAAGACTGCAATCTAATCTGCGAGTTTATTGTTAGTTTCAAACACAGCAACAAAACCAAGTAGATGGATATTGCAACAAACAATCATTTATATATCTTATTAGTATGGACTAGGAGATTAAGAAATATACTCAAATGCCACAACAAATGGCAAAATGGTGCATTAAAATAAGATTAATAGCCGATATAAAACAAGGCGATAGTGACAGGCATTTATGTTTTAAGCGCGTAATATATATATATATATATATATGAAAAATCTTAATAGTTTTTACATAAATTAGTTTGAAATATAATTTAAATATAAATATTCAAAAGTGTAAAAATATTAACGCGATGTTTGTGGGTTTGATTTTAACGCGAGAGCTTTCCAATTTCTCTCTCTTATAATAAGATAAAACGCGGCGTTAAGTTTCGCCTCTAACATGCAACAAAATCTCTTAAATTAGGCGAAAAGCGGGGAACATTAACATCATCTTAACTCTATGGTCCCTACTTCCTTCCAGAGTTGCCAGATTTCTAGATTTTGGCGGGCCGTCGTTATAACAATGAACTCACTTGTAAGCAGGGGCACATGGGCCACCTGCGGCGCAGCGCGTGTGGCATCTTCTTGCGCGGCGGCTCCGTGTCGGGCGCGTCGCCGCACGCCCAGCGCACGAGGCGCGCGCGCGCCGCCTCCGCCGCCTCCAGCCCGCGAGACCAAGATGGGAGACCCTGATAACGAAGACAATATATTATTAATAATAGGTAGTCATAATATTAGTAGTAACGATATCCTTTAAATTATATTCAGATTGACAGGATTTGGACAAAAGCTGTTGTGTATTACAAAGAAATATTATAAATAGATAAAACAATTAATATAAGTATAATATCTAATATAATAGCTAATTCACACATCGACTACGACATCTACTACTGAATGGCTCTTAACCCGTAATATAGATATTTAATGTAAATTAAAATTATATTACTAAATGTTATGTGAACATTGACAATAACTTATGAATTTGCAGTCAAGGCTGTATTATAATATATAATAAGCAGAAACAACAAATAAAAAATACAGATACGTATCCACAACCGCGATAGGTCCAGCGGCGATCTGCGACATTTACTAGATAGCTAGTCTGCCGTATGTCACCCGTAATATACGGATTTTCTATATGAATGAAAATAATCTCTACACGCTCTCTTTATTTAGACTGAACACATACAAAACCAAAGGAAATACGCATATTTTAAAGCGTATTCATTTACATTCGCTTAAGAAATCCTAAGTAATAACACAATTATTTGTTATTACACTGTAGAATATATTTCACACACTATTGCTTCCACCGATTTTATATTGCACGATAATTAGCGCTCATATAAATACATACTTTCATAAATCACAAGTACGTATACTTATTTACTCTCTATAACGTCGTCGATTAGTGAAGTAAATATGAGTGAAGTAAATAATAAAGTGCATTTAAATTTGAATTTAAATGCAAATTTTACTATTACCTGTAATGGCAAAGGAATACTTATAATAAAACGTTTATTACCATAACAATAATAAGCCTTATTACCAGTGCGAAGAAATAAAACTATGAAATATTTCATTCCCTAAAATGGGAATTGAACCCACAATACACCCACAAAAAACGCTGCGTTTACAGTAGCTTGTGTCTCTGCGCTTTTTTAATAAGTAATAAAAAAACACATTTTTTCGTAGGAATACTTACAAGTCGATAAAAAAATTATTGCAAATCATGTGTCAGGAAACTTAAGTACAAAATCAAACAGTTTCTCATCTTGTTGTGCATAATTTAGAAATTGAATATTTTGAATACAAATAAAGGCTGTCAAAAAAAGGAAATTTTTTGAGATTGACTTTCTTTCATTCACGTAATCGATCATAATTTTACTATTTACTAGAAACAAACCTACAAAATAGTAAAGAATAACATAAACTAAAAGACCAGTCGTGGCGCAGGGGCACAAGCATGATTTGTTAATGCGACAGGTTGTCGGGTCGATTCCCACTTAAAGATATGAAATATTTAATATTTTCAAATTCCTTTGCTCCGGTGTCCAGACAAAGTGCGGTGTTGAGTTCCGTCACTCAATACGCAACACCTCAACAATTCGGCGTGAGCTACAGTAGTGTCTGACACTACGTTCCAAGGTTCCCTTTGCCTACTCTGCCATGTGTGGGGTACAGCGTGTAAATAAATCTATAAAACGTACAAGTATAACTACTATTAATATCATTAGTATAAATACTATTATAATCACAGTAACATATATGACCCCATTCACAAACTTTTATTGCTTATGTGATTATATTTTAATTTAAATCTGTTTAAAAATTCAAAACCCAAATTACATTGAGAAAATCTTAATGATATCACATCAATATAAAAAATGTGCCGAAATATGTTAATGATGTGAATTTTTTATCATTAATCATAATTTTAGATACACCATAAATTTAACACTATAACGAAACATAGGAAGGGATAACCATGCATAAATACATAAATATTATATTCGACTGTTACTAATAAATATTACTTCACGCTTAATCCCGCACACAGCAGGGTAGGCAGAAGGAACCTAGTGCTAACATTCTGTTCCCTACTTTCCGAGTGGCGGAGCCCAACGGCGCGCTTTGCCTTGACACGGAGCAAATCGTGGGAATCGAACCCACGACCAGTCGCGTTAAATCGCACACCTGCGCCACCACAGGCCTTCTAGATAATAAACACTATTGCAACAAAAAACTAAACCAAAATCAATCTATTATGCAATATGACCTCAACAATTCCCGACCCAATTCCGAATATAAAACCATGGTGCAGCCGTAGTAGGTATAGGAGATATTTCGTAACAACAAAACGTATTGTTCGCTTGAACTTTGTTCGACATTTAGTAAAGTATTGCGGGAGATCGGAACGGATGATTAGCGAGAGCTGGCGGCGTTTCCACCTTAGATCGTTTACTTGAAATGCTGTTTTAACTTGTAGGAATATATACGGGTGACGTACAATAACGTAACATGTTTTGCGGGTTCGTCTACGTCTTGAGTTGCGGGATTATTACGAAGAAATACAAATATAAAATATTTAATTTCCTTGAGTATGATTCGAACCCACAACCACCCACAACTGCTCCATGACGACACTTAATTTTTTTATTGCTTTTCAAGTAGTACCATATTTGAGCATAAGCCTACCAAATTCAAGCAATGAATATATTACAACGATCTATTATAAATGATTGTAATGTACATATGTAAATCGCATTATACACGCATTTGCCTTACGGCCTTATAAATTACCATTTCTACATCGCGTACAAAAATATCCATATCAATAGGCAAGTATTACAAATGTGGCAAATCGAATCGAGACATATCGAGGCGACCGTGAACTTTAAATGGAACGCCGGGAAACAGCTGTCGACACTCACCGCTCTCCGCAAGCACAGGGCACTCCCCTCCCCTCCTTTCTACTCCCCCTTTTGATTTTAAGTGTTATTAACAAGCGTGAAACACAATCTAATTAAGAAGTCCTTTTAAACAGATTAGTCAATTTAAGCCAATTGACGTTCTAGTACAAATTATTTTATTACAGTATAGACATAAATCCTCCACGAATCTTATTTGTAAATTAAATAAATCACTTAACGTTATCACGTTTAATTAACTTATTTATAAAGGAATTAGTACTGTTTGAGGCAGCCTACATGACATGTACCAGTAAAAGTATTCGCTCTGGTGTCGAGGTAAAGCCCGACGTCGACTTCCGCTACTCAACACACGACAGGTTCCCTTTACCTACCCTGCTGTTCGCGGGATAGAGCGTGAGGCTAATAAATATACATATATTTATATGTTATATTATAACTGTCATAACATAATAAAATATTCTCATACGATTCCACTTCGCTGACCGTACATGCGTACCTACCGTCGTTATACCGTTAACGATACATACCTAGTTAGATGCAATCAATCAAAACAACAGATTCGTCGAGTTGTTTCTTTCGACAAAAACATTGCCATATTAAGCCACACAACGCCGCCGTGGCGCAAGGGCGTCCAACTGTAAGCGCGACGGATGTGGGTTCGATTACCATTCAGGGGAATCAATTATTATTTATTTATATTTTCAATTCTGCGCTCTGATACCTCGCAATGAATTAAAAAATCAGTCAGTCGGGAACGGAGTGTCTGAAAATTATGTTCCCTCTGCCTACCTTGTTTTATATGGAATATAGATAAATATTGAAGAAAAAAAACTACATTCAATCTATCAAAACCAACGTATTCGTCGAGTGCTTCCTTCCAAAAAAAAAACATTACCATACTATACAAAAACTAACATAAAAATAACAATCAATAAAACAGAATATTGGGCGTGGAAAGCGCTTAAATCGCCCGACACATGAACAATGGGTGACCACTTACTTTCTTCTGACCGCGAGCTGATGCGGCAGTCGGTCAGGGGGTCGGCATCGCTATGGACGTCACGTAGCCATAGGAGATGTGATGGTGTGAAAGTGAAATAGAGCTATTACACTGGTATGGTACCCCGAATGGCATAGACACAATTTACTAATTAACATAGAGATAGCAAAAGTTAATTGTAATTAATTAACTTCTCGGACGGACTGTGTGGTTTTCGATTATTTACACATACTGTATACACCTACAGTTTGTTTTAATAATAATAGTAATAAGAAAAAGAAATAAGTTATTATGTGTACAATATTAGTAATGCTATACCTGTTTGACTCTTATCAAAAACAATCTAAAAAACCATATTTATTATATGTATAACTGAACGAAAACTTTGCATCAGGCATATCATCTTAAGGTAATTTAACTTAAAGGCAGCGATTGAGTGTAGTACATCCACCCATCTCAAATTCTCAATAAATAGATTGATCTGAACTAAAACTGAATTATTTATTTTACATATGTTCAAACGAGATCGTCATCGCAATGTGTATCACGTAAACAGTTCAATCGCAGGAGCAATCCGGTGAAAGTACGTTTGCATTACTATTCTAATATATCATTAGAGCAATCATTACTCAGCTATATTGTATGTAGCTTGAAAATATTTTCATGGCCAGTCGGTGCAGGGGCACACGCGCGAATGTAAACGCAAAAGGCTGTAAGTTGCGTTCCCACTCGAAGAAATGAAATATTTAATATTTTCCGTTGTGGCGCAGTTGGTGGGAAGTGGGAGGGTGTGACTGTAATGCGACGGTTGTGGGTTCGATTCCCACTCGAGGGAAACAAAATAATTATTTAAATTTATATTTTCATTTCTTTGGTCTGGTGTCGAGGCAAAGCACGTCGTTGAGTTCAACAAAGTACACGCTATGCCTCCAAAAGATCAGCAGAAAGTGTGGAAGCGCCATAATGGAAAAGTAGTGTCTTAACACTAGGTTTCCAGCTTCCCTCTACTTGTCCATATATCTTCAATACTAAATACACCTAAGCAATAACATCACATCAATTCACAATTAAATCACGTTTACCTATCGGCTTTTATCAAAGTACAAGCATCCACATTACAACCATTTACTTGTTCAAGTCTTCGAAAAACAATCGCCTTGGTGATGTACTCATATAGTTATTGTAATTATATTCTATAATACACCCATGACACTATTGACATCTGGACACCGAAATGTAATTACTTTTGAAATTATTTTACAGTTAACGCATCTCCATAATAAATTATCCGTCGATTTACCACAGCCTGTAGTATTAGTGTTGCCATTAAAATTGATTAGATTCGCGATTATTGATTATTGGAATAAGGACATTTTATTTGAAAGTCTGCACTTTAAATTATATGCATTTGAAAAGTTTTAAGGACATAATTTAATAAAAAATATTTTAAAAAAATATAATGTTTTAAATTATTCCTTGAGTTTTGCAAAATTATTTAAATACTTATTGCTTATATTAATATGTAACATTTTGGCTTCCCGCTTTATCCCCCACATGGCTATGGCAGACACCTCTGTCTGCTATACCAACTTTGTAGGTATTAAGATATTCAACTCCCATTAAAACACATCCGTCCCTACTTTCCGAACTCTAGAAGCATTGCGTGTTGCGTGGCGGAACTTAACGCCGCCGGGCCTACTTAAGAACAAAATAAATAAATAGATCAAGGAAATGTAAACCACGAATCCGGTTAGATCGAAACACAGAATTCATCACGCAAACAGTGATAAATCGAAGAACACGCCGCATTGAAAGTAAAACTATGGGATGCCTGCATTATTCATCTGGCAACATTGTGAGACGAAATACCGATAGTAGTAGTTTCTTTAGATTCACTGTACATACTTTATTTACGTTAAAGTATATTTTAATATACATTTTATTCACAATATTTTTGAACTGTCTTTTATTCACGCTTCATACCACCCAGAACAGAAGCATGGCAGAGCAAATCTAGCGCTAGAACCTTCTGCACTCTACGTGCTGCCAGAAAAATCGAAACACAATATTGAACGGCGTATCTCAACGCCGCGCTCTAATTTAACGACTCTTACTATCCACAATAAAAAAATAAATTACAATTAACTATATTAACCATAGCTCCCAATAAAAACGTCACTACCAACCAACTACCCTCCAATACGACAATACCACATTACATAATAAAAACCCGTACCTACCCCATATCGATCCAATCAATTGTTACGATCGAACCGGAAGCGGCTACCGGATCTACCTATAGACACGATAGGTAGGTAGCCGCTAATTACGTAACATCTCGACCCCTATTATACGACGTCCGGTGACGAGCCCGTTCTATTTTCTCTTCACTTGACATTTAAAACGAATTACTTTGGATAGTGCTTTTAAATAAACTTTCATGTACATTTCCTTTCCAAAAAAAAAAGTCTAGTCACTATAAATAGTACTAATATTCAACAAGATTATAATGTAAGTAATGATTCTGGTTTCAAATACTACAAGAAATAATATATAGACATTTTGCCCTCTTAGAAAAACTATCTGGACTTTAGTGGTCTTAAGAACATACAATTTTTAGTAGAAGATGGGAAAGGGATCTAAATATCTATACCAAAATATAAAGATTTTTGTAGCTCTAACGCCGTCAAGAGCTTCAAACCACGTTTCAATTACATGTGCAAATGTTTATCTTACAACTGATATGTTTAATTTACATCATAAAAATATTTTACAAAAAAGAACGAATCAAAATCGTTTTTTTTTTCGTTTAGAATTGACGATGCCTCAGACAACAAGCGCGAAAAATCTATAAACACTCATTTTATTGTGTTGGTGGTTAATAATAAATCCAATTATTAGTTATGATTTTATTAAAATTTACAATACCAAGGTAACTTTATTGTAGCAAAATTAATGCCGCACAGTAGTTGTAACGACCTACTAGTAGTAAATGCGAGCCGAATATTAAAATGAAACTAGTAGAATAAGAACCTTCATTTGCGTATTTTAAATGTTGGAATATTCGAGAGTGGGTCAAGCTTATGTATACATAAATATATATTAAATCAGCTTCACGCTATATCCCGCACACAGCAGGGTAGGCAGAGGGAACTTAAGACACTCTGTTCCCCACTTTCTGCCGATTTTTGGAGGCATTGCGGTTGAGTGGCAAAACTCAACGCCTCCATTTGCCTCGACACCAGAGCGAAGAAAATATAAACGTAAAGAAATATTTCACTTCCTCGAGTGGGAATCGAACCCACAACCGATACAGTCACACCCTTGTACCGCTACATTTTCTAATAGCTAATTAATTTGAGGCTGGTTATGATGAAGCGTCGTGATTGTAAACGCGTCGTTTATGATTTCGACTTCCAGTCGAGGGAATAAATTGTTTTCATTTTATCTGCTAAGCCTACTGTATATGACATACAGGGCGAAGCTATTATTTTTATTCTTTAATAGGAATAGAGATATATTTTCAGAGACTTTTTCACATGTACAAATCACGGAACATTGCGCTACAATACAAACGCTTAAACACACACACTTAGATAAGGCCTCGGCAAAAAAAATCTCAAGTTAATACTTTTCCTATCGTCATTGATTGTTATATATGTAAACATCTAGTGACCTCTGTTAAACCCTGACTCATTCAGCAAATTAACCTTCACACCCACGTTTCGAAAAAAAAACTCTTGACAATTGTAGAATTCTCTAAGTCTTGTAATTGTAGAAATGTAAAATATTCAACAAGATTGAAACCTGATAGCGCTGGTTAATTAATTGATTTTATATGTTGTACATCTTACAATAACAGTAATAGAAAAATAATAGAGACACTATACTAAAGGTTCTGTCCGCCTTACTTTAATGAAAAAAGAAGAGAAAGAGAAATTAATCGTAAAGTCTGTCTTTCTATCTCACACGACAAGAGAAATACGTAAAAAAAAAGAACACAAAAACAAAAATGACACCGTTATATGAACACCAAGCCAAACCTTATAACAGTATTTGTACGTTATCATTGAACTGTAATGTTGAATTTTAAATATTTAACACCCCTACAATCGATATTTGCCTAGCAAACTCAAAGTGACCTACTTTACACAAAGCGTTTGACAATATAAACATTATTAGTGAATTAAACAGTTATGATAATACAGAGTGGTGCAGAGGAAAGACGTCATCTCAAAGACATTATATTCCGAATCTAAATATGATATGTAATTTCTAAAACTGCATTAAAAAATCTGTCATTTAATACTTGTTTTTGTTATCAACCCATTGTGTGTGTCCCAGTAATTCAATATTGAAAAACATGCATTTCCTCTGCACCACCCGTTATAATACCTCCTTGCGAATTTAAAAACGGACAGGCGAACAGTAAAGTGCTTCAATCAGGATTCCGTTTTTCTTTTGAGGTACGAAACCCTAGTAAGTAAATTTTATTTGCACAAAAACTTTTTACAAAGGAAACGATTATACACACCATCCTGCACTAGAACTGGACAATATTCCCATATAAAATCCCATTAGGCATACCTCTATGATTTCTATATTCCGCTGAGGATACAAGACTTGATAGTTCACTTTCAACTACAATCATTAGGCATATCTGGGAAAGACGTGCGATATCCATAGAGGCATATGTATAAGAAAAATCTTCCTTTACTAAGGTCCGTATATATAAAGCGCTCTCAATTCTGAGATAGATCTTGAGAGCGATTTAATGATGCCGTACATTCATAGATTATTAGATTCATAGATTCAACTCAAAATAATTATTTTTAAATTTACTAAATATCTATTTTACTAGAAACTTTAGCTATCAACGTATGGATAATGTTCAAAACAATAAAGTTATTAGATCACTATAATAATTGTGTAGTACAAGCGGGCGAAGCCGCGAGCAATTCACTATTCTTTATATTGTAGGTATATTACATTATGAGAAGGCATCAGGTACATCACAGTCATTAGGCGTGCAGTCGTAATGATTACGACAATTACGCGATCCGTACTCACTTTTGTTACTTTGTAGTTTGTTCCCATGACTCTTTCTTAATTTACTTTTTTTTATAGTAAAGGACACGGTAAACGAGCGTTCGGATCACCTGATGGTAAGTGATCACCGCCGCCTACGACCCCGTGCGACACCAGAGGAGCCACAGGTGCATTGCCAGCCTTTAAAGTGGGGTTCGGCGCCGGGGCCAGCATTACCTAATACAAAACGGAGTGGCAAGAGCCACTATTTAACGCCGGTTTTAAATGCCGGGGATGGTATTAATCCGGTCGAGTCTGCCCATGCGTGTTGCCATTACTGGCGACGTGACTCTACCACACGTACTTTAGTCGCCTCTTACGACACCGACAGTCCCAGGGTGATCCTATTCTAAGGCGGGATCACACGGGATCACACTTCACCAGAGCGAAGAAATGAAAACATAAATAAATATTTTCTTATCTCAAGTGGGGATCGAACTCACAACCAGTCGATTTTGCAGTACAATTTGTGCCCCTGCGCCACAACCGGCCTTAAAATATCGATTAATATATAAAAGGAGATGTCCATATTGACTGACTGACTCTTAAAGATCCTTCGAGCCTTCGATTCTTCGATCTTCTTCGATTCTTTTGTCGATATATAGGTAACAATATGCTCGTAACAACAAATATGCACCAGTTCACATTAATGCAGCACAGATAACATCTCCAAGGCGCATGATAACCCTGGTTGTCGAAGGAAATGCCCAAAACAGTACGTTCACAGACGAAGGTTGCCGCAACCTCTCGTTAACTGGACCGTTAATTAACACATCAATCATAGGTATAATATAGGCATATCACTTTACGATGTAAGAGTTATTAGATATTAAAACTCAATGTCAGATCTCATTAAAATCTTAACAGTGTTATATAAAGCAAAAAAGTTAGTGATTCTATATCCTAGATATTTATATACTCTTAGTTTTCATTGTATCCCCGCACACAGCAGGATAGGTAAGACACTGTTTCCGTTTCCATTTTCCGTCGAATTCTTGAGGCATTGTGTGATGAGTGGCAGAACCCAACGCCGCATTTTGTCTCGCCACCAGAGCGAACAAAATGGAAACATTAAATGTTTTATTGCTTCGAGTTGGATACAAGCCTGTCGTGTTCACAGTCACACTTAATAAATATGTTCAGGGAGATTAACTTAGGTTAATCATAGATTTTAAAGTAACTACAAGTTAATATCAAAATATTTTAAATAGTTTATATATAATTATAGCCTCAATAAATTTTGAATATAATTAAGTCAGCTTCACGCTGTATCCCGCACACAGCAGGTTAGGCAGGGGGAATGGCATCTTAAGACACTCCGATAATGTACAAAATAGTACATTATTTAGATAAATACACACACATAGATAAAACTTATTTATGTATAGACCACAATAATACATACAATTTTCGGGAAATACTATAACATCCTGTATCAGGGATATTTCTAAACAACTCTCAAAAGTAGGAACATAAAAAATCAATAGATTTTGATACAATAAAAACAAAAATAAAGGGGGAGTGCTAGTGCTAGTGGCGCCACAAGTCTACCCCAAAAGCAAAGTGAATATCTCACGTGCAAGAAGATAAGCAGCTGATAGAATGATAAAAAATATATATCTTTACAAATGGGTACTGTATACGTAAAAACGGGGTAATCTTTTAATGGTCGTAGTAGTAACTTCAAACTATATATAAAACTATTTTAGTTGTCATTAGTTGTTACAATAAATCATGAAAAAATTACATAATGAAAATAAATTATTATGTAACAACGTATTCAATACAAACGCATTCTAGCTTAATTCTATCATAAATCAAAGTTTTAGGGACAATCACAGGACGACAGACGTAATGGATCGATATGATCGCGGCCTTTGAGACTTTAATACGCAATGTAAACACCTCGAACGTCAGGACAAATTGTATACTTACATACGACGTGGTGCAGTGGCACAAGCGTGTGACTGCACGACGGTGGTGGATTCGAATCCCACTCGAGGAATTGAAATATTTTGATTTTCTTGCTCTGATACTAGGACAAACTCGACTCGACTTGACTCGACGCCTTCAGGATTTGGCGAGAACTAGGGAAGGAAAGTCTTAATAGGTACTGACTGTCTTAACACTAAGATCCCAAGTTCCCCTTACCTACACTACCATTGCCAACTGGATACAGTGTGAAGCTTATAAGATTATTTAAAAAAACTTAATAAAAAAAATTATATAACTAATATAAATTAATATAACCAATAGAACCACTTAACATCACAAATGAGAACACCAATGTCTGAATGTCTCACACAAGCCAGACGAACTCAGGCCATTATTCAAACAAACAGCGCTGGTGACAAGTTACAAGGCATGCGGAAGCCAGAACAAGTGGAACGAGTATAAAGATAGGCCATCGAGAATGCGTGAGTGCTTCACAGGGTTGCCATGTACGGCGAAAAAATTTTAAATATATGGGTCGTATATTTTAGTAGAGTTATTTAAAGACAGAATATGCCTTAAATATTAAGTAAAATATAACATCAGTAAATTCACTATTTCTAAAATCTATTAAGTACTGGACTTGAACAAAAATATTGTTTCAGAGATAATTAAAAGATATGAATTCTTATAGCTAATAGATATTTGATAATTAACTTTTTATCAACCCTGAAACAATAACAGTGTAAAATACTTCTATGTACACATGCACTATTGAAGGAAACCGTCCTTTTTCTACTTTATATAATTGTAAATTATTCTACTTCGTCGGAGAGAAAGCTCACTTGTTGATTTACTTCGGTCGCAGGACTCGTAAGACATAAATTTATCAATATATGAAATAACATTTACTCTAAAGATAGAAGTAAAAGTTATAGTTTATTGACGATATCCGTCATAGCGAAACTATTTCTTTTTTTTTTTCGATCAAAGCAGGGTAAGAGACAACCTAGTGTTAAGACACTCCGTTCCCCACTTTCTGCCGAATTCTAGAGGCATTGAGTGTTGAGTGGAGACACCCAATATCGGTACCAGAGCGAGGAAAAAGAAAATAGCAAATATTTCATTAACTCCATTGGGAATTAAACTCACAGTCAATCGCGTTTATAGTCATACGTTGTGCCCATGCCACGATTGGCCTCGATTACCATTAAAATGGTATCATATGTAACATATACACATACATATACATGTATATAATATGATGAAAAAGGCCTATAAATATTTAACACAAACCATGTAATAGGTTAGTAAATATTAGGCAACAGATCGTAGTAAAAACGAATATAAAACAAGAAGAATCACAAAGGTCAATCGTGATGGATGGAACGGAGGCACACATTCTAGAGTGGTCATCGTATATTAATGAAAACTGAAACTAGATTAATGAAAAATAGAGTAATGTAGCAATATGTTATGTGGACGTTATTTACCTGCCAATTATAAAAAATGTAACTGATTGTACTTACCTCTCTATATGAGCGAAAAGTAGAAAGCAAAGTAATTTGAAAGAACTTTTTCTGTTACGGTCATGTTAGATTTTTTTTAGTTTCACGCTGTATCCCGCACATAGCAGGATAAGCAGAAGATATTAAGAAACTTCCGTGCACCACTTTCCGGCGACCTCTTGAGGCACTGCATGATGAATGGCAGGATTCAACGCAGAACTTTGCCTGGGTACCAGAACAAGAAAATGAAAATATTAAATATTTTATTACCCCAAGTGGAAATTGTACCCACAACCGTCGTTTACAGTCGCACTCTTGTGCCCCTGCACGACGGCCTCATGCTATTTCTTTTCTAGTAAAGATAAAGCAAAAAATGTAGAATACGTTGTCTTTATTGTTTTAGGCTATTTAATTTTTTACATGTTTTCATACAGGCAGATGCAGTTTCTTCATAAGAATGTTGAAGTAAAGTCAGCGATAAAATAATGATAATCATGTGACCGCCAAACAAAGTTATCACCTTATCTACTATCTACTGTTCCGGAGATACTTCAATGTAAATGTTTGTGTACATTGTACTGAATTTTATTTACAGTAACAAATCTTAGATACGATAGGAAGTAACGAAACGCAAATAAAATAAGAAAATATATTATATAGAATATATAATATATTTTGTATTATGTAAATATATAGTATTATAAAGAAAGAATATTTGAGTACAAACAAAGAAGTCTTTGTCTATGGCGGACGAAATCAAAGAAAGTTAGATATTAATGATAGTAAAAGTAAATCATAATACTATAATGGTAAGGAGACGACCCCATCAAACAGCACGCTAACGACCTTTCTTAATGAGATGTAGAGAAATAAAGTAAAAGTTGTTTTTGCTGTTGATTCAAATCTTTAACTGACGAAGGTTACAAGAACTTCGCTGCAGAAGAAATTTTGAAAGTCAAACGTCACGATGAAATCAAGATAATTTCATTTGTATGTGAATCTTTTACGATCGCCGTATTTTACAAGGAGTCACCACTTGCCTTTATTTGACTTTAAGTGGCTGGAGTAGCTTTCAAGAAATTGTCATAAGTTGTATGTTGGCAGGAACGAGTATACAGCGGTTAATAAGTAAGCACTTGATATTTGGAAAGATGCATTTATGATTTACAAAAATATTTCACCTTCAAAAGTGTTGAAATGTAAAATTTCAAGTAATACTAGTCTTTTTCAATATGTTTTTATATCGAAAAATTCCAATTCGACATCTGATATAATTTATCATCTCATATGATTTTACAGAATAGGTTTACTTTAAATAAATAGAGGCCAGTCGTGCCCCAAGGGCACAACTTACAAGCGTGTTTGTAAGCGTGTTTGATTGGGTGCGCGACAGGTTGTGGATTCGATTCCCACTCGAGGAAATTACATACATACATAGCTTCCCGCTTTTCAGGTACTCATGCTTTTTACGTGACCGTCCTCCAGTAGCTTCGAAACTGTTTTCGATGGTCAACTGAGGTCTCACCCTATACCTCTTACAAGTCACTTTACCCTCATAACTCTTATTTTATTTTAATTTTTTCTTTGCCATTATTTCATCACTCAAGTTTCGCTGCCGTATAACAACGTCAGTACCAATACTGCACTTTGTACGGCCAAATGCGCCGTTTTTCTAATAAGGAAATTAAATATTTTCATCTATTCATGTCGAGTCAAAGAGCGGTGTTGAATTCCGCCACTCAACTCGTTTTGCCTCCACAATTCGGTGGAAAGAGAGAAAAGAAGTGTCTCAACACTAGGCTTTATTCCCCTTAACTTACAACTCTTCCTTGCAATACGGTATCGTCCAGTAATAAATATTTATAGGCTATGACACAATTTACAAAACCATTTTCTAGTTTGCTAGTGTATTGCGCAACAAGCAACATTGATTCAAATGTTTAATACATTTGTGTTACAAAATTACACTATTTCTCAATATAAATTTGTGATTACAAAATATATGTATTTACATTGCATTAATGAATTTATTGAAAAATAATTTATTTTATAAGCGACGTTTTAATTTAACCAATATCAAAAAAAGGTAAAAATTAATTTAACAAATTGCAATAGTTGCACAGTTTAGTTTTGTATTTCTTCAGAACAAATTCTGTATATCAATCATGTCTTGTATATAATAAAATTTATCTCACAATACAATCATAAATTCGTAGAATTACTGCAAGAATATTACAAGTTTTTCCCGTTAATACATACATACGTATAGGTTAAACTCTTCTTATACTTACTGAGAGACTAACCGACACCGCATTGTCACTAGACTAGGATTATTTACTGTTTTGTTCTCTTCTTTATGGGGTTGTGAGCGTACCCAGTTAGTTATCATAAGCATAGGAGGGGGACACCCCCCTACTTTTTATTCCTACGCTAAGAACCCCAGAAGGGGAGTGCACTCCGCGAAGATTTCTCTCCTTACTCCCACAGAAACTGGAAAACCACACTTTCCATAATAAAGTCCGCGTAAACAAAATTGCAGGCAAAAACTAGCTTAATATAAATAGTGTAACAATTTTATAATTAAAAAAAACTCACCACATTGATTTTTCCGAGAATATGGTTTATCTGATCCTTGCTGCACATACTGACGTCGTCGTATAAAACTTGTTATTCAATACACAAACACGTGCCGTCACAGATTAGAATATTATCTTAATATTATCATCACAAGTCATTTCATTGTACAAACTCTTGTTTCCATCTTTCTTTCGATCTGATACATTTGGAGGTCAAGATTTTTATTTATATTTAGTGTAATAAAGCATGCAATTTTCTAATTGAACAATTACGAGTATGTTTCGAGTTTCGAGCTAATGACATTTCCAGATAAGAACAATTCCTATTTGAAAAGTGAATACTTACGTGATAGCTAGTAATAATTTAGATTTGTGATCTCGATCCCCAATACAAGTACAAAAAACATTAATGAACTCAATAAACTTGAATGAATCAATCTGTATATCTAAAGTTATCAACAAAATAGTGTAAAGTGAAAAATTCTATAAAACCAATCAATTACTCCAATAGCAAATAGCAATTCTAATAGTTTTTGACTCCAGTCGTGGCGCAGAGACACAAAGTGTGACTGTAGAAGCGACACTACCCGTCGCTTCGATCCCCTCTCGAAGAAATGTAATATTTCGCTATGGTGTCGGGACAAAATGCGGCGTTGAGATCCGCCACCCAACACACTATTCCTCGTAAAATGGGGAATGGGGTGTCTTAACACCAGGTTCACTCTGCCTTCTCTACTGTGTTTTTAACTGCAATAGTGTTTGTATTGACACGAATATAATTAAAGTGTATAATTAAGTTTTTAATGACATTACGACATAGGTATCTCCGAATGTTGGCGTCGAGGCGCGAGCGTGGACCACATCATGCTAATGACCGATATTGAAGTGTAATTGTTCATTTAAATTGTTTCATTACTGTTATTATGTTACGACAGACAAATTTATTGACTTTAATTATCATACTATTATATACAGAGTACGGCGTTGAGTTCTGCCGCACGCTGTTCTTAACACGCAATGTCTCGAATTAATTGAACGGATAATGGAGAATACAGTATCTCAACACTAGGTTACCATTAACGTCCTACATGCGGAATTCACCGTAAAGCTAAAAAATATATTGAGATTGCCATGATTTAAAAAAAAGTTTGATATTTTACTATCAAACAATAATATCTGGATTTACACCAATTTTTATAGTACCAAACCCAGAAATAACCTATGTAATTTCTTTAAAAATCTATATTGTAGCAAAAAAAATATTAGTTTAATAAATAAACTCTACATAGACAGACGCTATATAATATTATACAAAAATGTAATCAATAAATATAGAAAAAAATTATAAATTTCAAAACATTTGCATATTTTCTAAATAGCGCTGATGAAATGACAGTTTAATTGTTTAATTTGTCGCTTTGTTTGCCATAAACGAGTTGTCAAATGGAACACCATGAATATGTGTGGTCCAATGCGTGCGGTAAAAAATTATATCTTATTGGTCTATAGCAGTTTGCTATATATAACCAATATCTTATAACAGTGTGAAAAGGTATATGTTTAGAAGAAAATTAAAATCATACTATTAATGTATCCCGCACTGTATCCCGCATACGAAATGACAGGCAGAGGAGTACTATCTAAAAAATAGTCTAGAAGTCTACTAGAATACAGCCACAACTGTAACCGTTAAATATCCAAGGTTTGTTGTTTTGATGAGCCATCAAAACGCTTGATGAATATTGATGAAAGGTCTCGGAGGTCAAGTGAAAAGCACAGTGTAAACGTCACAGCTAAGCTAAAGCCACTTTCGTGGCACTCAGTTTTCTATGATTAAGCTGACGTCAAGCCGTCCATTATGGATTATAATATATCAAGGATAGATATTAAACTTGGTTAGTATTAGGTTAGTGGTTATAATAACAATTGAAGAATACATAGATCAATGTGTAGAAAGTACACAGTTAAACCTTTTGGCTGAAGTTGGGATGGGCACAATGTATCCCGCGAACACCGGGGTAGGCAGGGAGAACCGAGTGTTGAGACCGCCGAATTCTAAAGGAATATTTCATTTTGTCGAGTGGGGATTGAACCCATGAGCAGTCGAGTTTAGACACACATTTATGCCCCTGCACCACGACTAACCTCTATGGAGTGGTCATGGCTTCAATATTACGCAAGAGCCAAGTCCCAAAAAATTATCCCCATATAAAAAAAATAATTTGAAAAATCTACAAAACAATACAAGCAATATTTTCAAAGTGACTCATACATACATACATACATCCAAAAAAAAAACGCATAAACCCAATTAATTTAAAAACACCTGTATTACCAACTCCAAATTAAATCGTCCGCTATTCAAATATAATAAAATCGATATAAATCGTATCGGCGTCTACCCATTCTAACTTTCCACGTGTTTACATTCCATTGAAAACGAGAGCGCTCTTATATCACAGCCGCACACACACCTGTAAATCTACACTCGCAAGACTCAAACTCAACAATAGGTTGAAATAGAGAATAGAATTTTACGACAGGTACGCCATTTCGTGGCATTCAAATAAATAATTATTAGAAGATAGCTTTCACAAAAAACTACAATTGTGTTTATCAAAAAAAAACCGTCATGGGTGTTTACATAATTTTTTTTTTTTCACCCGTTTGCGTAATTTTGATGTAACTTCACATTTTTCTAGCTATAAATGTAAGCAAATTGCTTCAAACTATCTATAGAGTTATATAATGTTAATGTGTAGTTAATAGGTATATAAAAATACTATAACTTTCCTTTGATAATAGACAAAATAAAATATCACAAAAAATTTACATACAAAAACAACAGTGATGTAATGCTCCCATAATCTTATCTCACGCCTTTGCCTAATTCATATTTTTTTCACATACATATTTTGATAAAAGCCTTTCACTGTTACATAAATTAATTAAGGTTGAAATATCTTAATGGCAACAAAATGTCTTAACATTCGGTTCCCGAGTTTCCTAGGTCTATCCCACTATGTGCGGGATACAGCGTGAAAACAAAACAACAATTAAATTAAAAAGAAACCGAAAGAAAAATATCCAATTCCATGTAAATTATAGATAAAATAGTACAAGCAGTTTGGTAATTGTAATATTTATTGACCAACAGTACAATAGCAGGATGTAGAAATAAAAATTTCTCGCGGTAAGAACAATTTTCTTGTGTCTAACACCAGTTACACCACCGCCACCACCAGATCAAAAGTTGCACCACTGCCAGTTTTTGTAACTTAATACTTATAAAATATGACCTTCATCAAAATATTTGAAACGACACTACTGTAATTAATTAATTTACCAAAAATAAATTAACTATTAAAAGATTTTTAATATTAATATTTCAAAAGAAACATCTGTTTATAAAAAATAACATTTAAATACTAAACGCATAAAATATTTCTTTTAAAATTTGATAAACCAAGATATTTATTAATTAGACCATAGCAAGCAGTCAAGCACTTATACGTAGAATATCGAGTTCATGTTAGAATTGTCGACTTACAGTGCGTAAGTACTACAGCCACAGGTAGACTATATATATAGTCTAGCAGGTACAATAAACCAAAAATAATCATTAATACTTATTAAAAAAACATATTAAAAAATTGAACGTAGCGGGACGTAATATTTTTAACGTTTCCTTAATAAGTATTTATGTGTAAATTTATAGTGGAATAACACGTTAAAAAAATATATTAAAAATCATTATATTCTCAAGTCACATTACCTAAATTATACTATTTCATAAACATAATATCAAAAACTATTTACTTGGCTCTGCAATAACCCATAAATTTTATCATAAAAGCTATATAAGAGAGCAATTTTCACGTCACAGTATGTACAGTACATGTGGGCTGTGACAAACGTTGCAATATAGGAACTGACGTGCAAATGAAGAATAAAATTGCCATAATACGTCTTATAGCTGTAATGGCGCAAGAAATATAAATAAGTAACAATATGTTCAGATTAACCTTTATAGCGTTAAAACTACGCACTGCCTAATAAACATAGGTCAGGCGGCGTTAAGTTCCGCTTCTTAACGCATTGTGTTCGAGTTTGGGCGGAAAGCGGAGAACGAGGCGTCTTAAAACTAAGTGATCACTGCCTACTATATATATATCTATATATATACAAGACAAACAACAAAATACTAAAATATAAGTGATTAAAAACAATATATAGTGCATATATATACAATAGTGTTCATTTTATAATAATAATTCGTTTGATTGTATAAATAATATCTATTACTAAACTGGAAATGTTATTTCATTAGTAGTGTTTTAGATATCTTGGTACAACTTTCTCAAATTGAAGGGTAGAAGAAAATTCAAAATTACTACAATGAACGAAAGATCAAAAACAGAACTAATAGTCTTATTTTTAGCATATTAAAAGTAGGTTATATATATATATATATAATATAAATAAATAATAATTTTCCAATTTTAATTTTTAAAAAATGACAAAACGGCACTGTATTTGCACTGCACTAATTAAGGAAGTAGTGCACTTTCATGCAACGTATGGCGTAACTTGTGAATCGACGAAATTAGCGAATAATTTACTTTTCCGATAAGTTAATGATAAATATAGGAAGTCAAGCTACGCTAACTAAACTACATACTTACGTACGTGTTCTTGTACATCTTACGTCCAATTCTATAATATAATATATCTATCTATAATATAATATAATTAAAAATTATATCATATGCCTATAAAGTAATACACGAACAACAAATACAACATTCAAAACAACTAAATAATACGATTATAACAAACACAATATAAATAAATAAACGTATGCACGTGAATAAATATTAAGAAACCTAGCATTAAATTATCTTCTTTAAACGATTATCAAACACTTTAAATGTAATAAAAACGCAATTTACATAAAAATATCTTATTTCTGGTTAAAAAAACACGGGAGACGCACTCGTAAAGGCTCACTGAATATAACTTCAATTTTGCGTAGGTCATTTAGTAAAAAAAAAAACTAATATACCCTCAATTTTAGAATATTTTTCTCATAAAAAAATTGTAATATCTAATTTACTACGCCACAGGTTATTAATAGGATATTTAATGAACGATTTAAAAACGATTAATTAGAATCGAATTTTTATAATTTAAGTAAATAGAGCGAAGAAAGCGAAATTCTAATATGTAATTACATAAAATCGTATAGTGTTGTATTCACGATTGAGATAAATAATGGTCGCAGAATCAATTTGTATTGGCATAAATAAACACATTCTGTATTCTGATCGAACGTTACGCAAAACAACAATTACTCGTATATTAATATTAATCGCTACGCTTTCCTCGCTTACTAGAAAGGTCACCAACTCGAAACGTTGAACAGAGATTTAATTCTAGGTTCACTTCATTTTTTATGATATCACCAATAATTATTAACTTTTTTCACAATTACAATTATTTGAAACGTTTAAATTAAAAAGTCCTCAAATTAGTAATTCTTTTTTCTAACTCAATATTACCTGCGCATCGAAAAAAAAACAATCCTTATAATAAAAATCGAGACCTCATAAAAAAATCGATCACAAAACACTGGCACCTGACACTGCTATTACATATAATAAAAAAAAAAAAACAAAATACTTTCGCCCGTTCGTTCGGAGGCGCGCGTTTCGCACAGTACGCGGCAGGTGACTGAAGGTGGTCGAGGCTTCGCGGCTACGGCGACAGTACATGTCACGGTGTGGTAGAGAAGAGTTTGAAAATAAACACTACCTTACCGATAAGAGACGTTGTTAGAATGCAAAGTGGAAAATTGAATAATAGTCGAGCGATTGTCATTAACGTAATCAGGTTTTAAATATCCTTAGTAAAGACTTACAAATGACGGTGCAAGAGCTTCAATAGAATGTGAGAAGCTTTATTAAAGCTGTACAATTCATAGAATATAATTTTATTTTATAATTTTATTTTTATTTTATACGCTCTTCACGCTGCATCCCGCAACGAAACCTAGTGCTAAGACTCTCCGCGGCGCAAGCGTCGGATACATCTATACTCGGAAGTAATTAAGTATCTAATAATTTCTGTTCCTCGCACTGATAATAAGGCAAAGCACAGTCTTCCCCAATTAACGTCGCGACCGGACTGTCTTAACACTTTGACTACCTTGCTATATGCAGGATACAGAGTGTACAAGTAAAAAAAATATAAAAATAATGGCCGACCGTCATGGACATTAGGGAATTTCACGGATTTTCACGGCATTAGGGGAGGCGTATGTCCAGCAGTAGACTTCGAAAAGCTGATGGATGGATGGATATTGTTTTAATACAAAACATATTTAAAAAAAATGTAAAATACATTTAAAAATTGCCCACAAAATAAACATTGTGCTATATCGACATTTACCTATTTTGGGAAATGAGCAGTTGTCACTTTCAATCAAGATACGCCCGAACGAGATTCATCTATCACGATAAGAGTCATGGCCGTTGAGTTACAGAGGCGGTAGTAAATTAAATAGTTTTATCTACATAATATTTACATATTTTTTATATAATATTAATAATAATACTTTAATGAATATATCACGTATACACTAATTAAATTAAATACGTAAACAAAAGATCATAATTGACAATATATATATTTTTACTATGTCCCGCTATTTCCCACACACAGCATAATAGACGCAGGGAACCCAGTGTATAGACACTCCGTACCCCCATTTTCAACCAAATTTCTCTATTTTATGGCATTACAATGATTTTTAGTAAAATATAATTTAAAAAATAATGTTGAAATAGACTTAAATATTATACTAAATACTTAAATATACAATTTAAACAAGGCAACGGTGTCAAATATATATAAGAGATATTTCCTCACTGGATAGTTCGTTCACAGCTTGTACTGAAAGTTGTCCGTAAGCTTTCCTTTCTTAAAGTACCTACTCGAGTACCTACCTACTTAGTCCTTTTCTATCAAGATCATAAATGGTTATAAAAAATTATTTTATACCTACTTATCTCTCGTATTAAGATAATTTAGTGATTTTTTTTTTATCTGTTATAATTCTACAGACCTTCAGTCGGTATCCTTTTTTTTATTTATACTTGGAAAAAAATATGTGATAAGAGCCTGGTGTTACAACATTTAAAGATTTCTTTTACATTAAATTTTTACAGATAGGTATTGTTTATTCAATGCTGTTAAATAAAACTTAAAACAGTCACTCCAAGCAACATTCTGTAACAAACTAATTACTAATGACTCTAAAACGCTAGAACATATGACTCTAATGTTTTTGACCTCAAATAAATAACACCCAACTTGAACTGTCAAAAATATTACCAAACTTTGAGGTGTTTTCGTGACAGTTGCAAAATGTTGAAAACGAGTTTAAGAAAAAGGATAAAATTAAATAATTTTGTAACATTCATTTCAAGAAAACCTGATAGTGATCCGCGTTCACAGGTAGTGTATGTCGGTGAGTGTAGAGTGGCGAAACTCAACACCGTGCTTATCCCCGACACGAGAGCGAAGAAATATATTATTAAAAGTGCTATTTTATTATAAATAATGCAGATACGGTATTGAATTCACAAAGACACTAATGCAATTATTTAATATTTATATTTTATTGTCGCTATCACAACATATTGTTTCTTCTGCATACATGTTAGTAACGTCAATGATTCTTCGAAAAAACAATCGTAAACTATTTCAAAGCAAACAAAGCACTCACGATCACCTTCATTTTAATTCGCGCGCGGCTTTAATAGTTTTGCCATGCAAATAAATTACTTCATTGGGCTCGGTTTTCTAGATTAATTAATAATTTAATTGTATACGTATTATCTGCGCCTGTAAAGTCTGTATATTAATATATATTTCTTAGCTTCACACTCACGACAGGGTAGGCAGGGGGAAGCTGGGAAACTAGTGTTAAGACACTCCGTTATTTCCGTCAGTCTTTCAGAGTCATAAATACAATTCCGTTTTCTATTTTCCGCCGCATCCTAGAGCCTCTGCGCGTTGAGCAGCGGAACTTGACGCCGCGTCTTGCTACTTTACCACAGCTAGCAAATGAAAATATCATACATTTCAATCTCTCGAGTGGGAACCGAACACACAATAGGTCGCGTTTACAGTAGCACGCCTGCGCGCCTCTGCGTCGTGACTGGCGTCAATACAATATAGTTTATATTAACTAATTAAAAATTTAACAACTATAATTTCTTGAAATCGAGTCAAATCGAGTCATCTGTTTACCATTATTCTGATATACCAGATACAGGAAGGGTAGTAAATACGAATGTAATTACTAGCTTCTAGCTAGAAAAAGATAATATCAATAATATTGCTGCGACGAAGTCAAAGGGCCAATGTGCATAAATTTTTTTTTTATAAAATGAGATTTTAAAAAAAGCCATACGCTTTTATACTTTGTCAGAGTTGACTGATCAAAGGACTGCTTTAATAAACTGATGGAAAATCGTTCTATAGTTTTATAATATAAAACTTATATAATATAAACCTAACATAATATTCAGTCGTAGCGTACGGAGCACAAACGTGTGAGTGTAAACGTGGCAAGTCGTGGGTTCAAGTCCCACTAAAAGGATATGAAATATTGAATATTTTAATTTTCTTGTTCTGGTAACGAAGACTCAACGAAACTCAACCAAATCAGCGACGAACGCTGGGAAACGCTGCCATCTCTATCTCTAAGGAAGTACCTATGCAAAAATTTTTTTTAAATCACTTAACGTATCATTGACCCCAACCAATTTTTATAATATAAAAATCCCACATAATTAACTACCCACAATCTACTATGAACGTACACGAATAGATCTAAATTACTTCGCTTCATAAATCATACCAAAGAAACAACTAAACATATAATTATGACAATTAATATAAATACATTATTATATTTATACAAAAAACAGTAAGTGATACGCTTCTCTAAAATGATTATCGAACCACTTTCACAAATCGATAGCCAAAACGAACGCACCGGCAATCCATCTAAACGCTCAATCAATCACTATCGAGCACCTGCTTCTTTATCGGCCATTGTCGCTAATGTTTTCTAAACAGGGTAAAAAACTTTAAAACGTAAAGGTTTCCTAGACACAACAAGTCTATTGAACAAGAGCAAAAACCTTTCACATTCTTCGATATCAAGAAAGTTGAAAATTTTGTCGGTCAAACAATTTTCACGGTTAACAATTTTTAGAGTTGGATTCGTCTTTGACCTTAGCTAACGTACGTAGTGAATAGTCTATAGTAAATATTAATTGATCATATTGTGACAATAAGTCCGTCTTGGCGCAGTGGAACAGCGTCTGATGTTGTAGGTTCAATTCACAATTCGGGGGGCGATTTTTTATTTTTCCCACATCTAGTAACAACAGATTCATCACTCAGCATTTGCAGTGTCTAATCTAAAGTAGTGATTTCAGACAAAAAGATTAAAGGCCAAATCAAGACATTTCGAGATGTCTTGATTTGGTTCTTGCACCTTGTAAAATATAGGTATATTCATATTGACATTATCGAATATATATAAGTTATATGTACAGGACTTACTGGCTTGATCACTTCGCTTATATTTTATCAACTGTCGTCAAATAAATAAATAAAGCCCCACAAAATTTATGCCATTTTGAGCAGGTAAATATATATTAGCATATTATTCGCTATCTGCACCACTAGGTTCGAGACGCCATATAAAAACCAACGCAAGTCAAATTTATAGCTTGAAGTAAATTACAAGACCCCAAAAGGGTTAACGAATGCAAGGATTTTTAAAAGTCAGATCAATATAGGTGCTGATGATATTTAAGAACAAGAAAAAAAAGTTTGTTTTCCAATTTATTTAAAAAATATATTATCATTTTTTTTCTGTATTATCGTATTTGAAGCATTATGATATAAAAATATATTATGACCAAAGGAAAAATATATGTTCTTAACTTTCAATAATGAACAAAACAATAATTCAAGTAACTTTAAGGAAACTCTTATACAGGTGGTACCCTAAAAGAAAACTAAAAGAACACACGAAATTAAGCACTTTATTTCCAAATAACCACAAATTGCCACAAAGCCTAATAAAAACAAAACAAAAATCTCCTCATCACCGTCTAACAGAGTCGTGCTTCCCCGTCATATCAAAATGGGGTAAACAACCTCAAAATGCGTGACCGAGATTTCGTAATAAACGCCGCTGTTACAAAATGCTATAGGAATTACTACGGAATCCAACGGGAATTTTTATTTTATTAATTTTATACAATTGTTCGGTTATAATATATTCAACTTAAAAATCACCAGAATATATCTAGTTACAATTAAAAAATAAATATATAAACAAACATAATAACATATACTTTGTAGGGTTACGGGCCCTACTTGGCGGGTTGCAGTACGCGTCAAATGCATTAAGCGTGAAACCATCTAACCTAATTGAAGTAATATGTATGGCAAGTATGGGTAGCGCTATGTGACCGTCGTACACGCGAGGGTCTCTGCTTCGTAAAAGGCATACTTTTTAATATATACCTAATATTATTTTTACCTTCCATTCTAGTTATATACGACACATAGCAGGGTAGGCACAGAGAATTTGGGAACCTAGTGTTAAGACACTCCGTTTCTATTAAAACACTTTCCCATTTTCCACTGAATTCTCGAGGCCACCATTTGCCTCATTACTTATAGGAACTCGAAAATGAAAATATTCAATATTTCATATCCTCGACAGGAAATTGAACCCAAAAACTGTCGCGTTTATAATAACCCGTTTGTGCCGCAGCGCCACGAATGGCACCACTAGTCTAGTATCCAGGCACTATTGATAAAAGTAATAAGCAAAACGTTAACTTAAATGTGTGAAATCCTACTATTAGACATACTACCAAAATATGATGATACAGCTTATTATTAAGCTTCTAACCGTGTTCTAAACCTATAAAAAATTACAAATTAAAATTAATTTCAATTAGTTCCATTATTTCCGCATTCCCAAATAATCTAAGATGGACCACAGAACGTGCCGACACGACAAGTTATTTATATGTTAATAATAATAAACTGAACATATAAAAGCGATTTAAGCGTGATACCGAGAAAAATTGGAAAATAACACCCAGAGTCACGAACCGACTACGGTCGTTGAGTCCGTTGAATCCAAAACGAAGCAAGGCATTCTGGGAATGACGGTCGACAATGGCCTATTTAAAAAATATTACAATATTGATTGGTAATAATAAAAACATACAACTCGCCATTGTGAACGATGATACGTTTGTATGAAATTTAATAATAATGGCCAACGTTGCTCGAAATAAATGACGATACATTGATGTGAAAAAGTCGCAAAGAATACATTCTATCACATTATATTGAAATAAAGAAATAAAATATTTTAGTGTATAATTTACAGTACAGAATAGTACAGTAAGTACAGGGAACAAGGCGTTGAGTTCAATTCGACGCAATGTCTCTAACTGTGTTTATTTCATACAGGCCTAGTATATACTACTAATGGTTTGTATAAACTACATATACTAACCGTACACTATACCAAATACTACTATATACTATACTTATATACAAACTTGTATGTTCAAGAATTTAAAATAATCACCCAAGGCGTTTATATATATTAATTCTAATAACACCGTAATAGGAAGGATTCAACAAACCGAGAAAACAAGACATACCTCAACGACTGAAGCAATAAGATAACTTGCTATTTAAAAAACATAAAATAATGAGAAAAACCTTAAGAAATCCAAACAAAGTATTATTAAAAAGCAAAGTGAGTTTATACAAGGTTGACAAAGGTGACAAGTAGTTTCCTGGTCATGACGCTCTCACATATTAGTTAAGAGGTCTGACGTAGAGAAATTAGTTATCACTTATTAGTCACATTACATGTATCGTTCTAAACAAATAAAAGTTTCCATAAAAAAATACTTTATGGCGTTTCTAATGTCCGAAGCCTCCGTCTGTCTTGTATAACATTAAAGATTAAATCAAATTCATAATTTCTATTTACCTATCAACTTTATTAATTTTTAGTTTCACGCTATATTCCATATATAGCAGCAGGGAGAGAAGACCGAGTTAAAAGACACTCCATTCTCCGTTTTCTACATGAATGCGAGACGCAGCTCACTGCACTCTCTTCTTGCCAAAATAGAGAAGTGAAAATAATTAAAACTTCCGAGTGAAATCCTTTTATTGTTCCGCTACAATGGCCTGAATCTAAGACATTCCATTTCCATTAAGACACTTCTGTTCCCCACTTTCCGCCTAATTCTCTAAGCACTAGGTGATAAGTGGCGGAACCTAACGCCACGCTTTTCCTCATTACCGAAGAGGACCTCCAGAACGAAGAAAATAAAATATTAAATACATCCATCCGGAATCCAGCCCACAACCGTCGCGTTTACAATCACATGTTGTGCTTCTGCGCCACGTCTGGCCTCAATCTATTTAATAGCAATAAATCAAAATATAGTTCTACGTATTTACCCTAAATAAAAGTAAAATTATGCAAGACGCAGCACGCAACAACAACAAGCAGAGCAGCGCCTGAGCATCCAGGTTAACGACAGGTTGTATTAAATTGACTAGAAAATATCGTCTAAGCATACACACACGTCATTATACATTTCGTTTGTTCCATTGTGAACGGTAGATTACTTTTGCTTTTTGCTTAAAAACTATAAATATTTTGACATATTTTATATTTGTTTTGTATCATTATCTACATATTATAATACGTACTCTCGTATTTTGGAAGATTTATATGTGTCTACTAGATACAAAATGTGTATGATATGCACTAAATGCCTAAATATTGATAAATTACGAGTACAAGGTCACATTAATGTCAATAACAATATTTTAATTATTTTCAATATTATTTATTCCGTCGTCTAAACTTTGCTTATCACGCGCGGGGATAAAGTGTGAGATTAAATAAAATTAATTTGCCGAATGGTTTGCCGAAAAAGAACTAATGACACACTCTCATATCATTTAGATATATTTATTTATATATATATATTATATTTTCAAAAAGAAAAAATGTTTCATACTACTACATCAGAAGGGAAAAATAAAACCAACATCCAAACATCATAAATAATCACAAAACATAATTAAAAAAGATTTAGTAAATCTTATGGGACAAGTCTGCCCAAAATACTTTAACAGAATATATTTTTGGATACCCTCCTTTCTCGTCTTCCGCATACTATTTTAGGATAATATAAATAAGGAATGGGTCTTTTCAATTCGGAGACAGATGTTGAGCCGTATGTAAACACGAGACCGGTAACCAATCACTGGCTATAATAGCAGTATACAGAACATTTTTACGGTAACTATCTATATTTACTGTCTATTTCTATGTCCGTGAAATCCTATTACAAAAAAATACGATAATATATATATATATATATATATCAAATTTTATTATCGTGTCATATAACGTAGCATATGATCAACTTCAAATCCCGAAAAAATTAAAATTATTGCTAAATCTTTACACAAAATGTAGTCATCAAAATCATGTAAATTCGTTCAGTACTTTTTACGTGAAAGTGGGAATACCCGCTCATGCTTACAAACGTTCACATTTATAATACTAGTAGGATAGAACTTGTTAACGTAGTTTAAAGGACTGATGTTTTTTATAAATATCATCGTATGTAAAACTAAGCTTTTTCTTGTTCTTTTGTTCCAAGCGTGCAAGTATACTCGTAATTCGCCAACGCCGCGTTAATTGGAAAACACACAATAAGAGAATGCGTGTTAAAAAGTCTGTACCTTTATCTTATTATCTTTTTCTTTCATATCGTATCTTTTTATACTACGTACAATAATATTCGACATTAAATATCACAGAAATTTAACGTTAACAGTAATTATTATTACACCAACATTAATATGTTATTTAGTAGCGTAAGAATTAGAAAGCATATATTTAAACAGCTATAAAAATAGATTAGAAGCCATACTGGGAGCGATGACAAATAAACGAACTGTCTAGTTGAGCGACGCGACAATGGCTACAGCCGTTGAAAGTTAGACAAATATGTGATACGTTTTACGACTGATGACTCTACCAGAACTCGGAAGTGAAGTCAATTTAAGAAAGTCAATATTTTATGGGAAAAGCATGTACAAAACCGTAAAATGAATACGGTGATGATGAAATGCGCAGGTTCGTACTCGAAACATTTTCTATAATAAATACTTTTACTAAAAACTTTTCGCCATCTGCACGTACATGGAAGAAATATGAAAAAATGGCGACGTCCAATGCAATGACATCCAAAACAATGGTTTTCAAAATGATGAATGGTATTTTGTACTCGCTGAACACGTACCTACCTATCTCAAAAACAGTTTAACCCATTTTTTACCCACTCACCCACTATTGTATTTCGGCAAACTTCCCTTAACATTTTGCATTTGTTTCATCTTAATCGGTTCAAGCGCCCACGATGCCACGATGCGCACAAGCATACTCTAGCTAATACGTCAATCAAACATCAAATACATAACGACATGCCTGTTCCACTAATCACGTACCCCACGAGGTGTTGTAACTAATTTGTTAAATAGTTCCATTTACATAGATTTGAATATTGCAATGGATTACGTGTAATCCGAATGGAAGTACGGTGTATGGCGGGCCACGCTTGCTTGAACACATGTTCGCATATTTCATATTTGATTATTTAGCCTATTTTGTTTGTTTATAGCTTAGTAAATAGTACAAAAAAAAACAATTGACCTCGTTGAGAGGTACATTATAGGATTTACGCTGGACCCTATCCCTATACCCTATAGATATGTGTCAAAATTAATTTCTATATAGCATTCGAAGTTATTTATGTTATAAATTTATATTATGCTATAGAATGATATTATAAAAATATATTTATTCCTTTTTACTTATTTTTAGACGAAATTTGAAACTTCACAACGGTAAACGAAAAGAAGGTACAGAATATGTTTATCTTAAGATTATCTATATATGTAAACCCATATAAACTTTAACGACAACGTGCCTTTCCGTAAAGTACGTACAAGAATAGGGACACCCATTACCGATGTCCCGATATCTCAAACTACTATAACCAATGGAACTGTCGAATACTCTGATTATAATTGTGTTAAGAGGTCATCTCAAACTTTCTATATAGCACTCGAAGTGCTGACGTGGGTGTCCGTTTGATTGTTCATTTGTATAAGCATACTTGCAATATAATTACTTATGAAACCTTCACTTAAGTTGTTATTTATGACACAAAAATAACTAATAAAAATAAAAAAAAATTCTAATTAACAACATTACATAAACTAAATTTGAATAAAATATATTCAAATTATTACATACATATCTGTTTTAGCTTCACGCACACAACAGCGTCAAACAAACTAGACACTCCGTAACCCGTTTTCAGCCGGATTCTGGAGACATTGCGTGTTAAGAGAAGGGGACCTCAACGCTGCTATGATGCCTCGACACCAGAGCAGAAGAAATGTAAATATTAAATATTTCATTTCCGTGAGTGGGAATCGAACCCACAACATGTCGCGTTTACAGACACACGCTTGTTCCCTTTCACCACAACTGGCATCAACATACCTATAAATATTTACTACATCATTTTAAATATACCTTAACATTGCGCATCCACAAACAGAATTTAAAGTTCAAGACAAATCTGTCAAATGTGAGAAATCAATAAAGCTTTGTGTATGAAAAGCACGACTTTGATTCCGCCACTTAACACGCGGTATCTCGAAACTTTAGGCGGCAAGTGAAAAAAGCGTAAACTCTTTACGCTTTTTTCACTTGCCTATTAAGCATAATAATTCCTAATGGCCGATACTGAATACGTGCAATTCATACCTGTACAAATACTGTCTATTCATACGGCGGAAGTTTTATAAACAACATATATTTATTTACGTCAATATAAACAATACTTCACATCTGAGTATAATTCTAGTGCTAATTGTGATAGTTGATTGATATCACATTATATATAAATACTGACTCTTTTTTAAATACCCCGTTCCCATAAAGACACTTTCGTTCTCTACTTTCCGTAAAAATTCTAGAAGCCTCGACACCAGAGCAAAGAAATTAAATTGCGAATCGAATTGTAAAGTAATACAATGTGACAAGTGTTGAAAATAGTATGACAGCGACATGTGTAGCTGTCTACTAATATATAAATTAATTTAAAAAATACACAACATTTTAGAGAACAAAAGAATATAAAAAAAAAATAGCTTATACACACACAAGACAAAAGAATTTGAGAACTTTATCGCTTTTATGGCTACAAAATGAAACTTTCACGAATATTAGTCATACAATAAAACCTGTTGGATTGAATAACCACTGCGTTACTATTTATAACATTATTGCGAAGACGCTCCACAACTCCGCAGATTACATGCGAACGTCGCAGTGTACCGGTTTCGGTCAGGTCAGACAGTTGGTAAAAACTTAAATTTGTCGGCATTACTTGATATATATGTGTACTCCTATATGCTCTTGCTTACTATCGATTTAATTTGTTTTGACGGCCGTTTTTTATACGTATTTCACTTTGCGGTTTAAATGTCATACTTATGTCATAACAGTTTATTTATATAAGAAAATTCTTTAGAGTACAGAGACAGCGTCTGACTATGCGCAATAGTTATGTCTTCGATTCCTATTCAGGGATAACTTGTTGAGACATGCCATTTTTTGCCAGCTTCACGCTACATCCCGCACAGAGCAGGGTAGGCAGAGGGAACCTGGAAATCTAGTTTAAAGACACTCCGTTACCTATTAAGATACTTCCGTTCCCCTTTTTCCACCGACAACTTGGTGCATTGCGTTGGAACTTAGCGCTGCGCTTTTCTTTCAATATACACTACATAATTTAATTAAAAATAAAACAGAATTCTTGAAATAATATCTATAATTTAAATAAACATTTATAAAAACATATGTGAATATATTATAACACGTCAAAAAAACAAACAAATTCCGTTAACTAGTAACATTATTCGCTATTACGAACCAGGAAATCCAACGGAAGCGTTACTTGGTAATGCTACTTTTATTTAGAACGCGTTAACGTTAACATAACCAATTACTTAAATGTTAATAATTTTACTTCTTACTATTTTTATTGTTTTACATAATAATGTAGGTTTTATTACTAGCGACTATATAACAATACCAGAACACACACACTCAGCAATCTACAAATTTACAAAATGATATAAATATAATTACAAATTTGAATAATATTTAGATAAATGTATGAATCATAATTAAAAACAGCTGTTTTCTGGTATTTCTTACAAAATGTTTAATTTTTTTTTAAGTATTATCCTACATACAGGGGATAAGCGTTGGCAGAGAGATCCTAGAGTCAAAATACTTTCGCTTTTATATAAAAAAAAAATACAACACTCCCTTACAATCGACACTAAAAAAAACAACCAACTCTACCTACCTAATTATTTAAAAAAAAAATAAACAAAACAATTGACGTCATCGTGTTCGTCCCGCTTTCTTTGCGTCGTTTCCTTTGAGAATACCTACCTACCTAGATAAATATGCATCGGTTATGGGTTAGCAAGCAATGGCACTTTGTTAAGTGCACTCTTGTGTAGAGTGGAAGGAAAACGTAAGGAGATGTGCTTGTACCAATTAGCGGCGGCGTTTAAATGATAATTCAATATTTAATCATTAAAATGTTGTTATTTATTATTAAAGCACCTTGTTGGACGAATGCAGCGTTGAGTTCCGAGTCAACAGGCAATGCCTGCAGAATTCGGTAAGAAATGTCTTAACACTAACCCAGTGCTTTAGTGTCGTCCAGGTTCTCTCTGGCTTCCAAAAAATTAAACGAGTGATGAAGTGGGTTCAAATACCCTTCAGCGTGATTACCATAAGCCATATTATTCCACAGAGATATTTTTAGGCCAGTGTTCCCACCTGGCCTCCAGTGGTTTTTTCCAAATATCCCCATGGGTCCGCCGAATTTTCTAGAGCATTGTTGCCAGAGCGAGCAACCGAAAATAATTAATTCCTCCGTTCATATTGGGGATCAAACCAACAACGACTGCATTCACAGACGGCCGCCGTGTCGCTGCGGCGCGAAAATAACTGGTCTTTATATCAATCATAGACGATATATTTGGTTAAAGAAAATACGCTTCATTTCATTATAATAATCTGCTTTATGAATGAGTATAATTTTTAACAAAATATAAATAATTTCAAAAACTATGAATTTTACGACTTATGTGTTACTGTTACTTTCTCATGGATAACGTTGTTAGAACTGGATCTTGTTAGAACTGGATGGATGGAAAAAACACCAATTTTTTCAAATAAATTAAGAATCATCAAAATCGGTTCACACAGTCTAAAAAATCTTAAATAAATAACATAAAAAAGACAGCCCAATTCATAACTTTCTACTTTTACAAGAAGTCTGTCAAAAAGTAAAGAAAGACACTAAGACTTTAAAGTAGTAAACACATTTAGATTCAATATTTGAAGTACGCGACTTCACACACACAACAAGTGTTCTTTAAAAATGAAGCACGCCTAATATATCATTATCGACTATAGTAATGATAAATATTAAACGTTATCTGCATAAGGAATGTAGTCCGAGCGTTGGGTGCCGCTTAATTAGCAAATTAACGAATAACTATCAATTTTAACCTAAATTACGGTTTTTGCGACAAAATATGAAACTTACCAGAATTAAACATACTATTTACACTTAAATATATTAAAATATGTCTAAGAATGCGGCCAAATATCTTATATAAATTTGAAAAGTGGCTATTTTGTTTATGTTGTATAACCATAATAATATATTATGTATCGGATATATATAACTAGTTCAACTAGAACAATAACCATAATTACAGAAAGAAAACTTGCAGAACATAAAAAATACAGCAGCTTAAGATATACAAGATATTTATTTGTATGACGGTGTCTTCTCAGCCCAACAGACGATTCATTCCCAGAGTACACGGTCGCGGCATAAAAGTGCTTCTATCCCAAAAAACCCACTAATATATACTTGGTTCATACTCAAGCAGAATAAGCAGGTCTTTTAAAGAAAGCGGAAAGGGGGGACAAATCTCAGCCATTGATGACGTCACACGAGTCAGTAGTTATCATCCAAAAGTCCAAGAGCGCTCTTCACACCAGCATATTAAATATTAAAATGAATATTAAAAGTCACATAATATTTTTTGTCTTCGATAATATTAACAAATAAAGACAAGACAGAAAAAAAAAGCACACGGAAGCGTCGAAGCATGAATGGAGGCAAAAACTATCGAATTATCATTTAGGCACGCCCAGCTTAAATAACCGTTTGATTGATAAATTGACATAAATATCAAATGATATAATTGATATTAGCATACGATGAATATATTATTATGCTGTATAAAAAAACAGGACAGCAGATTGTGTAATATAAAGTTATGGATGTGTGTAAAGAGATTGAAGAGCTTACTTATATAATTTTATCTATATTCCTATAGTTAATATTATAAGGCTTTAGTTTGTTGGTTTGTTTGGTTGAACGTGTTAATCCTATAGTTTAGGATTTTAGAATATTGTGTATAATGTTTTGACTCTGTCTGAAATTATTTCCATTGAAAGCCGCAGGCGAAGGCTTTACTTATATATTACTATAAAACGAATGAATTCTAACAAAGAAGTAGAAATTCTGTTAAATATATTTGATTAGAACGATATCTAACAGAAAAAAAATTATCATAAGAAGGACAATAACATGTTAATGAAACAGAATAAATACTCAAATTAGCACTCTTTAGTGTAAGTTTACGTCATTATACAACTCGACCACACCTCGTCCTCAATCTACATTTGTTTGACCAGTTAGTCATAATTCTTCACTTTTGATAGCAGACAAATACTAACATGGTCTTCTTTAGTTAATCGTTAATAAACATTATTTTTCTACGAGAAATAAAGAACAAAAATAATTTTAATTTGATACTTAAAATTAATTAATGAATATTATATTAATAATTAATTAATTAATATTTGGGGGCCGCCGTGGATTCGCGTCCCACTCGAGAACGACAACATAAGTAGCTACAAACATAGGTTCCCAGGCTAATACTACCTACGCTGCTATCTGCGGGATACAGTGTGAAACAAAAAGAAAAATTTAAGAAGAGTGTTTCCATCGCGGTTTTGCTCCATTAATTGCACAAAAATATGTTCACTTTGTCTTATAATAAAAATCGCATTAAATCATATATCTAAGCCCGTATAAGACGTACAGACGTACCGTATGTCCGTGATTCTGATAGAAATAGAAGATACTTTGTAAAGATTTATAAGTTATATTAAATCTCAATTCTATATAACATATTCTATACTTCAAATAGCCAAGCCAATTCTCAAAGAGCCAAGACATAAATCATTTTAATATTTTCGCCCTACTTAAATTAACATTAGATAATAAACAAAGAAAAAGAAATAAATAATGAAATATTTCAAGTGTTTGTAGCAGTCTACGTACACCATTTATCATATGTGAACATTTAAAATAATTTTAGGTTCTACCGTTCAGACCTTGCTCGGAAGTGCCGCCCCGAGGCTCGCACATGGGCGACGTGATAAATTATATAGGAACAAATAAAATTGACATAATTTAATAACATTTTATTATTAATTCTTGTAATCGGCCTTGTAAGCTTAATAATTTAATACTTTTATTTAAATTAAAAGAATATATCTATAGGCAAAATCAATATGTTATTGAGTGGCGTATGGGCACAAGCTTCTGGCTATAAACGATACGATTCCCACCAGGGGGAATGAAATATTTTATATATTAATTTCCTCTCTCGTGGCAAAGCGCGGCGTTCAGTTCCGCCACTCAACACGCAATGCACTGAGAAAGGCGGAAAGTGGAGAACGCAAGTGTCTTAATGGGAACGGACGTTTCCTCTGTCTGCACTATGTACGTGATACAGCGTAAAGCTAAAAAAAAATAAATTGATTTATGAACTAATATCGTATTAACTTTGATAGTACAATTGTACATATAATATATTAATGTCAGTGCACTTTTCTATTATTTTAACCGATGCATCGTGTAAAATGTTCCTCTAAGTACTCAACAACAATGTTTCTCACACCGGAAAAAAAAAATAATCTCACTGTTTACACTACCCAAGACTCTCCACATTCTCCCTCATTTTTGGCGGCAACATTTGTGTAAAGTTGTCACTTTAACGTACTCAACTCGAGTTCACACGTGCTTACAGTAATAACGAAATGTGTAGACAATGTCTGGACACGAGGGCCCTCATTCGTATAGCGTTTACTGAAAATACATGCACCAATGCTGCATTTGTTTTTTTTTTCAATTTCACGCTGTATCCCGCATGCAGCAGGGTAGGCAGAGAGAGCCTAGTTTCTCTCCGCTAGTGACACTCCGCTTCGCACCGGTGTTGTTGTTAATAATCACACGCTTGAGCGACTGCGCCACGATTATATTGAAGGGGTTGCTTTTATTTCAAATGATGGCTGCCCATAGAAGTGTCACCGCCACTTAGCGTCATTGTCACGGCACGTGTCTGTGATTGTTCTGAATACATAATTAATTAGTAATACAATGGACTAATATTTATGTTTAACACAGTCATATTTTTTTTCGCCACTCAACACACATATCCTCCAGATTACGGCGGATAGAGTGGAAAACGTGACTCAATGCAACGGAGTGTCTTAACACTAGGGTTCTAAGTTCCCTCCGCCTACCCTGCCATATGCGCGATACAGCGTGATCCAAAAAAAAACATCTAACCTTTTCTATACTTATACAGACACTAAGATACAAAGCGACACTACACTCCCGTCAACTAGGGTTCACACGTGCCCAGACCGTTAACGAGGAGGGCAGACGCGCAGTCTGGTTACGAGGGCTCTCGCTGGCAATCTGTATCTGTTTGACGGCATACGGTACTTAGAATTTAAATGTACCAAGTGACGTTTCTACTTTTCAAGATGACTTGAATTAAAAAACTCCCCGTATACATTGTTTTTGCCCGATGTGATTTTTTTTTATTGCCCCTATTGCTTTCATAGTAATTCAAAGTGGAAAACGGTAGATACTTTTCGCATAGCTTGCTATATTTGGTATAAAATGCTATACTGAAAAAAAAACGCAACGCTTGAAACGATATCAAAATATTATTCGATATAGAAGTTAAATAAGATAACGACTTAAGTAGTCTTATTTTAAGGTATCTTTATTTTCCAATTGAATCAAGACATAAATACAGATTAACATAAAAAAATAAAACAAATGTTGAACGAGAAAGTACATTATTATGATTATAAATTTGTATCAAAAATGAAAATGTTTTTATACTAAAATCTTAACGACCGAAAATATATTAATAAATTAAATATTTAAAAAATATTTATATACATACATCGTAGAATTATCAAGGAAAAAAGTAATTCGATAGGGGATTCAATAGCCTAAACAGATCTTAAGTATGAAATTTAACATTTGAATTTATTAGTTTCTGAAATAAAAGTCTTATTGCTTTTTGAAAAATTCTTGCTCGTGAAAGAGTTAAGAATAATCTAATTATTTAGTATAATTGAATAAAACCAGCCAATGTCTCCGAGGGGATAGAAAGAAACAGAATGATTTATCACTATTTTCTCACTGCTCACCATACAATGTGTCGAACGTGCCTATGTATGATAATAAAAAATATATAGGTACTATTATTAGAATTAAACTACATCTATATATAATATAGTTATACAATTTATCCGATACCCGAAACGTTAGGTAGTGGGTGTAACAAATCAATAGGTGACCTTGTAAGTTGAGAACACGGCGTCGCTCTCAATCACCCATTGTTTCCCATTGTGTGTACAAAAACACTCCACTGGCCTTCTTCGATTACAAAAAATTAAATAAACGATAAACTTTTTCTTTAAGTTTATCCCAACTTTTCACGTAAATAAATTGACTCTCTCTCTCTCTCTCTCTTTCAATTGATCTCATTACCTTTTTTGTTACGGTTTCATTAAATTAAGACACGTATATTTCAGCCGTGTGTTCCCGGCTTAGAATAGGATCACCCTGGTACTGTCGGCGTCGTAAGTGGCGACTAAAGTACGTGTGGTAGAGTCACGTCGCCAGTAATGGCAACACGCATGGGCAGACTCGACCGGATTTAATACCACCCCCGGCATTTTAAACCGGCGTGAAGTAGTGGCCCTTGCCACTGCGTTTCGCATTAGGTAATGCCGGGCCCCGGTGCCCTTCATCTCCACCTTAAAGGCTGGCAACGCACCTGTGGCTCCTCTGGTGTTGCATGGGGTCGTGGGCGGCGGTGATCACTTACAATCAGGTGACCCGAACGCTCGTTTGCCTTGTCCTCTCCCATAAAAAAAAATTATGAACTGCAAATAATTTTAAATTTATTTATGTTAGCCAACTAATCAAAGGGCCCATAATTGCAGATAGGTAAATTTAAAATTCATACACTTATATTTTTTATTCAAGCAACAATTACGATAAAATGCCTTGATATTTATTTATAAAATTCCCCGAATCCGTATCCCAACAACACAATAGTATTGCTTAGATCCTACCTACCTCCCTCACTACCGCACACAAAACATCGATCAAATGTAACTTCCAGAGTAATGATAATAGCTGACTTGGCTCTCACATTTTCCAGCAACAGAAACACCTCGCGAGGGCGTAATTAGCGAGAACAACAAAGCCCACCGAGCTTTCTACTAATTCTAGAGACCGGAGCTTGCGGAAGCTTTTTACTTCTTCATTGTGGTTACTTAGTATACTGTGCTTGGTAAAATTATTCATATACAAATATTTTTTTAGGTTTTGAGCACTATACATAGACATAAAAAGTGAGCAGAGAGAACCTGGGAACCTAATGTTAGGACACTCTGTTCTCATTAAGCAACTTCCGTTCCCCACATTCCGATTCTTTAGTGAAATAATTTAATATTTCACTGCCTCGATTAGAAATCGAACCTACAACATGTCGCGTTTACAGCCGTACTCTTGTGCCTCTGCGGCGCGTATGACCTCAAACAATAACAATTAATACATCCATGTTCATATCAATAAAATATCAATATTGATGCAATTGAATTATAGTTTTATTTTTTATTTTAGTATGGATTCGTCCTATCAAACTTGCAAAGCATGGAAAACATTAAAAACTCATCGTGATGTAAAGCGTACATAGAATACTTAGTTCTAGTATGTATGATAGTTTACCGCTTTTTATTACTGCCGCATTTTCCAAGGAATTCCTCTCATTAGACAAATGAGGATAATTAAAGTGAGTGACAGACGCCGTACAGACGTCACAACTACCTATGTACATATTATACAATTCTTTAGTACTTACATAGAACTAGAAAAATCTCCATAAAGACACCAGAAAACAGAGTGTGCACAGAGCTTTATTACAGACAAGTTCCATTTATCCCGCATATAGCAGAATAGACAAAGATGATCTATTCTTAAGACATTCATCCGTCTCCCAATTTTCAAGGCATTGCGTTTTTACCAGCGGCAGACAATGCGCGGTCAGCTCGTTCTCGGTCAGACGTTGCACTCCAACAGTACGGCGTCATCTAATATCATAAATTAAGAAAAAAATTAACATTTCATATAAATAATATGTCTTGTTCTATTATTTCACATACAAATATCACTGGAATATAAACCCGCATTCGACATCCGTATCGTCGGTGACCCCCATTCGATGGGCACGTAGTGGCTGGCCTTCGCTCGTTTTGCATCTTGTGCATTCGTTGCGTGGCCGTGTTTGTGCATCAGTGATGTCGATCCATCGATAAACTAACACTAAACAGACATTTTAATATTTAGAGCACTTATATATGAATAAACATTTGTCCTTGCTAGAATGTCCGTAAAAAACATCCTACTACTAATCCTTATAATATTGTGAACGTGAGAACGTGAATTACTGAACGCATTTAATTAAAACTTTACAGTAATATAGTTGATACCTTAAAATAGCATATAGGCTACAATTGGATACTGGATTCCTGATCTATCTAGCCTAATTCCAATCGGCCGTTTCGGAGTCTATAGCGAACAGACAAACAAATACAAGAACAGACAATTGTATGTATGTGTATATATATATATACACACACACACACATATATATATATATATATATATATAGGTTAGCAATAGATAATATTAACTACAACAGATGATGAAAGAAAATATTTAAAAAAAAGTATACATATTAATTTGTCACCCATCTCAACATAATTTTCCATGATAATTAATATAGAAATATCGGGTGCATACAACATTTTCAGATAAATCGATATCTGATCGTGCACGCCAGTACAATGTTTTACGACTAACTTTCACTGCACATATTATAGCTAATCCATCATGATCCTATCATCGATTACGCCATTAATATTTATACGTATCATGTACTCGAGTATAGAATAAAATCGATACACGGCACCGCACTAGCGGCTCTAGCTCGTATCGTACGAGGACGTTAAACTGATTGTTATTCTATAGGCGAGCCATTGGTCCCCTTTCTCCAAATTACATTGCTTCCTTCTGTTATAAAAATATAACAATAAAATCACTTTCAAAAGAAAAGGTAAGCCAGTTTCTCTTTTAATAATGTATTGGCGTTGACAATTATCACTGCATAAATAAATACGGTCAATATAATTGTCCTAATAGCAATTGCAAATTATTCGTAAGTTACGAGATAATGGAGAAAAAAATAATTAAAATAAATAACAATCGAAGTTTTTCGGGTAGCATATAATATTCCAAACCAGTTTGCTACAAAATAAAGTAACATGATGGAATCAATTGCTTTTTATACCTCTTATGTATATCTCGTTAATACTTCTGCACGCGTTAAATACCTACTGAATAAAATTGTGTGAACCACACGAAACGCTATAAGGAATGCAGATAAGGATCGTAATATTTGGTAGGAAACTAATTCAAGATTTACACACAAATAAACAATAAAATATGCCTATTATATGATATCTTAAACATTTATAGGTAGACTGTTGTCCACTTTGAGTGAGAACACACGAAGAGTGGACTCTTTGACCACTTTTACTTTTTAATCAGTTATTATTACGCACTCTGTCTCCTTATGCGATAAAGATGGAAAAAAATGAAATGAAGTCATTTTCCCAAGTCAGAATCAAACTCACAGCCAATGCGACATACCGCTGTGTCGCGATGTGTTTTTCATACAAAAAAATATACTTAATTGATTTTAATAAGGCAATAGGTGCACAAGTGCGAGTGGCCATTGTAAACTGGCAGGCGCAAGTGGTCAATAAAACCTTTATTTTATACTACACACAAATTAAATTAGTTATTTAATATATACATTTTATTACTTCTATTTGCCTGACTTTTCTATTTACAAAATTTTTTGACGAATTTAAAATTCATCGATCTCAAAAGTTAGTTCAATGCGCCGTGTTTTGATTAACAAAACAAAAATATATAATAAAGAATATCTAAGCAAAACGCTAACTGTACCAGCATGTTCATATACTTCTTATAAGAATTTATCTCATAAAAAAACATTAGTATACAGCTTTTAATTGTGACTTCGCCCAAGTGCTCAAATGGAAATAACTAAATACTGTGTTAGCCACGGGTTATGTGCGCGTGACGTAATATAGTATAAGCCTACGTAGACAAACAGACAATCCTGCACTTAATTAGATTAGCACATTCAAACAAACGAGCTCTTCTATTTATAATATTAAGTACAATAATAGAATAATACACAGAAGACCTAAACAATTTTCCATCAAAATGAATCAGATCCACAGATTACACACAAAACTACCCACAATATACTAAATTTTCATAACCCACCACACACAAAGTAAACATAAACACACCACCACCGACCAGGCCAGGTGTACTCCATCGTGCCGTACACTTTTAACACGGCAACGCCCGCGATAGTGAGAGTACGGTGCGAGGCAGGCGCTTCCTGCAACATGCAGCTGCGTGAATCACACAGCTGTTATATTGCTTTTACATCGTTCCGGTAGATTTATTTTAAGACTACTTGCATGATGTTATCCCGTATTTGTAAATTTTAGCGAATTATTTTAAAGCGGGTAATAATTGTATTATAATGAATGTAAGCGCTTATAGTGCTTTGGTTAGATTATTATTTTTTTTTGTTTTATCGATCATTAGCCTGATGAAAAAATTAAAATGGTCTGTAATTAAAAAGAAAACTGTATAATTATAAAATAAAAAAAAAATTATTTTTTTAAATACTCCATTCCAAAAAACTTTCATATGCCCAGACGGGGAGAACAGAAATCCATCGCTTAAAGTCGGATACTGTTGCACTAAACCTCGGTTACCTCCTACCTGGCATACTCTCTCCCAATAAAATATAAAAGATAGAACTTTAATGTAACTAATAATAATAATAATAAAGGAAGTATTACATAAAGGCTCAAAACACACCATCCGGTGTTATTTTCTTCGTCCAAAGAAAAGTGAATCATGCGCGTGCGCACCTCTCGGCGCTCGCCCAGTACCGTACCATAGTCCGTATCGTATTTAATGTATTCTAGCAACGCGACGTTATCCTATTGATCGTTTTATTGCTCCTTCTGTTTTTGCTTCAGTGAAAGAAACTGTACATGCATCATTGCGTTGCACTAGTTTTTAGAAGTGTTTTCTATTTCAATTCCATACACGTACTGTATATATATACTTACTATATAATTTATAATATATTTATAATATAGTTGCCAATTAAGATGACAAATTTATTTTACTTAAGAAGTTTACGTGTAGTTTTTAAATAAATCCTAATACAAAAAATCTCATAATACATGTCTAAGACAAATTAAAGTTGTTATTACATAAAAAAAAAACAAATAAATTCAACTTATCTCCAAAACTATATATATAACTAAACAAATAAACAATAAATATCATATTTCTATAATATAATACAAAGAATCATAGTGTCATAGAGTCGTATACAGCACGTTGAATAGATAAAAAAATGTAACAAGAAACGTGAGAAAGATATAGTACAGTGGACATTGCGACACATACATTTAGTATTAAATTTGTAACGCATGAAGAGACGTGTAGGATAGTGGATATATAGACGTTTCCTGACAGATATAACACGTAAGTACAATACGGTGGACAAGTCGTGGCCACTCTAAAATTACGTCCTCATTTGGGACGAAAATAATCAAAAGTAAGAAAAAAATCCGAAAATCAAATCTGGGCGAAAATCTACAGCTAGCTTCATGTCGGCCAGGGCTCGTCAGCCGTGCTGCACTGTAACGCAATTAGCGCTCGCTCGTATGTTCTAGGAAGGATTAACTGGATTTGTTTGAACGGACCGGGCTCCACTCGCTCGTCGGGATTGATCACTCACGGCGTAAAAATTTCACGTTTACAAATAAAAACTGCACTAGGAGTATTCAATTGAGCAAACTCCCAAGTCATGTTTGTCTTGTGAGACAAGATGTTTAAAGAAGATTATTATTTGTCTGTACTATAAGCTAGGTTAGGTAATGTTACAATGGCGTCTAAGTGTTAATTTTATTAATATAATTGTACTATGAATTTTTATCAAGTTCTCTACGTCAGAAGGATGCGGGATACAGCATGAATCTGTACATGTAATAACTAAACATCAACCGAGACCTAAATTGATCGATGATGACATATCCAATATACAAAACAAAACAATTCGTCAACGGAAATAATAAAGGATGTAACTAAATTGTGGATGGCACACACCTAGTCATAGCATTCATAATTATAATGGCGTTAAATTATAAAAAAAAAACTAATTAACATATGACGTTATAATGAATGAGTTTATAATAAGTCTCCGAGTCTTTCAAATGCAAATTTAGGTAAGTCCGAAAGAGACAGAGAACAGAATGCTCATACACTTCGACCCGAGGAATGAAAATTGATACAAGAATGTAATACTAGATGCACATGACCGTGCCGCCGTATGCTATGCAGGGAAACAATATGCTTTAAATTCCTTTAGGGTTTCTTTTGTACAATACTTTTATAACTGACTGTTAACGTGATGGGTGTGGGTTCGTTACCCATGGTAGGAATGAATTGTTTATTCTCTCACTAACAGTGACATTGACTTTCGCCAAAAAATGCAACGTCTCTTGACGTTGAAGTTTCTTGACAATGGGTTCCCTTGCATATCGTACTCTTCGGATATAGTATGAATCTAAAAAATAATAATAATAAAGAGACAGCAAATTATCTTCTAATATCGACAGTAATATGTTCAATAACCTGAATATTAGATGAAAAATAAATATACAAAGTACGAGTAAGTATAGAAAACAATACAGTAAAAATAAAAACTATAGATATACCAATTCCGACCTAGGCAACGAGAACCTGACCAGACCAAACATACTTTAGTTCACAATTGACGTCCTCAAATAAAAATTTGTCTTGACAATTGAAGAACCAAAGGGACCTAAGACCTCGCGACGAGATGCGTGAGTTATTATAAGCAATAAGAGCAGAGAGAGCAGCATAAGCAGAAAAAATCCAGTTGTTAAGACACTTCGTTTCCTGTTTCTCAAATTGTGGAGCCGTGGCGTATTGAATAGCGAAACTGAACGCCGAACTCTCTCTAATTCAGAGCGAAGAAATCAAAATATTTCGTTTTCTCGAGTGGGGATCAAACCCACTACCAATCGCGTTTACAGTCACACACTTGTGCCCCTGCGCCACGACTGGCCTCGACTTGTATTACTCATGATGTACATACGAGTATTATATTATATATTAAATGTAAATTTTTACAGTATTTATTCTACACAAGACAAAAACAACAATTACCAATAGTATAGTGCTTATAAAATATAAATTATAATTTATAATTAGAAATGATAGGATCGTCTAAGCCATAATGTAATTACTATCAGTGTTTCAGCTCACGTATCTTATTATGAAAATATTGAACATTGAATCAGATAACAAATCCAATATGGTGTGAGCCTATATGAAATAAATTTTCCTATACTTTTGTATTGATTAAACTTGTAATTTAGCATGTTTCTATTTTTACTACTTTCAGCTTCATGAATAAGATCGGTAGAGAGAACGTGGTAACTGCCCAATGCGTATTTATTCAAAGGACTTTGTTCATTTCACATAAATTTTACTGATCACATTAGTTCTTACCTAGTAAATGTTCACTTTAAACAATAGGATATATGATAACGAATTCCTAGATCTCAAGTGCCTAACAACAGATTCCCAAATCGGTAAGATCGTGCGGTTCTAAATATAGCATATTCCACACAGGAGGGGAATTTCGAGGTTCAAAGACCTGACGGGCTGACGTGTCTCAGAGTCGGTGATGTAGGCATTCATTTAGACCGTAACAAGTTCAGGGACAACTATCGATAAGCGCGAGAGCTTTTGGCTCTATAGTTAATTTATCAATTGAGGAGTATTCGAAAGTATTAACTTACTTTTACTTAATTATTCGTGAAAATTACGATATATTAAATGAAAAAAGCCTAATTTCGTATTTTTAACAAAATATTCTTTATTATACTTTTAATGCATATTAAATAGACAATTATTTTGTCTCTAATTCCCGCTGTATCCAGAATAAAGCAGAGTAGGCAGTGGAAGCAGTTATGGAGTGTTAAGACACTCCTCTCCCTACTTCTACTTCTAATATAATAATATTATAATTGTAATTACTAAAACAATATAAAATATATCGAATAATTTAAGTTGTTAAGTAGGTACTTGTACTAACGCTATCGCAATGTATGTCGCAACATGCCTAATCCAAAATGGGAGTCTTCGAATACAGAAAGCCATTATTTAGTGTTGCCATTCAACTGTATCGTAGCGACGCAATTTGCAAGTTCAATTCATTATTGAGGAGTGCAGAAATAAAAACAAATAAAATTTTATTTGAAATTTAAGCATTTTTGTGGTTCTACACCTCAATCCTAAAAAGGTAAAACAGAGCGTTTATAGTATCACTTTATTTTCCGTTTTTCGGTCCGTATTTGCAGTTAATCTCCTACAAAATCATATGCTCTCAAACTAACTAAGCCTACAACTATCCAGTTATATTCATTCATTTATAAACTAAATATGTGTAATTATTTAATATTAAGAATTAGTATACATGAAATATTATACATAAATATTCAAGTCACACAATTACAACTCAATAATGATGTAACTCATTAAAGTGTTAAATTCAGTTTAATGATAAATTATCTCATTTAACTACAGTTTATATTCAAAGCCACACTCTCTAGTGTCACCAGCCTACAGCCCACAGGATACCTACCAAGTACCTATTATGTAAGCCGTAAGGACATCTCGTTAGTTGGCACGCTTCCAAGTTTATTAATGTCTTCGACTGCATAAACTTGAGATGCTATCCAGCATCCTTTGTGCTAATCTTCATTTATGTGTCATTCAAGTTTATTGGTTTTTTTTCTTTTACTGTTTCTCAGTTACAGTATGTTTTGCAATGTAATTATATCATATAACAGTAGGTACTCTTACAGTAGGAGGTATATTTCGTATGGCATTTTCATTTATAATATTTATTATTATTATTATATCTACGTACAACTTAGTATCTTATATATTATATCTAATCTCTCTATATATATATAGAAAAAGAAGATGTTCCCACTGACTGAGGTAAAACGCATGCATACTGCACAGCCGTAACCCGTAACTGATGATAGAAATGTGAAATTTGGATAGATGTTTATTTTCATAACGCGGACTAAGAAGAATTTTGAAAAATGTTAACCCTCAAGGGGTAAAATAGAGGTTGAAATTTGTTTAAATCGCCACCGATTTTTACAAAACTTGAAATTCAGACCTAACAATATTTCATTGAACACGTATCTCATGGCTTATTAGAATTCGCCCCTAAACTGAAAATATTTTCATTAAAATATGAAATAAATTCGAATAGTGCAAGCGGGCGAAGCCGCCTAAGTCTGCTAGCATTTTAATATTGAGATTGTTATATTCCATGATTCAGTACACTATGTTAATATAATTAATGGCTAAATATTTCGTAAGCAAAATATAAAAATACAATACAGTATTATTACTTCTTTCAGTATATGCATATAAAAATAACAAAAACATAATTATGTTTACTAACTTTATCATTTGTATAAAAGATTGTTTACAATCATGTATCTACATGGTGAACTAGTATTTACCTGTAGCTTCATCTGCATGATCAGATGATAAGTTACAATTACAGCTCCACTTCATAAAAGCGTGTTAAAAAAAAATATTTTAACCAGTACTTACCGAAATTAGCGAATTTAATTTCCAAGATCTCATATATAAAATATATAACTAGAAACTCAAACGCAGCTTTGTAAAATTCGAAATTATATAAAAAAACACCGTACAAATTTTATTGATATTTAAACAAGTGTTGCCCTACAGCTGATTTTCTCTGACTCATAGGATTTTGGTTTAGATAAATACAGTGATTCATAAACAATAATTCATTCAAGATTGGGTTGTTCGATAAAATAATATCTAAATTAATAATTAGATTATATTAAAGTCAGCTTCACGCTGTACCCCGAACGGCAGGGTAGGCAGAGGGAAAATAGTGTCAAGACATTTTGTTCCATAAATGAAGTTGCTTTAACAATATTGTGACATGTCAATAACGCAGTATCTTTTCTTTACTCGGAGCAAATAAGTGTATATTGTACACTCATACACTTTTAGAAAACATTTTTTAATAGTCATGAAGTTAGTAAGTAGGAATATTACATATTTTTGTAGCTGGCAACATTTAATAGGGAAGGCAGGGAGGACCTAGTATTAAGACACGTGTTGACTGGCGAAACGAAAATAAATAATTAACCCCGAGAGAGAATCGAACCTCCAAACGTTGTACTTGACTAACAAGGTCTAAAATCAAAGCGCGGCATTGAGTTCCGCTACTCAACATGCAATCAGCGAAAATCGGGTAACGGAATGTCTTAACATAAGGTACCCTCTGCCTATTCTGGTGTGCGGGATGCAACGTGAAGCTGACTTACAATTTATTTTTTTATTTCTCATAATGTCGAGCATGAAAATAATATTTGTTAAGCGTTTAAAAACTAGAAATTATACTGTATAATATTGATCTGTATGAAGTGGAAAGTTATAATTTTAAGCCACGTATTATACAAAAGATAATTAATAAAAAAGTTAAAACGTCAAAATGGCGATTATAAATGCGATTTATCTATAGAAAATGTCATCGAACGATAGATTCGTAATCCTTGACTGCATATCTGTGCAAATAGCTTACGAGTGCGACATCCTTTTTACATCAACGTTTACCTATAAACAAAGTGACTGTTTGATATTTATCATATCATTTTGAAATATTAACGAGGAAAATATAAATGTGTTCCGAGCGCGTGATCGGTTGTAGGTTCGATTCTTTCTCGTGAAAATGAATTCATGGTCATTTCTTCGCTCTGGTTTCGAGGCAATGCCTTCATAATTCGACGGAAAATGGAAAGCGGAGTGTGTAAACACTAGGCCTCCTCTGCCTACCCTACTAAACACGGGATATCGCTTGAAGCTGAATGTATGCCTATGTAACATAATATATACCTACACAAAAGTATACCCCTGTAGATATAGTCTTCTTATTCATACGACTCTGAAAACTGAGTCATTAAAAGTAGACATTAATCTTTCTTTTTGTTCTGTTATTTCACGCATCTCCGACATTGTACGTGGAATCAAGTCATATATAATTTTCTTCATAGTTTCCGCTTATTTGGAAACATTTTTGAAACAGTTATCTATACTAATATTAAGTTAGAGTTTGTTAGATTAAAGGCCCTCTATCCCCCTTACCTCAGGAAGTACTTACTGTACTGAGGCTGGTCGTGGCGCAGTGGTACAAATTGTGCTGAACAATCGACTGGTTGCGGGTTCGATTCCCACTCGAGGAAAGAAAATATTTATTTATGTTTTCATTTCTTCGCTCTGGTTAAGTCAGCCGTGTGGTCTCGGCTTAGAATAGGATCACCCTGGTACTGTTGGTGTCGTAAGAGGCGACTAAAGTACGTGTGGTAGAGTCACGTCGCCAGTAATGGCAACACGCATGGGCAGACTCGACCGGATTTAATACCACCCCCGGCATTTAAAACCGGCGTGAAGTAGTGGCCCTTGCCACTGCGTTTCGCATTAGGTAATGCCGGGCCCCGGTGCCCTTCATCTACACTTTAAAGGCTGGCAACACACCTGTGGCTCCTCTGGTATTGCATGGGGTCGTGGGCGACGGTGATCACTTACCATCAGGTGACCCGAACGCTCGTTTGCCTTGTCCTCTCCCATAAAAAAAAAAAAAAAGTACTTGTTGCGATGGAAAAATACTTTTTTTATAGGATAGTCCATTTATCGAGGTAAGGAACTCTCTCTCTCTCGTTTCTCTCTAACTCGTTCGACTGTAAAAATGGTAGTTGTGCGTTCGATTCTCACTTGAGAGAATGAAATATTAAAATATTTTCATTTCTTCGCTCTGGTTACGAGACAAAGAGACAAAAATGATAAATCATCAAATTCTAATGTTATTTAACCTCACAAGCATTACAACTATTGTGAAGAATTTCAATTTTTTCTGGTATATTGGGTTCAACCATTGATTTCTCGAGACTAGAAAATCAGCTTCACGCTGTATCCTGCACACAGCGGGTTAGGCAGAGGGAACCTAGTGTTAAGACACTTCGTTTCCAACTTTCTGCCGAAATCTAGAGGCTTGCGTGTTGAGTGGCAGAATTTCGAGACTTGAAAGGAAGTAGTAATGTAGATGCGTGTGTTATTAAAGTATTAAGAACCACTATGCTTTACAAATTGCAATAAATTATTTTCGATGATAGTTTGTATACCTACCAAAGCCTTATACAATAAACGGCATAAAAGAAATTATGGTAATATAATTCTGAATATAATTCTGAAGACAATCACGGCCCGCCTAGATTGTTGTATCTAAAAACATTGGATATAAATCATGACGGGCCAAATAAAATAAAATATAATATATTAATATACAATTAACTATGATTAACATAACTCATAAGAAATATTGTTACTAACGCACTAACACTATATATATTATATAGTGTTAGTGCGTTATAACACTATATATATTATATACTATAGATATTCATCTGAAATAAATTATTTTTATTTTATTTTTAATATTAACATAAAATTGTTGGCAATGTTTTCTATATAACTCATTAAAAAGAAATCCAATATGAAAACGAAATTGCAGAAATATGAAACTACCTTAATATTCTTACAATATAAAGGAATATGTAAACAAATTATTTTATAGTCACAATAGAGTCCGATATCATAAATTGCAACCGCAAAATGCGTGCGTCTAAATTCTTAATCAAATATAAATTGTTATTTTCCTGGATTCGAATGTGTTTACGACCGGCGTTCAATTGCGTGTTGACTTCAATTCCGCATGTATAAATGAATATTAAACATTTTTTTTTTCTAATAGTAATTTGTAAACACACTCGGATTCCTGCATGATGGAACCATTTAAAGTAGTTACACAAAAATACGTGGAAATTAACTAAATCAAGTGATCGACAACCTAATAGTTTCCTTTTCGAGTACCAGAAATATTATAGTTACGTAAAAACAATGCAATTCTTAATTATCTAGGAATTATTAAAAATCATAAGTATATTTTTCGAAACATCGTAATAATAATTCACATAACTACATAATCTCAACACTAATTAAAATTTATCGAACGAGATAAATTATAAATTTGCGGTCGCTAATCCGAGGGAAACATTATGAAGCAATAAGGGTGTGTTCCGGGTGCATCCCAATCTACAATAGGGGAGAGGTTTAACGCCGGCAATCCGCAAATCTGAAACAAATCTCAATCGTTATTTAAAATACAACTTACCTTTATAAAAACAATAGCGTATATTCCAAGCACTCACAAATAATAACACACTGTAAGTATCACTTGTTAAGCACTACACGGTATTATAAATATAGGTTGTATATTCCAGGGTTGTCAAATACGTCCTTGTACGCCATGTTGTTTGGAAGACGGACGCGTGGCGACTGCGCGCTGCCGCCCTTGTGCGTGCGCGCGCATGCGTCACCCCTGCGCGCCCGCGCTCCCGGCCTTCCTTCCTTCCTGCTCCTGTGATACACAGATTAATATAGCAGATTAGATAATGGACCTCATTTTTATTTTTTTATAAGACTTTTTATTTTTATTTTATTCGTTTGGTTTGTATGTTTTGTGTTTGTGTTGCTTATGTTGAATTATAATATGTTAGGATTTAGGATTCACAAATTTATTAATAACAATAATAATCCTATAATTCCCTGGGTGTCTTAAGGAATCCATTGAGACACTCGGGGAATAAATTTTTTTACGTTTCTACCATCACTGATTACGGCAGTGCGTGTGACTTACCTCAGTCAGTGGGAATATCTCCTTTTACATATAAAGCTAATAACAAAAAGGATAGAAGTAGTTCATCTATTTGTCATTTAAGGAAAAGTAGAAAATAATGTACTAATACTTACAAGTTACGTATATATTTAACAACAAACATATTTTTTGATAAATATAAAGAAGGAAAATACTCACCCTTTAATTAGACTACCACTAAATATATTGAAAGAACATAATCAAAAACACAAAGAACAATGCCCTTTACAATGGATGATTTATTGTCCTCGTTCCCTTCCATTTGTAGAGCACTCTTTTATTGTTTTCTTTTTTTAATGTAAACAAACAATGAAGCTGTCTGCTGTAACTCGTTATCATGTTTCAGGGACAGACTTACAAAAAATGTAGCTTTCATAGTATACATCTCTGTATGTTCTTAAAGGACTACGCAATAAATAATTATAAAAGACGCAATGGATGCTATGATACAGTTATTTGGAAATTGAATTTAAACAGCGGTATTTACGATCTAACAATGCTCTACGTGGGCCGCAGGTATGATGTAGGGATGTGCTTGGGAAGTCAACCTACGCGTATTCATTGAATGTTACATTATCATATTCCTATAGAATTATTCTTCAAGCCGTAGGTATAAGGATTATATTTATTGCGTTTAAGTTTAACTAACTTTACCAATTTTAAATAATTACTTTTGTAATATTACATGTTCATAAATAAAATATAGTAGTAGTAGTAATATTACACTGAAAACAAATTAAATCACGTTCTTTAATATCTACTTATCATAATAACTGCTTAGTTTAATAAAATTAATCTCCGCTACGTCGCGTAACCTGCTCCAACGTTTCAATACTGCGATATCAAAACGAGTTGAAACGGGTCAAAAAATGTTCAAAACGGGTGCATGAGGTGTTGTAAATTGATTTTAGTTTCAGCTTTAACTTTTTTTTACCAAATATCCTGTAGTGGGCACGGACCGGCAGAAATTATCATACTGCTTGCCACGTTTGTTATATAAAGCTTAATCATTTGGTAACCGAATCTTATTATCGAATTGAATAAAATTGCGCTTTTTATAGTAAGCTGAGGTGTTCATCAGAGTAAAATACTCTATATTCATCTCAGTTATTATTAGATGTACTAATAAATAATGTTCTTTTAGTATATTTAACTGATACTCAATATGAATACTTGATCGATTAATTTAAAATACTAGGGATGTTACGCATCTCAATGATCAACAGAACAATTAGCTACTTGTTTAAATTCATCAAAAAATAAGGCCACTCATGCCGCAGGGGCACAAGCGTGTGACTGTATTCGTGACAGGAAATGAAATAGTTAATATTTTCATTGTTAGTGTCTTTACATTATACTAATTTTGTCTCAGCCACCTATGTGCGAGATACAAATATTTTGATTTTAAATTATTTAATAACTTTTTTAAAACTATTTACCTCTTTAACATAAATGTTTCATGTTTTCAATATTAACATTTTCAAGCAAATATTAACATTTAACTATTTTTAGACCAGGGAAGTTTCAGCAATTTGAATCAACTCTCTAACTAGACTGGCACTCTCTGCTCAGTATGCCACAATAACATCTTATAATAATTATATCTGATATAATTTAAAAGCAACGTAACATTACAGAGATATATATATTTTTTTAGCAGGCGTTCTACACATACTATATTCCTTTTGACTAGAGAACTAAAACGTGATTGATGCGATGATTACTTACGGTTTTTTTTCACGAATGGACTAAATTATCATGTAGTAGTAAGATGAATGAGCTAAGATATCTCACGGGTGCACCGTACACCGGGCCGCCTGACCTTATCATATATATTATCTGTAAACTTTTTACACTATGATAATACTAAATTTGACGTTTTATTGAAAATTGACATTACGTAGCAAGCTAAACTTTTAATTTGCGTTTACTTGAAGTAGCTTGGCCGAAGATTTGCGTAGAGTAAACAGATGTTTGCTACTACCAGACCAAACCATTAATAATGCCTGAAGAGTCAAAGAAAAATATGTAAGTATAATTCATATTATCATATAAATACAGATGAGAGAAAACATAATATGTTGATATAAAATAATTTTGATTACAGACAAAAAGGAAAAAATGATCCTAAAGAACAGCGGCGAAGGCGAGGTCGACAAAATCCAGCTTCTATTGAAAAGAAAATAGAGAAGCCGCCAGAACCACCCAGAGGTAGGGAAACGTTTATTTGTAGAAAAATTACAACAACATAAATACTTAATGTCCAATATAAAAGGGTTTTATCTACTTATTTTATATTTGCATTGTATTTACAGAACCCGAAAAACCTGCTTATGAACCTCCTGGACCGGAGTTCTATAAAGGCTTAAAAAGAGAAACAGATGAAATTTTGAAAATAACTGAAGAGGCAAATTCTAAATATAAGAAAAAGGAGATCCAAAGTAATTGGGCCAAATATGAATTGCCAATTGAGACTTACGAAGAGATTGATGAACAAGAAAATTTAGGAGCTGATTATGAGGTGACTAATAATTAATCCAACATTTGAAACAATTCCATATCAATCATATTTCTGTGCAATTGACCACTGAGTGGGCAATATATTGATATTATTTTCATTTCCTTCTAGAAAAATACATTATTTTAATTTACCCATTCCGATATGACAAATTATGGCATAGAGTCCCCTAACTTACATAGTTACAAATTCAATCATAATGTAGAAAACAGTGTCTTATGCATAGGCTTATTTATGCTGCCTCGTTTATTACTATGTGGCTTAAAGTTTAAAATAAAATAAAGAGAAATGTATTAATGTGGCATTAAAAATTATGTTACTATTAATTAAATATTAATTGACTTTCAGGCCCTTATCCAAGCACCACTTTCAGTGGGTGGACATTTTCAGTTTAAGCATGAAAAATCTTGGGATATTACCACAGGACCATCTATTTATGACAAATATTTTGATATTAATATGGAAAATTTGAATATAGCTCTTTCCACTGTGCCATTTTTTGAACGAAATAATATTGATATTGCCATTTTTAATGAAAGCGAAATACAAAGTATGAATCATAGAGCTACGAAATTTAAGCAAAAGTACTACAACGACAAAAATTTCACAACACCTGATTTAGACGTCCAAGAGAAGATTTTAAATTCCTTAAAATCTGAGAATAACATTGAAATTGAAGAGAGTGTTAAAGCTAAAGAAAATAATATAATATTGGATAAAGATATTAACAATGAAAAATTAAAACAATTCAAAGATATAGATCTAGGACCATGTGAACAAGAAAAATATGAAAGTACTATATCTATATCAAATTCCAATATTGAAAACGCTACCAAAATAAATTATGAACCTGTTATTAAGGATAATTTAAAAGAAATACCTAAAGCAGAAGACAAAGAAATAATTGTAGCTGAAAATAAAACAATTTTAGATAATAAAACAAATGTAGTTGATAATGATTTTGATATCATAGAAAAGGAAATTTTAGATAAAAGGAAAACAATTGAAACTGAAATAACACAAAACCTTAAGGAAAATGCAATTACTCTTGAAAAAAGATTAGAAAAAGTAATTTCACCTATGAAAATGGAGCCACCCAAAGGTTTGTTTTTATTATTATTATCTGTACCCTGTATACAGGCATATAGCACTAAGCTTAACACTAAGTTCTGCCTACCCTAGGGAGGACTTAGTTTTAGATACTCCTTTCTACACTTCTTAACTCACTCACTCTATCTTAAATATGAGTGTTGAATAACGGTACACAATTTGCTTTCCATTTGCCAAGCAGGGGAATATAATTGCATACATTTTATATCCAAGCTCTGCTCCGCACCTTAAACTCGTAAACTTCATATAGTGTATAAACTTCCACATTTTCATTTTATATATCTATGTAATTTTTTTATTATTATATATAATTATCATGTAATTATATGTATATTATCATATTTATTTGTTTTAATGATCTATTTATTTTTAATAATATTATAGTGGTATTTTGTGTTGTTTGTGATTAATTAACTAAACTCTCACCCGCTACTTGTAACTCATCCACTTCCACGGGTTTCATAGAGATAAGTCCACCTTTGTGAACTAAATATTTTTTAATGTTTTTTTCTTATGTAAGTTTAGTACAATAAACTTACATAAGAAACATATATATATATATTATAATAATATTCTACTCTACTGTTTAATAAATTCATACTAAGCTATAATTCGAAAGTAATAACAAAATTAATTATGTAAATATTGCAAAGTAACAATAGTTATAATATACTTATTTTATTGTCATAAGAATTACCAGCTTCCTTCTGCCTGGCCTGCTATGCGAGATACAGCATTAAGCTAAAAAATATAATATTTCAATTGATTTTGTCTTTTGTTATATGCGAATATAGTTAAAAGTAAGACAAGTAAAAGTGATTTTTTTCATTCGCGATTAATTTGAAAAGGTATTTGTAATATATTTAGTTATTTTACTCACTATTTGGGAGAGGGATAAAATTCAATTACATGTCAAACTTATATGAAAAAGTCATAAAAAACCTTTTTTATTATAATTTTAATTAGATTAGAGCAGTTGTGGCAAAGGGGTACAAAGTGTGATTATTGTATTTTTCCTTCTTAAGTGAATATGATACTTTAATAATTTTGTCTTATTTCAGTTGATACACAAGTGACGAAAGAAGTTCCCAAGAATCCAATAATAGAATCTCCTGAAGATCTAGAAAAATGGCTCGATGACTTCCTAGATGGATGAAGATTATAACTGTATAATGTTTATTCTTCTTCTCTGTCGTAACACTCTTGACAGAGCGGTCGTGGTCATTACAAAGTGACATTAGCTGTTTATATAATGTTTATATAGGTATATTATCAATAAAACAACCATTTAATGACAAAGTATTTATTGAATCAATTTGACCTCTGCACTGTTTCACATATTTGAGCTATTCTGAAATTTGAAAAGTAATTATTTCCCACGTGAAAATGGAACTCAAGAAAGCCATTTAAAGTAACGTCATACTTACCTCCACTCACCATTCTATATTCGAGATAATGCGTATGAAGTAGCGGAACTCAATGCGCAATTTTCTGTTCTGTTCTCTGTCCCACTTTTTGACCAAAAAACTTGGTGAAAACGAGGTAAATAGTGACTTAACACTAGATTCACTCTGCCTAGTTGCCTGAAATGCTGGGTGTGCGGTAAAAACTTTTACGATTTATTCAATATTATGAAAAACTAACAACTTATAAAAACACAAAAAGCTTTTTTCCAATTATTTATTCAAATAACTATTAATACAAATTTGTGAAAATACATAAAATAAATGTTTAGTATTGATTTAAGAATCCTGGTACAATGCTTCCTGCAGTCTTACAGTTAGAAGTTTAGATTTTCTTCAAACTGAAATATATTATTCTTCGGTCTTCGCCGCAACTTCAAAAAGTTTCTTCCTTTCATTCTTCTCTCCAAATTTCATTTTCTTTACATAATTTTTTACGGTAATCCATGTGCAACAATGTGTCTTCATTGAATACAAATTGCACAAAATATTACAAAATTAAAACATGAGTTTCGTTAAAAAACATTTTTTATTTCTTCGTTTATATGCGAAATGTATTTCGGTAAAATACATTTCGCCTATAACCCAATTGCACATTTTAAACAACACGACTTTCTATTCACAAACTTTGATTGGGTCTCCTCCAATATTTATATATATATATATATATATATATAAATATTGGAGGGATCTATATATATATGTGCCAATTTGCCATTGTTGCACAAAATGAGCGAATTCATGACACGGAAATAATACATTTCCTACCACATCGTTTAATAAAAATATATATATATACGCCTTAACTAGGACATTCGGTAAACTGCTGACGATAAAAGTTACAGACGGCTAAACTAAAAATCTAATACTAAAACGTATTAACTATATTAAATAATTTCATATTAAAATAACAACATGCACGTAAATTACCGACGCCCGGTTTAAACTACCCGGTAGTTTAAACTACAACACCAATGAAGTAAGAGATTTAAATTGCTTATGAAGGCTTTATTTTTCATTTTTATAAAGATTAGGCAGCTCTAATTGAAGTTACATCAACATTCATATTAAAGTGAGTACACACCATTTAATAACGATAATTACTGTAACTCCTGTATTGATCTCCTCTATCGTCGTAGTCATATCTGGTGTCGTGTCGATATTGGTTAGGAAGAGGCTCTGCTTGCTTGAGGGTCTTGGCTCGCGCCGCCAGCTGTGACACCAACTGCGCCGGAGTCATATGCGCGATTGACATGTTCGCGCCTTCCGCCATTCCGCCTGTGGGGTTAAACACCGACCTAGAACTGTACAGATCTTGTTCCACTACTTGAGTATGCACCGAAGAAAAAAATTGCTCAGGATATGTCGATGTACCGACGTCACTAAACTTAGTCGACTCGCGTATTTCACACAATTCGCAAAATGGCCGCGTCGTTTGCACTGCTATCTCCCTTGTTTCCTTTTGAGGTTTCTTCTTTGATTTTCCGACGAACTTCTCGATGTCCAACGCCGCTATGACGGAGTCGACAATTTGCTTGTTATGTTGGGCGATCGCCGAGGGCTTGAATTTTGTGAAGTAGAAATCTGATACAGCTTGGCGCTTCAATGGGGAGCAAAACTTCGATACGATCTGTTTGTGGCCGTCGCTAACGAAAACATTGTTTATTAGCAAGCGGTTAGGAAGGCTGATGTTGCCTAGCTTGGACATCGCGTTGTGACATCGATTCAACACTGAAAAGTACAATTTCCAACAGAATTCAGTGTTACCTATATCAAATGTATACTTCCTTTATATCAGTGGAGACTTTTATTCTTAAAAAAATTACAAAAGCAAGCAAACAAAACATTACTTTTAATTTTAGCCTGGACATATCTAGGTGATATTAATGTGGGTATATTATAGGGTAAACAATACTTAGTCAAGTACTCCAAAATTAAAAAAAACTACAATGTACCCACCAGCAACCCTTGCTTGGGTATCCATAACCTGAGTAGCACCTGGAATGATAATATACATTTCCATAAAAAAATATGTATATCATATATGTATATGAATTTCAGTAGAATTAAAATGTAGTAGCAAATTTATTCATACCTTTGTTTGGTGCCAATTTTAAATAGTCTTCATGAGATAACTTGCCATCTGCAACCAACTGGAATGTTTAGAGTTAGTGTGAATAAAATTAAATTGAGACAAAATAATTAAAAAAATAAATACAAATATTTATACTTTTGCCAGTGCATCAGCAGGAGTACTCTGAGCAGTATCAGGAGAATTATTTACAGATGTCATTTGCTGGGAAGACAGCACCATAGTGGGTTGTTGAATTGGGTTTACCATAGAGAGATCAGCAGATGCCATGATTGGAGCGGGGACAGGTTGAGGTACTGGCATTACCATTGAATTAGGTTGTTCATACACATATTGGTCTCCATAACCACTGTAAGCTGGACCAGGAGTATAGGAATACCCTGGAGCCTGGGGCTCTGAGTATGGATACTCGACTGGTGCAAGTTCAGCATACTGTGGGGCTGGAGTAACCTGATAAGGCATTTCAGATATGCCAGAATATTCAATAGAAGGAAAGGTAGATGTTTTTGGATAAAGGAAATCATCTGCTGTGGATATGTGTTTTGGGGACCTTGAATGAGATCTTATATGAGCTACTCTTTCGTGTCTCCTATCTGGAGATCTTGAACGAGAATGCCGGTGCGAGCGCCTATATGGCGACCTGGATCGACGATCACGACGTATTGTATTATCAGGGCTATGTCTCCTAGGACTGCCGTGATGATAATTGTGATAAGATTTAAATGAGACAGGATTTCGATGACCTCGATAAGGACTCCTCCTAGAAACAAGCGGCGGTACACGAGGACTCCAGGGCTTACGATGATATTTATAAGGTGGTGGTGTTTCACGGTGTCTTAATGGTGATATACGGTGTCTTAATGGTGATTCACGTTGATATTTAATAGGGGATAGTCGATGTTTTTTCAATGGTGGTGAATGGGAAGGTAGCTTTCTTTCTGCAGTTTTGATTTTCTTCCCTTCTGCAGATTTTTGTACTTCAAAGTAGTCGTCTAGTTCTGTTCCTGGAGGCCTCAAGTCATCACTAGATTCTAAATGTTTAGCTAAATACTCTTTAACTTTTACTTCTTTGTCCTTCTTAATAGCTTCATTTGTCTTGCTAGGATCACGTCGACTACCAGGTTTAATATAATCATCTAAGTGACTGGTACTCCCTTCTCGCTTTCTGTCCCTTGATAGTTTTTGATATGCAGGATCATGAATATTTCGTTTAAATTTTATCCTATCTTCATAATTGGCATGACCTCGATGATCTCGCTCGATGAGTCTCCGTAGGTCCATGTCTCCATCAATGTTTTTTAGTTCAGGTTGCGTACGTGAACCTGAAGGTTTCATGTCCTCATCGTCCCAAGTATCGATCACACTAAGACCTTCAATAAACTCATCTTTACTAAAGTCATCAAAGAAATCACTTGGAATATCTTCACCGTCAGAAGACTCTTTCCGGTTATCCATTAGGTTAGCTTACAAAAAGTGTAGTATAAACTCTTCCACTGATTTAAGTTTATAACTTAAATAACTAGCAAATAAACAATCGGTTGAATTTTTAAGCACCTACAAACTTACAATATTTCGGTCGCAATTGTTCTCACGGTATTGATTTATGAATTTCTTGACGATAGTTCCTAAAAAGCTGCTAACCGCATCTTTTTAATATAATATTCTGATTATTAAGAATACAATTTAGAATTGCTCTTTTTATTGATTTGTTCTTAATTATTTTAGAAATTATTATCATGAGAAAAATAGCTATATTTTTTGTTTATTTAACAATTAGTTTATAGTTACAAGATGTCATAGCTCATGGGATACATAACACATTAGACAGCTTAGTGTTTCCATATTATCAATAATTATTTATTTAAAACATGTATAATTTCTCAGTATAATATTATTAATATTTATTATAAGTGACAAAATGCTATAAATAAATTGGTAAAGAGAAAATTTTTATAAATAAGACGGTCTTGTACATTTCTTATAAAACACAAAACAGATTAAAAATATATAAGCTTTTTCATATAAGTGACAAATGACAACAGACGTTTGGCATTTATTCATATTTGCGGCAAATGTTATATTATACTAAATAATATAATAAAACATTATCTCAATAAAACAATGGAGTTTTGGTAACAGATAAAGAACTTTTAAATTAAAATCATAGTAGAGTGAATAATATTACTATAAATAATGGAGCTGACACAACAGCTTGCATGTACGCAGGATTTGTATCAAAATAATAGTGATAAAAGTACTCCAGAACAGGTTATGTCAATTATAAACATTTGAACACGATTTATTTATGCCTTACATACTTTATTTTAATGATATTTCATTGTTTTTTTTTAGATTGGATTTTTAGGAATATGTGGGAATAAATATCCTGTGAAGAAAGGTCCAAACAAAATCGGAAGGGACCCTGATACTTGTAACATAGTTTTGAATTTAAACGTGTGTAATAAATCAATCTTATTATATATTGAAATTCAATTTGAGTGTGTAATAATTTGTTATATAGTTCATAAATATATCTTATACATGATGGTCTTTTCAGTCAATATCTAGACATCATGCTGTTATCAATGTATTAAATAAAAATGAATTTATGCTTATGGACTTGGATTCTGCTAATAAAACTAAACTTAATGGAGTAAGTACATTTACTAAACATACATACTTGTAATAACGAATACTTCCTGTCTATTTTTTTATTTTATTGGATATTTAATTAACTATATTATTTTTATGCAGTATAGTGTCTTGATTGTTAATGTAACATTACAATGTGGGTCTAATGTCCACTCAGTGGAATGAGCTTGTGTAATTTCCTGGTAACAAGACACAATTTGGCATCAAGGCTTGCCATTGAACACAAGCCACAAAGCAAAGAACAGAATGCCTTAACACTGGATTATTTTTGCTTACTCTGTTTAAAAACCTAATTTAAATTTACTGTAATTAATTTCAGAAAACATTACAACCGTATCTGCCAAGTGCACTGAAAAATGGAGATATGGTGCAAGTCGGTCATATTTTTGGGGTATTCAGATTGCTAGAAGAAAAGAATGATTTACCATTGACCCAAGCTATTGATGTTCCAGAGACCCCAGTAAAAAATAAATGTAAATCAACAATATATAACCAATGTACTACTATTCCTGAATCACCAGACATTAGCGATAGGGTTAGTATTTAATTTTGTATTCTCATGTTACAGTAACATTATCTCCTTTATTGTAAAACCTCCTTTGTGTATTCTTTATGCTTTTATGCTTTAGTGTGGTAGGCATAGAGAATTGAAAATTCAGGCATTTCTAGAATATTGGTAAACATACTGGTAAAATGAAAAATATTCATTCAAATAATAAAGGGTGGCATTATGTTCTGTTGCTCAAAGGAAGGTCTGACTCGAAATTCCCTTTGCCTACCCAATGCAGAAATGCTGTAAGCGGATACAGTGTGAATCTAAAAAACTAAGTTTTTTTGGATAATACGCGGCAATAGTATTTAAAAAATCTGACAGATATTAATGCAATAAAACATGAAGCAGTTTGTTTTTATTTATAACATTTTTTGATAATCAATTAATTTAATTTCCAGGACGAATCTTTTATTGGTGGATCTCAACAAAAAACAAATGATACATTTAGGCATCCAAAGGATATTTATTTGAAAATTTCTGCAAAAACCATATCAATCGAGCCACTAGGTACAAATAAAATAGACAATGTGTACTGGAGATCATCAAAAAACTCTGAATCATTTATTTCTCAGTGCAACATTTCTAACAATCACAGGGATAGTTCAGGGGTACCAGAAAATATACATGAATTGGAAACGCAATTGCCTTTTATTAATAAAGATGACAGCAATCAACCCAATAGGCCACTTGCAATACATGAAATGGAGACTCAAGTACCTGAAGAACTACCAGAAGTAACCAAGGTAGATGAGCAACAAAATATTCATCTTAATTTCTTTACAGATAATACAGAAAATGAAGATATATTTAATGCAGAGACTCAATTGGTGAAGCTTGCAGCTAAAGAAACTGACAATTGTGACGTAAACTCCACTTCAGTGAATAAAGAACAGTCCAAAGAAGATCTAAATGTATCTGACGATATAATTATTTTTGATGAGATCGACAGTCCGCCGCCAGACGATAACTTAGAATCACAATTATTAGTTATTCCGGAAGACATTAAAAATGTAGGAGATCTACATTCAGTTGAGAGAGATCTTGATGAAATAAAAGATGCTAAAGATAAAAATCCAACTAGTAATACAAAATCAGAATGTGCCACTGTTAATCCTACTGACTGTGAAGATGACATTTTTATAGCTATGACGCAAAAAATACAAATTGAAACAAACGACGATGACGTCACAGATTGTGAAGACGAACTTGAATCCACTAAAATTGTAAACAATCAAATTCCTGGTGACGATCTTACTGACTGTGAAGATGAATTGGAAACTGTTAAACCGAACAACAGCGTTAACTTTGAAGATATGTGCGTACAAGTATTAGAAGAAGTTTCTATTAACAAACAAGATGATAATATACCTAAAGATCATTTAAAAAAGCTAATAGCGGTCAATGATATGCCAACTCAAGTGATTGAAGATAAAACAGATGGTATATCAGACTTACCAACGCAAGCCTCAGATGTTAATCGGCAAACAAATGATTGCTTCGAAGAAGCTTTGACACAGCAAATTTACTCACAAGAAATAATTAATTTTAAAAGACCAAGTGCGTCGCCTCTTCTAAAAAAAACAAAAGCATCACTGGATATGGTGAAGAAATTATCAAATATTATACAAAATGACATATCTAAAATGGAAAATGAGGATAATGATATTTATTACATGGCAACACAACAATTATTTGATGATTTGTGTTCTCAAAGAAAGCCAGGTGATAATATAAAAAGTACTGCGAAAACAGTTACCATTAAGAAATTAAGCTCTAAATCGCCCTCGGAGAAAAAGCATTTAAAACGGGACAGCCAAGAGTCAGAAGTAGGTATTGGCTTAGAAGAGAATGTAAAAAAAAGTTTGTCAAACTTTAGTGATTCAAGTAAGGTTTTCAGAAATGAAAAAAATGTACGTAAACGCAATTCTATAGAAAAACCTGAATTGAAATCATGTGAGAAAAAAGAAAATATTAATAAAGACGAACAAAAAAATGATACATTAGTAAAAAAATCAAAAATAAAAAAAGGATTACATCGAAACTCTTCGAGACTGACAAAACGAGAAGATATAAATTCAGGCGATATTAGTGTATATTTAAATAAGAAAAGTGAAACGGAAGTACTGCCTTCAAGAAGTAGCAGTAGAATTAGAAAACCAACAGCAAGGTTGAAAAATTCTAAAGAAGATTTACAAAAGCTTTGTAATGGCATATTTGGAATTATAACAATGGATGATGATACAGGCGTTAGAACCGTTAAAGATAAAGATGAAACGATATCGAAAGAAGATAAACTAAAAAGAAGTAGGCGAACTAAAGATAAAAATGAAATCTTAAAACAAAAAACCGAGATATACATTGATGAAAAGAAAGATAGTGACAGCAAAACTAGAAATTCACGGAGTCGCACTAAAAAATCTAACGAAAATAACAAAAGATCGGTGTCGTCTAGTGAAATAACAAAAATTGAAAGGAAAGATACACAGAGTAAAGACAGAGTAACAGAAAGTAAATCACCCGAAAAAGAAATACGACGAAGTAAAAGGCACAGAACCTCAAAAAAATCAGAGGAACCAGTAATAAATAATAAATCTAAAACAATATCAAACAGGCGCGACCAAAGTACAGTTTATAACGTATCTTCTGAATCGGGAATAGATTCACCGAATAAATTAAAAAGATCTGCTAACTTTGAATATCCGACTGCAAAAAAATCTAAATTTACGCCTTTGAGATCAAACCCAGCGAGAAAAGTGAAAACGCATTACGTATTGTTTACGGCGTTTCCTTGTGATGAAGTTAAAATTAAATTGGAGGAATTGGGTAAGTGCTTTCTGTATGCTTGTAAGCAATAATCCAAGAGGCCGTCGTGTGACATCATTCGATTCCCATCATTTGGGGAATAATATATTTCGACTTCCCTGCTCTGGCTACATGGCGATTTCTTGGAAATTGGACATAACGTGGGGTACTGTGTTTTAACACTTGATTGTGTTTACCTACCCTGCTATATGCGGGATACAACGATATACAAATCAAAACCCTTAAACACTTCCAGGTGCTACAATAGTAACAGATGTATCAAAATGCACAGTGTTGTTAACAATGCAAATAAAGAGGACATTTAAACTGCTATGCGCAGTGGGACTCGGGAAGCCTGTCGTCGGACCGTCGTGGGTTCAGGCTTGTGCTGATACTAATACAATTGTTGGTAAGGTTATAATAGATTTGTTTTGGCGTTATAATTAATAATAACAAATATTAAGTCGTGGCGTAGTGGGTCAGCACCTGGTTATTTATATGCATCTTGAATTAGGGTTAAAAGTCGGGAATGACGTAACTTAACACTTGGTTTCATCTGCCTACTTTGTTATCGGGGAAGAAGTGGGGTGTGTTGTGTTTAAATATTTATGTTTCTTTGAAATATTTATTTACGTTTATATTTCAATTTTTTCGATCAGTTTCTTCTGGTGTCGAGACAAAGCGCGGTGTTGAGTTCTGCCACTCAGTACGCAATGCCTCCAGAATTCGGCAGAAAGTGGGGAACGGGGTGTCTCAATACAAGGTTCTCTCTGTCTACCCTGCTGTGTGTGTGTGTGTTATTAGGGCATGTAAATATTCGGTCCCTTTTTGCTTTCCCGGTGTGTCCACCGCTTTCACAAAATAAAAGAACATAGTCTATATTTTTCAACATTCTAACTGTATTATTTTCATTATTATTACGGTAATGATAATCATCATATACCTTTTTGAAATCTTCGTATCAATCTTTTGATGTTGATGCCCATATTGTGGTATTCGAGCACATAATTTTTTTTTATTAAGTCCAATGGCGTTTCGCAGCCGCCATGATGATTTTTTTGTAACGTCATCTATCTAAGAGCATTTTAGTAATTCAATTATGTAAATCTGTTCAGCGGTTCTGCAGATATGAGGTAATAAAGAATATTACACCCATACATACAAGATGCTCGCGAAAAAAACCCTTCTTTACCAGTCGGGAAAAATGTCTATCTGTTATTCGTCATTTCTTAAATATTTTTATTTTTTAATTAAGCTCTTTTTTATCAGTTTATGTTTATGTCAACTAGACTAGACCCGAAATGATGTTGTTAGTTCTATAATTGAACATATTCTCGTTAATTCCAGATCCATGGAAATATTTAATAAAAGATGAAGTTACAGAAAAAAGGTTTCAATTCAATCTAGAACGTTCTTTGACGAGCAAGAGGAACTTCTTACGTGGCTATAATATATCGTCTACTGCGAATGTTATACCAAATACTGAAGAAATGAAATGTAAGTATTGATTTTTGTTTTTAGCATCATGATATATTCCGCATATAAACAGAGGGGGGAATCCAGTGTCAACACTCCGTTTTTTGTGTGTTGAGTGGCGGAACTCAACGCCGTCTTTGGTCTACCAGGGCAAGGTATTGAACGTAATTCATTCCTCTGAGTGGGAATCGATACCAAAAGCAACTGCAGTAATGATTAGTATGCTTAAATAACAATATTAACGAGAAATTTGAATTTATAGGCGGTGGTTTTTATTTTACATCTCTTCGGCTTTAATCCTTCACTTTATTAACTTAACTTTTTTGTAGGCAGAACCTATAGCTATTTTTTAAGTATACAAAATAAACGATACTTTTTTAAAATAAATATTATCACTCATCTTTGATTGGGAATCGAACTTGTTACTCGTCTTTGTTCTCGTTGTGTTTTTCTGTCTGTTATTTTTTTTATAAGCATTATAAGAATATCTTGCACATATCAGGATAGACAAAGAGAACTTTAGAGTCTTCCTCATTAACTTTCCACCAAATTCTTAAGACAATGCGTGTTAAGTTGTGGAGCTCAACCCCGCGCGTTGCCTCGTTACCAAAGCGAGGTAACACTAGGTTCATAGGATCCTTCTCTCTACCCTAATATTTGCTTTATTTAGCTTGAAGGTAAAGTATATTTTGAAAATATAGTAATTTTTTATTCTCAGTAATAGTGCAATGTTCTGGCGGTAATTGGAAAGAAGGAGGACCTCTATGGATATGTGTTTCATGCACGTCTGATGAATCATTATGGCCAACTTTAAAGAAAAAGGGTGCAATCATTGTTTCCACTGAATTCATTTTGGCAGGCGTTCTCAGACAGAAATTAGAAATTGATAAGAATAGATTGATGTGATATGTTTTTATTTAAAGTTCCACTCGTTTTTTTTAATAAAAATATAATTATCGCATTTTTATCAAATATAATTATTACTTTATACATGAGTGTTATTTTGAGTTGTCTTAAATAAATGTAAAGTGTGAATGTGTTTACTTGAAAATTGTAGAGACCATAAAAGTACAAAATAAAATTATGAATGAGCTCGAAATGTTGTGTAAAAATCTTTTGATTAATGTGTCGCCTTAAAGGAATTGGCTGTAGACACGTATTTTTTAATATTTTAATTATATTTTAGATTTTTAATATCTTTCATATTATTACTGTAATAGGCTAGGATATTTGTATGTATATATTATATTTTCTTAAATACTTTTAATACTGGCTTCGTATATTATGCGTATATATAGAGTATATTATGTACGTTGCATATAAAATGTAATATTGACTCATTTAAATCTGAAAAAGAAAATGGTTCTGCACTGTTCTCCATAGTCCGCTGGAATTTCGAATAGGAGACATGCACGACACGTAACACCAGACAGGGGGTGTCGACCCCTGAGGGGGAACCTGGGAAACTTGTATTAAGGACACTAAACGGGAGTATGTTAATAAGGTGTCCATGGCTAATAATATTTATTTTTTATTTTATTATTAGTAATGTAATGTTTGGCTTTCTTTTCAAAGTGCTACGTTAGTAATAAAGTGTTATAATATTGCTAATAATAATAATTATTATATTTTGGATAATAAAAATTACTTGATTTTTAATCGTGTTTAATTTTTTATTTCACTATCTTGTTGCGTTTCTGGAAAACAATAAAATTATTGTACTTTTTTAACCTTATTCTATAAATTTGAATGATATAGTAAAAATGTAAGTGAATGAGACAGTATCGCAAGAGTATCACTGTTGTGGGTTCGACTCCCACTCGGGGGTAATGAATTATTTTATATTATCATATCCTCGATCTAGAAACAGTTCAATGAATCGAGAATTCTGTGGAAATTGGGGAACGCAGCGTCTTAACACAAGATAGATTTCAATATCGTGCTAATGAGAGATACAGCGTGGAACAAAAAAATAAATATAAAAAAAAACAAAACGAAAAAAATAGAGGGTTGAGGGTTGTATAATTAAAACGCAGATAGACTTTTAGAAAGTTTGATTTTTACCTAATCGATAAAATATATGTGCTGAACAGTTCACGATATTTACACACTAATACTTAGATACAAAGTC